>JAMWET010007826.1:0-397500 GCA_024036415.1 Prochilodus magdalenae | reverse complement strand
ACATAACACCCAGGTTTAGCTTTATGCAAAAAAAAATGATAATTTGTATATTTTGACCATAGGGCTTTTTTTTTCAAAATTGTATTATTTAAATATTTGTAAGAGGAATTTCTTTTGTTTAAATAATTAATAATTATTTAAAGCATTATTTCAAGCATTACTCATTTGTATAAGTAATACTACCTGCGACAGCTGACTGCGCAAATTAGTGTATGTGAGCAGTGCAGTGTGAGCATAGAAAGCTCTATAGGCTTGGCAAGCAATCTATCTAAGCAGCCAATCAAACTAAAAATAAACAGGCCAGTCTTGACTAATACTGAGAAAGAGCTCTGAGATTCATGAAGATTTATTATCAAAGCTACTGGGCTAGTTTCTCAGTTTTCAAACAGCATCAGCTATTTTTTATGAGACATAACTGGATGTCTTGTTCAAAGGCAGGGATAAGGGTAATGAACATGGCCTTTTAAATAAAATACTAATTGACTACTGAGTTTTTTTCCCAGTAAGTGCAGATTTTTACAGGTTTAAAGTAACGTAGATGTAATGTGATTACTTTTACAGACAACTAATAAGTAATGGATTACAATTTTTTAAAAATCAATTATATAGCACGTTACATCTACAAAACACGATATGAATGACTTAACCTGGAGACTATAGTTTTAAAATAGACATGCCATTTTTAATAATCCATTCAAGGCTTCTGGTGGCCAGCTGCTGTAGAGGATCCCATTATATACTTGAGGTAAATATATTTGTTCATATATTTGTTGTCCATATGGTAAAAATAAATATATGCTTACAGATTTTTAGTTAACTTTAGTAAGAATAAATTAATGTAATTATTACTATTTATACATGTTACTGTAGTAGAGAATGTTTGTTCTACAGAGTTAATATAGCCTTGCTCACAAAAGTAAGTGTTAGTTATACACTATATGGCCAAAGGTATGTGGACTATATGGATAGTATTATTTAAATTTCATGCTGAAGATGTTTAGTGGGGTTGAATTCAGGGATGAGTGTAGACCGCCGAAGTTCCTCCACATGAACTTCATGAACTTGTCAAATGATGTCTTAAAGGACATTACTATGTGCACAGTGGCACAGTCAACAGGACAGATATAAGATATAAGAACTCAGTCATTATTAGGGGTAATTATATTTAGGGGAACTTATATAGCTCTGCTATATAAGTTCAGTAATGCATTCACTTAGCCAGTATGTTAGGAAAAGGCATTCATCAGTAAAACAGACTTTATCTACCAGCTTCGTAAGGGATCTGAGAGAGAGAGAGCGGATATTGATCAGTTGACACATGAATCAATGCTTCCTTGACACTTGCCACTTTGGAATTCTGGCATTTTGCGCCTCAAATCTAGCTACCACATTTGTTCGCAGCTCGATGCTGAAAACAATTAAACCATGCAGCAGAGCAAGAACGGCTCATGTAGCTCGGCTATATTTGGCAGCGTTATGATTCTGTTCACGCCATCCAGCCTGCTCATGTTTTCTGCAGGCGTTCTGCCATATGAAAGGCTATCCGTAAAATATTTATTTCTTTACTTTCGGAGCTATGATTGAAATGGTAAAAGTTCAACTTTTGTTGCTATTTTTGATAGAAATGTGGGCAGACTTCTTGAAGGCGCTCGCTAGTAACAATGGCAATTGTCTCTCTCTTCCTCCCTATTTCTTTGCTTCGCTCTCTCTCCCGCTCTTACTCATTTCACCCCACTTTGTCTTTCTGTAGACTTCTTCCCGTCACATGTTGCTTCCACATGACTGCAGCCCTCTGCTCTGCTCCACTGATCTAATTTGAGCTAGTCTGTACACATTCACCATGCGAGGCCTTGCTGAAACAACACGATAAACAAGCTGATATTAATGATCCTTAATAGATAAGCACAACATATTCACGCTGTGCAGTCATGCTGTTTTGCAGCCTAGATGAATTGCATTTTCAGTATTCAGTGGAAAAAAAGACACCTGAAAACCACAAAGATGAATGCTTTTAGATATGTCTACGTGGGTTGCAGATAAAGAAGGACAGATGAAGACATTAGCTAAAGGCATTAATGTATAGCTATTATGTACCAAACTATGGGGAGTAACACGTAGCAAAGCTTTCATTATGCTGGTATTTAGCCTCTTAGAGCTTATAATATTATATATATATATATAATAAGCTCTAAGAGGCTAATATATAGTAGTATATATATTGCTGAAGTCCATTGAATCTGAATTCATTCATGCTGACCTTTACATTGTGTGTAATTCCATCATGGATGAATCAAAATAAATTACATGTGATATTATACCACTGCTAGTAAATATAGCACATCCATTCCTTCTCCTTCTTGCTGGACATTTGTAATTACAAACTAGATATCTGTTATGTTATCACATTCAGTTTCACAACCGTAGAGTGCTATATTATAATGCTATATTATAATGCTATATTTATTTAGTTTTGAGAACTTTCTCTATTGGTTCAAGAAAAGCACATTGTGTCAGATGGTCTACATCCTGCAAAGTATTTTTTTAATGCTGAATTAAAAAAAAAAAAAAGTTAAATAGCTCTGTTCTGATAGGCTGAAACACTTTTCATAACTATAAGCACTATTCTAACATCAAATAGATTCTAGGTGTGATTCTAAGGGCTAATCTAATGTAGCTCAGTTTTCTTGGTAGGGTATAGTGAATTTTGCATAAATTATGCATATTAAAACTATTTATTTTAAATGTTTGTTTGTGTAATATCAAGTAATTTAACTGGATTTATTAAACATATATTGCCTGAAACCATGCAAAGCATAATGTATATATATATATATATATCTCACTTTTCGTAATGCACTGTTATTTCAATATGGAGGACAGAAGCATTTCTTGATTTTCCTAGACAACAGTATAAACAGAAGAAGGCACATCTCTTGGCTTTACCAAAAAGCAAGCTGTAGAATAAGCCATGGGGATACAATGAACCAACAATCAAATCTAATCGTAATTAAATGTACAGTAACTATAACTGTGCTACAATCATACACCTATGCTGTATCAATACTTTGTGCCTCGAAGTCAATGGCAGCTGCTGCACTGCTTTAAAAACTTCCCCCTTCTCTGTATGTATGAGCTCATCCATTTTCATGTAATGAAACGTCTGTTGCCTGCTGGATATGCAGGTGCCTATACTTTATTCAAAACCGCATTTACAGCTCATGTTTTCCTCATGAACATGGAGGTATGGGAAAAAAAGATCACACATGGAAAACGTCAGACTTTCTGACTTTCCTCTAGTCTCTCTTGTCTTTGTCTTCCACAAACAGCAGATATAGACCAGTATCTTTTCTTTCTCTAAATCGATTAGCATGGCGTGCTAGCCACATTCAGTGAATGATTCGTGCTCATCAGTGCCACTTCACCTCCTGGAGACACCACTCACTCATCTCCACTTTATCCTGCCTCATATCCACCACTGCTTTCGACTCAAGGGAGGCTTCTCTAAAGCCAATGTTCGCATCACGCTCTGGTGTCAGAGGCTACAGCTAAGCCCCCTCCTCTCCTGACACCCATTATTTTTTATCTGCTCACTTCAGGAAACACATTATGGCCCGGAGAGGAGTTAGCGAAAAGAACAAGCTGACTGGTAATGGAACTATAAGGGCATGACTAATACCGTCTGGATAAGGTAATGTCAGTGCCCTCCGTTTATCTTAGCTAGCATGCTTATGCGCTAGTAAAGATAAACGTGTGCTGCATTACTCTCCGCTAGTATGTCTTCAGCAAAGAACAACACATTGCGTCAGGTGACCCAACATGACCTAACAAATTACAAATTAACATGCGCTCCATGCTCAAGACCGGTGGGTCAAGAAAGGGCCAGAACCAGTGCCTAGCTTTAGGACTTTACTGCTAAGATCAGGAGGATCATAAACATAGACCGCATTGCGGCATCTTCCACCACAGAGTGTTTTATACAGGCGATTATTACAGAGTTGAAGAAAAAGCCTTTATATTCGCCTTACTCGTTTTTCAGATGGCTAGTTCTGTAAACCTTATTTGCGCAACCTGTTCTTGACTCAGCAGTGGCAGCTGTGAATCTATGAAAAACTGCAGAGCCTACTTTTAGTGTGCAGGTAATGTCTTGCCAAATACGGAAACTTATTTTTCACACAGACTGAAGTGCCCTGATCTGGCAACAACACCTGTTTCCTTTAATCTCTGTGGCTGTGAATGCCCTGCTATGTACAATAGCTGGGCTGTATTTGTTTAATGCTTGCTGCAGAATTGTTAACTTTGATGAGGTGACTGAAGTGAGACTTTAAAGTGGCTGGAGTAAGATGAACAATTTTGCCTGTTCAAGTGTATATCCATTGCTACACTGTTTAAAAATGGTCTATGCTGGTTTAGTGCTGATTTAGCTGGTTGCCCAGCATGGTCATGCTGGTTGACCAGAATACCAGCATCCTTTTTGTGATCAGTCTATTATTTTCCTTTGCTGCTGACCAACATACCAGCATCCAAAAGAAAGCATATGCAGATATTGCTGGTAACCAGTAATGCTGGTCTATCCTGTTTTGTTGAAACACACCTGAAGCAAGCCATTAAGAATGCTAACAGGTGAGTACAGGTGTATTGTGACCTGAGCTAGAGCTAAATCTTTTTAAAGTTTGTATTGGCTAGTTTCTAGCATAGATGTTCACAAGTTGATTCATGTGAGTTTAGGGTGAATCTTAGGTAATGTGACCAGATGTCCACATTTTTCAGGGACAATCCCTATTTTTGGTGGTCGACCCCACCAAAAAGCTGGAGCTGACCCCAGAAATATCCCCATTTGTAACTGGGAATTAAATACACAGTAGAAATTCCCAGACATGGGAACAAGTCACTAAGTTGCAAGTAACAAGTAAGTCTCAAGTCTTAACAAGCAAGTCTCGAGTCAAGTCCCAAGTCAATACAAGCAAGTCTCAAGTCAAGTCCCAAGTCAATACAAGCAAGTCTCAAGTCAAGTCCCAAGTCTTAAACTTCGAGTCCTAGTCAAGTCACCAGATGTCATTTCAATATTTCACATAACTGATGCAGCTGATTCATAGTATATTAAACTGACATAATCATAAATGTTTTTAAAGTTTGTATTTAGTATAACAAAAACAACTTGCATCATCTCAAACAGTTCAAACAACAAAGTGCTATTTTACTTAACAGGAACAAGTAGTGCAAATCGTTAATTAAATAATTTGAGGATTAAATAACCTGCAAAGTACTGTGCAGTAAACAAAGTACTTACTGTAAACTCTAATAGATATGTACTAAACGCAGTATGGAAAAATGAATGTGACATTATACCACAGTTTACAGCAACAAAAAGTCTAAAAAAAATTAGGAAAGGACAAGAATATCATATGATTCATGATATCATATGAGCTGTTTCAGTATGCTATAAATTTCTGTAAACAGGCTAACAAAGTACACTACATCATTGTTTCTCAACCCTGGCCCTGGAGGCCCACTGCCCTGCACTTTTTATTGTTTTCCATTCTCCCAACAAATCTGATCCAACTAATCACCTCATAACCAGCCCATTACTGAGTTAAAATAGGTGAAGCAGAAAAAAACAGTAAAATGTGCAGGGCAGTGGGCCTCGAAGGCCAAGGTGGAGGAACACCACACTATAATGAAGTAGTAGAACACATTCCACCTACAGGAATTTTTAATGACATCACATTCTAAATCCATAAGCGTTAATGTATGGACCTGTAATATATATATCGTCGCCGTCCAATGAAAAACATGTATCTCCATTTTTTGTCCATTTTGACTTTTATGCATAATTTGAAAACAGCGGCAGTCGTTTACACTGTGAGATCTACATGATGAATAGACCAACAGAAATGGCCCAAAATTGCTTAGAAAAACGTCTGTTTCCATTGACTTACATTATAATTGTATGAGTTTTTTGGCCTCTCTTGTATAGTTTACATTTTGGAGATACTTGTTTTTCCTTGGACAGCGAGGATATATATATATATATATATATAACAGCATGTGTGAACTGCTGTGTTTGACACTTTTTCTGCTCTAGGCTAATTCACCACCACGTGGCGTGGCTGAGATGCTGTGGTTCCTAAACACTTTAATTTTCAGTAAAATCTCTCACAGTGAACGGTGTGAGAGAGGGACGAACAGAGGACACAACAGCTTTGTTTACATTCGCTGTTGTTTATTATTATGTCGCTTCGTTTGGTTGCTTGGTAACTGCTATTCGCGAAATATTCACAGCACAGTCTTACTGTTGTTTTTTCAGCCTCAAATGTCTAGATTGAAGTGGTTGCATCTCCACCCGTGATCTTGACTCCACATGTCTTGCATACCGCAGTTCGTCTTTTATTTACTACATTATAATCTTTGTAGTTGAACAGGATTATTTTTGGGAGCATGTTGCTCGTCTTCTCTGCACAAATTCAACACTGGCGCCCCCCTCAAAGCTTCCCGTGATTGGCTGTACGGTTACGGCTTTACTTGTTGCTAGGTTACGGATCATCTGGGCTGAGCGGCTCAGCTCCCTAGCGTTCCAGCCCCATTTAATATAAAATGATCCAGTTACGTGATTCAGTTTTACTCATTCATTATGTTAAAGTAGGGTTGTCAAGTCTTTTCGAGTCTTAAAGCTCAAGTCCGATTCCAAGTCCAAGTCAGTAAAGGTAAAGTCTAAGTCAAGTCGCAAGTCTTTAGTAATGTTGTCGAGTCAAGTCACAAGTCATCAGTTTAGTGACTCGAGTCGGACTCGAGTCCAAGTCATGTGACTCGAGTCCACACGTCTGGAAATTCCTAGGAAAGAAAGGCCTGGCAGCAGAGCAGATAAGCAGATCTTATGCTGTGCTTGCTTTGGCCAACAGAGGTGGTGCTACTATCTCCTAACCATGTCTACAACTTACAGACTTTAGAGTAATCTGTTGTGTAAAACTCCAACAAAAGCTAGAAAGCTAGAGTCCAGAGCATCAATGCAATTGTCAGCACAAGACAAAGCAGGGCTTACAGGTCAAGCTGTTAGGTGATAGGTGAGCTAGGTAAGTGGAACTGGTTTGTATAGGTATACAATCTAACTGGATGTAGCTACAATGTCATCTACAAATCATCCTTTGTTTTAAACTGCATTTAAGCTTCGTTTTTTCACTGGCAAAGTATTTGATGTAAATATGAAATGGGTCTTTTGTGCCTGTTTGTCTCTGTCTAAGCCACTAAGACTTAGTGACTTTGAGGGTGTTTTACTTTATTTGTAAAAGCAAAATTATTTAGTAAGTACCCAATTGTAGTAGTCCACCTCTACCATAGTTTATTATAGTAACACATGCCCTTTTTATGGATAACAATAATTGATCATTTAATGATTTATTGATCACATGTCAGTGTCCCTGTTTTACAGTTTGGAAGGTCAGTTCCCTTTAGTCTTGGTTCAAGTCTCAAATCTGTGGTGGGTATGTCTTTTGGATCACCTCCACACTACTCACATACTCTATGCTAGTGATATGAAAAAGGCAGGAGCGCAGGTGGTACAGCCAGTCTCTTCTCAATATCTCATGATTTAAATAGGATGTCGTCTTGCAGGAAGAACATAAAACACTCACATGGAGGTTTTCTCTACGAGCATGTAGGCCATTCACTGTTTCTTTGAATAGTGTGTGAACTTCAGAGAATAGCCAAAATCAAAAACCATGCCAAAACCATGATAGTTTGCAACTATGCTTAATTGTATTAAAACCTATTATTTATTTGTTTGGTTGTTGTTGGGTTTTTTTTGGAAAGTGTCAGCAGTTCCATTCTGTTGCCAATTTATGATGAATAACGTATTCAGGAGCCTCTATTATAGAAAAATGAAGGTTTCACACAGATTTTTTTCTGGCAGTTCTTTGATGAAACAATAGTAAACATTGTTTAAAATGTTAAATAGTAATGTTTTAACATTTTGACAGTTAATATTCAATAGTAAACATTGTTAATGTTCACTTGTCAGTCCATATAACCCACATATGAAACCCAGTTTGTATTGATTGGTTTTGCAATGTAATGAAACACAGTTACATATTTATATGGCCCCCAGGAGCATGTAATGTCAAAAATACGAATAATGCTAAAAAAATACAATAAACTGGATGTGGGCCTCACTTACTTTTTAATTTTTCTCTTAGAGAGTTGGAGAAGCGAATAAGTGACGAAACACTGCCTGAGAAGCTTTACAGTATCTTGACAGGTATGCCATGAATCAGTGAACAGCTCAGCAGTGTTTCTGAAGGTTCTTACCCAGGCAATGGCCATTATGCCCAAGGCGAAGAGGCTGGGGCCTAGCAGGTTCCATAGACCGTGGCGGTCCAGCTGCAGGGCCATGGACAGAGACATTGCCCCGAGCAGGTACAGCACCTAGTGGAGAGAGGAGACGTAAAGACAATTGGGTGTACTAACTTAGGCTGGGTCAAAGATGTCTACATGTCTTCCAATTAAGGCCAGCCTGCTGGGCCTACCTTTAGCCAGACAGGCAGTTTCTCATAAAAATGCCCCCTCCACCCCCACCAGTACTGCCACACCGGTGCTGATGTGATGTGGGTGATTTGATTAGTGCCCACATACTGCTGCTCTCAGCAAAAACAAACACATACTCATTCTCCCTGGAGGAGAGCAGCTGCTGCACCTAGACTGAGTCTTCCACATCCTCTCAGAAACAAACACACACGCGCACACACACACACACACACAAATGCAGGCACACATTTTGTCTCGAATAAACCCTCACATTAATCTAACTCTTTCCCTCCCCATTCTTTCTCCCTTTAATTCTCTCTCCCTCCTGACTGCTGTAGTCTGGGGAACAGCTAATAAGTAAAGCAAAGAAATGGCCCGTGCTCACGTATACATACACACAGACACACAACCATACAGAGTTAGCTTAAAAAGTGCTCTGCCTGAGTTTACTGCAAAATGTCTGCCAGATGCCATTACCCATAAAGACATTTCTAATAGATTACTGACATTAATATATTTATATTACACTCCTAAATACAAGTCAGAGACCACCCGTAATTCATTTCATTTCCAGTAAAGAAGGTCATTAAGTACAAGTTGTTAATTTTTTGGGAGGTAATCCTATATATTAGATATTTGATAATTTAAGTTAAGTTATGCAGAACCCAGTAGAGCACCAAAACTCACCATCAGATAACAGATGAATGGTTTGTTGTCAAGTGTCACCATTAGGAACCTCATGAACCACTCCAGACATATGCAGGTAGCGTTAACAAACATGGCGGCCCAACACCATACAATGCCAGAAGCACTACCTCTGTATGTGTAGCTCAAAAAATATTCCCCATATCCGTCTTAATTTATCATCATTTATTATTCCTGGTAATCTTTGTCTTCCTTCGCAAAATCATTGCCATCCAACACGTCCGTCTGGGTTGAGCTATTCTTTTGATAATAAGTGTTTGATTTTTTTCCTGGCATTGACAAACGTATAACTCGTACGTAACTGGAAATAAATTAATAAAGGGTGGATTTTTGTACAGTACTACACACCAGCCAGGTGAACTTTACCTGTTTGATGATGGATTTGAGTCTGGCCATAGCAATGACGGTGACCCATACTGACATGAGGGAGCCCAGAAAATCACAGAACTGGAGGACATCATACTCCATAATACAGAAAACCACAATACCTGGCTGATCACACGCATGATAGAACTACAGAAAGAGAAAAGACAGAATAATGTGACATAGTTTTAAACTTACAGTTAACTTGAGCTGTCAAAACCAATGTATAAATAATAATGCAATAAACCTTGTACAACATATAGATATATAATCCATAGTAATCAAATCCAATAACGGTAAAAACATGTTCTTCAATATATTGTGCTCAAGAATGGCTAGAAATGCTAATACTTGTTTAGTCACACATTGATATTCACAGGAGAACTCACAGTAGAGAAGAACATGGTGAAGATGTAGACGGAGGCCTCCAGCAGGTAATGGCTGCGGATGGCGATGGCCACGGGAGGAACAAACATCAGGTTACTCAGACAGAGCAGCAGGGTAGACAGTAGCTGAAATCCATACGAATAAGCCTCGGTATTGTCTGTACAACCCCAGCCGTCCCAGCCTGGAGCAAACATAGAAACACATACGGTTTAGTTTGGACTGAGTCTACTAAAAGGCCCTGATACAAATACTAGTGTTAGATGTAGCCTAATTATTGGGCTACTACGTCATAATGAAACCACGTTTAAAAAAATATACTATACATGTTTTTAAGGTCATTTTTACATAATTAAAGTGGAAAATATTTAAACTGTATTTTCAAAATGGTGTAAATCTAAATCTTTTTATCTCTTTATCATTATTAATGGTCAATACCATGTTTTTTAAAGTTAATAGTATATTAATATATCATAAATATGCTATATTATAACATTGCTGTTACCTTTAATTACCTTTAATAACCTTTATTTCACATACATTTGATTTTATTATATTTGGCTGCCTGCTGAATTTCAGTAAATTATCCAGCAAATTTTAAATTTTCCAGTAAAATTTAAATTTTCCAGTAAAATATTTCATGGAAATTATATGAATTTTACCGCTTTTTACTGCAATTGAGAAAACATAATTTTATCGTTCAGTAACGGATTTTGTCTGGTGCCCCTGCTTATTCAACATTTCTTCTGAATATAGCTTGTTAATAGGGAGTGTGCTCCCTCTTTGCTGCAGTAACAGGCTCTACGGTTCACAGAAGGCTTTGCACTAGATGCTTTAACATTGCTGTAAGGACTTGAGCTATAAGACCATTAGTGAAGCCAGGTACTGATGTTGGGTGATTAGTTCTGTATCACTCCCAACTCATCCCAAAGGTACTGCATGGAGCCTCATCACTAAAGAGAAATTCACAGCCCAGTCACTCCAGAGAAATTCATAGCCCAGCACTGGGTCTTTATACCAATTCAGCCAATGTCTGGCATCGGACATTCTGACCCGAGGCCCATGTAAAGCTACTCCAGAGTGTCTCATTCTATTGCCGATGCTTTTCCATAGAGATTAAACAAGCTGTGTGTGCACAATTGAACGCCTGTGTCAGCAGTGGATGACCTTAAAGTAGCGCATGCATGCGCATGCACCCATCATCACAGCCACATACATGCTCCTAAATTACCTACACAAGCTTCTCAAACACCAAAACAAGAGAAGCACACATTCGGCTGCACATTTGCAAGCTCATCTGTGGGTCTTTGTAAACAGCTTCATAAATATAGATTGGATCCTGTAAGCCTGCAGTGATGTAAACACTGTGAGGAACGAGGTGCATTGCGCACCAACTCGTACCTCAAATATAAAATATGAGCAAACAAGGGCCAAAACAGTCTCTTTGATTATGACTGCCTAATCAACAGCCCCCCTCCCATATATATATATATATATATCCTCATTTCTGAAGCGCAGCCCGAAGATTAATTGGGTGTCAAAAAAGATGATCACGCAGCGCTCTTTCAGGCACTTGAGAAGAAAGCCTGTGCTTGTGGAAGGAATCAGAGTGAAATGAAAGGGGAAATTTCTCAACACCAGCTGTTTGCCCCCGCAAATATTCATTAAGGGGGTATAAGCGTCTACGTGGCTGACTACGGCGCAGGCAAGCCATAATCCGAAGGGAGAAACAAGTGATTCGCCGAACGGCTCCATAATGGGGATGTAATTGAGAGGCCCTGATTAGCATATTTCCCAGCATTATCATGCGTCCTCTAATTAAGCAACTGTTTGATTCGCGATCTCTTATTCACATGGAGATATGAGTGACATACGTGCGACTGAATCATCCAACTTAACCTGACAATTATCTTTGATTGGCGTTCGACTGTGGAGAGGGGCGATTACAATGAAATTATAAAATACCTCAGCGATTAAAATCGCATTAACCTTTAAACTGATTGCGATGTGAGGAAATACAAGGGAAAGAATAAGATATTGTGAATGGGAATGAGATGTACCGTATATCAGACACTGTTTTCCTGACAACCATGTTGAAGGTAAGAATTTATCGTTCTGATATACTGATGCTTAGATGCATAAAAAAATTGGTAGCTCTTTACAATGCAGGTCTGCAAATAAGCATACAATAATACTTAACTAAGAATTTCATTATGTTAGTCATATATTAATAGCCAATCATAAAGGCAAACATTAAGTATTAACCTTTGCTAAGGAGTGGGGTGGGTTATGTGACTGAAACCCCTCTTTTTTCTAAGTTAGCACCAAATATGTTTATCTTTAACTGCTGTTTAACTACAGTTTCTCAAGTTGTCACAATCCGCACCACCAACCCAACTCCCTCCCTGTTCCTCACTACTATGACAGTCCTACCACTGGTAAATAGGGAGTTGAAAGTTAAACTAAGACTCAGAAATGATGAGTAGTAAAAGACTAGGCATCTTTTTGCTGCAACAGTAACAGTCTCCGCTCTTCTTAGAAAGATTTGCAGTAGATGCAAAGAGCAGCAGGTGAAACCTGCAATGAGGATTTAAATGCATTGAGCCACAGGACCATTAGTGAGGTCAGGTGCTGATGTTGGATAATTATTTATGGGTCACTTAAACTCATCCCAAAGGTGTTGGATAAAACCTCACCAAGCCAGAGAACTCCACACCCCAATGCTGGATGCATTAAGCCCTCCAATGCTTGGCATTGGGCATGGTGACTTTAGGCCCATGTGATGCTGTTCCAGAGCCGCAAAGCTTTTCTGTGTAGATTATACAAGCGGTGTGGGTCCAATTTAAAGGCAATTCTATTTATTATTATTGTTTTTTTTTTAGTCTGCATAATTTAGTCACTATCACATTAACACAGTGTATTTGATAAGAAATGGTTTATTGCAGAGAAACTTGACAATAGATTTTTTATGGTGATCGGAACCAGTGTTTGGGGTGTTTACAATACAAATATAGACGTTTTATTTACTGTCCAAAATGATCATGAACCTACACATATCTTTATTTTTTGTATGTATTGTTAATGATGGCAAAATATGACAATTCTTAAGGTTTTATTTGGGAACTATTTTGCCGCATAATGCCTACCTGTACACCTCCGCCATGAATGGACCAGGCAGCATAATCAGTTATTCATAATCAATTTGCATAATGACTTACTTTTTCTCAGCTTTTGGAGGCACTGTGAACTATTCTGACTTTTCACTAGAATGGTGCCCATCACATCACACCAGGCTTGAATTAATTAATTAGAAGTTGTGTCTGTAAGCATTTCAGCATCCAGTGTAGATTGCAAATGCATAATCCACACTTCCACACAGAAAGTCCTGTTTCACTGAGCTACAGGTGACAAGCAATCGTCAGTAAGAGCTACAACTACAAGGGATTACACTGAGAACATGAACCAAGAAACTTCAGAGGTAGGAAAGTAGATTTAGAGCTTTAGAGTGGTTACCTGCTTTGCACTCGCATGCAGCATACAGGTAGTTATTAGTGCGGAGAAGCTTGCACTGGCCGTAAGTACCACAGTCGTTGATACATGGGGTCAGGTATGAGCGAAGATACACCTCTGCTGTTATATTACCGCATGCCTCATACCTGCAATAGAAAACAATAAGGGCTTTAACAGACATTCTCACTCCACACATAAAGGCACCAATAGGATTCTCTGGAGCGCTGCCATGAAAGAACCACTTTTGGTTCCCCTAAGAAGCTTTTAGGAAAATGCAGGCTTAGGTAAAGCTCCTATACTGAACCGAGTATGGTTCCTCCATGGCTGTGCTCCAGAGAATCTGTGTAGGCGCTGTTATTTTTAAGAATGCAATACAAGCTCCATAATAAAACTTATATAGATCAATTCCTTCTTAGGAACCTGTTTTAAGCAACCTTCCTCTGACTTTGAGAGAAGGGCATATTCAAATTTCTAGCCTAAGAATAGCTGGGGTGGAGGAACAACCAATCATTTGCCAGTTGAAGTAGAGTTCAGAACCTGAAACATTCCTTCAGATTCTGCATAATCACAAAACAAGATAAAACTCCTCGACAAAAGGTGACCTTATGTTTAAAGGCAATGTTTCACTTCTAGCGAGTAGATATCTGGGTTTATTCCCCATTGGGTTAGCATACACTACACAGCATCTGTAGGCGATGCTATTCAAACTTTACCTGAACTCTCTACCTTAATGTTTGATTTGTATCTATGTTCTGAAAGGGCTAAATTATTTTACCAGCACTGTGTTCAAGGACTGGATTAGGTTGGCATTGAAATATCTTAGGGAAATAAATACAGCTTGGCACTATTTGGCAGTCACCAATGGAAAAGAAACAGTCTTCATCTTTCACTTACAGCCTCAAATTGCCTAACATGAGAACAATGCCCCAGACAAAAATCGAATGTACACAATGCACAATTTTCTTCCTCAGTTTTGCACTGGAGCTAAAAGCTTGGTAAGTACTGGTAGCTTACACCCCACCGATAAGCATCCTGCAAATTGCAAGCCTAAAGCATCTCATACTTGCCTCAAACCTTGTTGAGCTGCTAATTAAACCTCCTGCATATGTGAAATATTGCATAACTAAAACATTAGTAGCAGATCAAATGAAACCTAGATGCACACTTTTGTCCACTTTTATAGTTTTAGGTTTATTTGTCATTTGCACAACCTGTCAGAACATTTATGCACTGATTTGCTTGTGGCGAGGCTTAGGTTGATACTCTACAGCAGAGCAGCATTAATATACATACTAACAAAATGTATTAAAATAAGAAAAATAAAAATAGATATATTAAATACAAAATACACAGGATGGGTCTGTAGAACTTATTTGATATGTGCATTTATTAGACAAGGGTAGTCTGAGAGACAACTGAGATATATCTCTATATATGTATAATATAAATATGTATATATTTATAACATGTCACCCCGCCTCCTTCCTCAGCGCTTACCAGTCGAGAAGAAACAATGTTCAGCATCAAATTGTATTCCTTTACTCTCCAGGAAACAACACCAGTGTTAAGTCATGTCTTCTATTTACATCACTTCCCTGAATGTGGGTTCTTGCCGAGAGGTTGTAGGTGGTGATGGTTGCATACCAGGAGCTGCAGCACTTGTTGTATTTATTCTTCCTTTTATTGATTACTTGTAGTTGTGAGTCTGTATCCCTGCCCTCTCAGACCCCCATGTCAGTGTTGCCAGATTCAAGCGTGGCTGGACTCAAGCCAAATTAAGCAGATTTTGGGTTGATTTGACGGGTGGTCCAAATTTGGGCTGGTTTGCTATCACTTTGGCAGGTTTTAAAAGATAATATTTAAGTAATAAACTACTCTACTTTATAAATCCAGCTGAAATATGAATAGGCTGAACTCCTCCCCGCTTCCAAACAGTTTTCAAAACTGATTGACAAATATTTTCTTGCTCCTGTTGAGAACACTGTTCACTTTTTATGTTTATTGTGGAGATAACTGAGATACCGAGACTAGACACACAGAAATCAAATCACTAGTATAAAATTTAACAATGAAAAGCTTTTGATTTTTTCTTTGGGTGTTTTTTTTAACAACACAGACCGCACCATCTATCTAGCGTCAGCTTCTGTACCTTTTTGCTCACTTTTCATATTATAGTTAACCTGCACTTTTTCAGTAGGATTTTGGCAGGTTATAACAGTTTTTTGGCTGGAAAGTATAGAAGCAACCTGGCAACCCTGCCCAAATCTTTCACATTTTCCATGAAATATATTGCCTTCCCTTTAAGCCACTTTGTATTCTGTTTTATTTAATACAATACTAAGTATTTGGGTCTTTAGTGTTCTTTCTTTGTTTTGTTTCTTTTGTGGATTCCTTTTTTCCTTATGGATGCCAATAAAACTACGGATTTGCCTCTTTGTCTATCGCTTCTTGACATCAGCAATCATTAGGATCTTTTAAGTTCTGCTGGAAGCCTATACTAATTCATAAGGCTTCATATTCATACACTGTGCTTGGTTTCGATTGCAGTGTAATATGTATATGGCCCCTTAGCTCTCAGCAGTTTCGTCAGTCCACAGCAATCGATGGGCTCTTCAATAAAGCTAAGCATATGGGAAGTAAAGAAATAATATATGTGAAAATAATGAACCCAACCTTACTGCTTTTAGGACTTTGCTCTTGTTTTATTAGTATGTTTCAGTTCAATTTAACTGTATAAACTGTAAATGAACTTTAATGGGAGCACTTTTCAGTGACTATACATAAGTTACATTTATAGCTGGTCACAATGTAGAATTGTATTCAGCAACAAACAAAAATATAAGCACACTCTCCTGGCCTGTATGCTGCTGTAGAATTTGGTGTTATGGAAAACCAGGGTAAAATCTGCAAAAATTTCTATACTATATTTGCAGGGAGGGGCTGGGGAGGAAGCGAGGGTTCTTCAAAATTCGTTTAGCAAATTGCAACACCCTTCTCTGAAAAAGTCTTTCAGCAGCAAAATATAAGATGTTTAGTGTAAAATATCCAAAAAGATGATCTAATTTTATCATTATGACATTATTGACCATTATAACAACTTCCACCCAGCATGGCAAGAAACTTGTTCGGTAGCAAATGAAAAAAGTTCTATAAATAAAAGTGAAACAAAAGTGAACATTGGTGTTGCTGGTGTTCCAAAGCTGGAGATGCTCTTGGCGATTAAAGGGATTAAGTTTGATGTTGAACTTATATATGAGTTGGTTATACCATTACTACCCAACCGGGTAAACAAATCTTAACCATATAACCGTATGCAATGACTGAGCTACCTGGGTCTCATATTGTTCAAGGACCATTAGCACCATTCACTTATTCACTTCATTAGCCTTATAGCTCCAATACAAAACTAGCCAAGCCGACATTAAACACCAGTGTGACTGACAGCAGTTGGGGTATGAGGGACACATCTGGAAATATGATTTTGATGTCTCAGTTGATGTCTGCAAATGATTGAGCACCCCTGGATGACCCCTAAAATGACATGTTCCTCTACAGAGAACACTTTTCTCTCCAGGTTAATACATAGTTACTGTTTATTTGCTTAATTGAACACCTTAGTCATTAAATAGTTAGTCATAATTAGTCATTAAATCTATCTATAAAAGTAAATATAAGCCAAATATATTATATGTATTATGTCTGTAAAACTAAATAAACAGAAAATGTGCACTAAAAATAGATGTGAAATCAAAAACAATGGTCAAGTTCCTGGGCTGTTTGTGCATACTTGTGTATCTGAGTTGGTCTTTGACCTGCTAAACTAACTTACCCACGCTCTGTGGAGCACAGAGATCGGAGGCTAAGGTACCAGGTTCCAGTCTGTGGGTACGGAATCCGAAGCTTTGTAACGTTCATGGTTGTGTTCACAGATAGAAGAAACCCTGAAACAGCTTCTGGAAGAGGTGTTTCAAAGACAGAAAAAAGAAAGAAAAAAAATAAATTATAACTTTAAACAGTTTAAACATTTCAGGCTGATGAAAGTGCAACCACAAACAGAGGAGTTGCTATTACTTTTCCAAGATGAAGGAATTATAGCTGTTTAGTCACTGGAAATGAATTGTTGAAAAGACGTTTTTCATTTCAAATTTGGCAGCCGTTCTACATTGATGTACATGTAATAAGTAAACACAAATGCACAGTTTTGCAATTGAATTTGAGTTATCTCAGAATATGTGCACATGGGAAATGACATTGGAAATGCATAATAGAACCAGCATTTTGCATCCAGCGTTTGAATTTGACTTTTGTGGTTATATAAAAGACAGGAAAGCAGCAGGGCAATAACATAACTTTGCTCATACTTTCTTATACTTCTTTTTTACAGAAATGGTTATTTATCTCACAATACCAAACTAATGTTCTCACAAGCACGCACACACGCACACACACGCACACACACACACACACATACGCACACACACACACACACACACACACGCACACACACAAACAAGCACACACACACGCGCGCGCACACACACTCACACACACACACACACACGCACACACACACGCACACACACACACACACACACAGACACACACACACACACACATACACACACACACACACGCACACACACACACACATGCACACACACACACGCACACACACAGACACACGCACACACACAAACACACATGCACACACACACACACACACACACACGCACACACACAGACACACACACACACACAAACACGCACACACACACACAAAAAACAACAACAACAACAAAATCTTAAAAAAACAACCAAAGGGGTTTTCAAGTACATATGTATGACATCACTGCAAAGTGCTCTTGGTTGTAACTTCATGAGTGTTAAGCTTTTTGACCAAGATTGAAAAACACAGATCATTCCTTAATTGTAGGTTTCAGTGGCAACACATTTATCCATCATCTAACACTTCCCACCTGCAATAAAGTTCCAAACACACGTTTAATGTCTGAGAATAATAGCACTGCTTATCGTCTCCATGGATGGTCCTATTCACATGTCTGTAGTCTGTCTTTTCTAACTTACTTATACCGTTGTTGTATATGAGTTCACTTGGGATTCCATATATTCTCCCCAACAAAGGTGGTCCTCTGAGCACACCTAAACTGTCTCCATTTCTGCCTAAAAGCCCCCATGTGTTTTCTCTCCCTTTTATGTAATCTTGTCAATTTAAATTGCTCTTATGGTGCGCTATGTGCTATGTGGGCCGTCAAAAACAATTTAGCAGGCCTTGCTGGTGCTATACCAAGCATTACAATACTGAGTCATCTTTGGGCTTTTTTTCTTCCCTATGAGCAGGACAATAGGAGGCTATAGCCTCTAACCATGCAGGATTTAAAACAGCTCCTGTGGGCTGAATCTTAAGCTTCTCCTACCAGATTCACATTTGACGGAGGAGTTGTCCCGAAGAGCCAGCGGCATTCCATGGTTCAGGCAGCCAAAGACAGTCATGTTCTCCCCTTTCGCCGAAGACTATCAAAACATTAAAAAACATACAACAGTACTGTTATAGGGCTGCTAGTGTATAGATCTAAAACAAGCTCTTTACCATTAAATTAAAGGTTCCTCATTGGTTCTGGGCTCGGAAACACCGTTCTATAAAGACCCTTTTAACTATATGGAAGCTTGACCTTATATTACACTTCACAGTCATACATTTCCTTTGCCAAAAGGTTATTTGCAGAATTATCTATGAAAAGGTTCTTCATGGAACCAAAAGTGGTTCTTCTGTGGTATCACTACCAGTTTCTTCCATGTTTTATATCTCACCCTCTGTGTATATCTTACACAGCTGGTAGTCCACAAGATCTCACTCTGGATACACTCACATTTACATTACCTTATAAAAGTCTCATAAAGGGTTATTTGGGTCATGCCATAGAAGAACTACTTTTGGTTCCCTAAAGAACCATGTTTACAAAAAAGATCTGTATGTGTCAGGAGGTTTAAAGGTTTCAAAGGTTACGCAGAGGTTTTTCCAGCTATAAAAAGTTATTTCATCTAGGAAAACTTACACATAATACACATGTCGATGGAAAAAAGCCCAGCAACTATTACAAACAACACTCAGGAATACAAAATAACTTGGTCGGCACTTAACAGTCTTTTAGATTAGTGACTCCCTTAATTGTCCATAGTCAAAATAAATAATAGGATACTTCATCAGCACTAACAGATACATTATGTAAGTGTAACTGTTCAACATATCTGGTATATTTACCCATTTACATTCAAGACATGCATACTTAACTTACTCACACTGGGAGTTTTACTTATATGTATTTATATTTGCATATGTGTCGATAAAACACGTAGCGTCAGTCCATCGTTCTCTCCTTCTTTTCCATTTTCCTCCTTCTTTTCTTTCTCTTTCTGGCTTGTTCACTATTTGTTTTGTTTATAATTATGTCTTCTCTCTACACAATGTTTGAAGTTGGAAAGAATTTGGTATTGTATTAATAAAGATCAATTAGATCTATAAAGAGATGTGGTGGTAGCGGGTAAAAAACACTCACACATTCTCCAAAGACCCTTCCACTGAAAGGCTCTTTTAGAAACCATCACTGGCTCCAGAAAGAACCTTTATGGGACTTTTGTTTATAGTGTATGTGTGAACTGGTGTATGAATGAACTATGCTGTATTATATACAGGTTTCAGAGTCTAGAGAGGAACATCTTGTGCAAGGAAAACAGCCAGGAGGTACAGTGAATGCAGATAACCAAGTACAACAGTATACAACGAGAAGGAGAGAATCCCAATATTATGCAGTCCGAGTCATAATCTTCTTAGTATATGAGGATGAAATGTTCACAGAAGAGTAGAGCTCCTGAGAGGCTTCTTAAAGGTTGCCAGAAGTTCAGCAAGGCATATAGAAGTAGGCAGCTTTTTTCACCAATGAAAATGTATATAAGATGTATTTGGAGCGGGCATGCTGGAAGATGTTTATGTAGGGAGGCTGCCAAGTGAATGTAAAATGAGTGACATCATTTTTTACTATATAGTGCATTGCATAACAGTGAGGGAAGAACAGCTAATTGAAGTAAACTGGTTCTTTTCCTTTCATCGTCCTCGTATTGCATTTTTTATGCTTTAGAATCAGAAAATAATGCTGTCTGCTCTGTTGTAGCGAACTCTGCTCCCTCTCTTCATTCGCTGTCTAGCTTGCTCGACCATTGTTGCTTTCTTTCTCCTCTTCTTTCTTTTGAGCAAGCAGTTCTGCCTTTAAGGAGCCTAATGTGATAAATCAGACTTATTGTACCTTTAAAGAGCCCTACACAACAAATCTGACTCATTGTGTCCAGACTGAAACAGATCTGTAAAAACTGCATGTGAATAAAACCACATTTACAAACCAGATTTCCAAACGAGCAAAAAAGAATATGGAGACAATTGGGTGATTCCAAAATCAGATTTGGGGTGACAGTCTGAATAAGGCCTTCTGTTATTTTTGTATTACTGCTTCTGGTGTTGATCGGGTCTAATCATCCAAATAAAGGGGTTTCCCTCTCCTTGTGGCTTAAGGGAGATTTTCTTGGGCTTCCTCATTCAGTGCCTGGGACATCATTATTGGAACAACATCTGTTATAAGAAGCACAATGGAAAATAAAGCTGAATTCACCTTTGGGACAAACACCGTCCTGGAGAGCATTAAGTACATGTTTTAAGAGTAAAAGTATTGTATGTTGTATGTTTTTGCACAGGAAAGACATCATGAAGCTACGGGGGCAAGGGGGGTTATTAAGGGGTTACTGCAGCAGCATGTTCCAGCACTGCCCTCTGAATGTCTGCAGCAATCTGAAAATAAAGCTGTTCACCCCTGTATCTCCCTCACAGCACATGAATAATAGAAAGAGCTCACACAGAAGGGAATCCAGGACACAGCAAATTAGCCAGTCCAACCGGGGAGAGAGAGAGAGAGAGAGTGTGAGAGAGAGAGAGAGAGATGGAGAGAAAGAGAGAGAGCGAGAAAGATGAGAGAGAATGGGAAAGGCAGAGAGAGAGAGAGGACAGACAAAAGAGAGAGATAGACAGATGGAGAAAGAGTCCATTCAGTAAGCGCAGCTATACTAAATGAGACAAGTATCCAGCAGAAACCCTGCGTGCCGAATTCCACAGGAAAACCAACTGATGCATGCAGCACAGAATAAAGACGATTCCCTTTATTAATAAACATTCAAAAGAGATCTCCCAATTTGGATGCAAAAACGAGTCCCAGAAAAACACAGCATTTAAAGGCACCACAGAACTACAAGCTGAACACTGACAAAGCCGAGACCAACAAATCACTGACCAGGTACAAAATTCTGTGACCACAGATTGACCTTAGAAAAGGGCAGGTATAAAAATCCTGGCTCCCCAGAAAAGAGAGACGATCAGTGTGTGGCAGGTGAAGCTGAGACAGCCATTCTTGTTCTTATTTACTGGGGAAAAAATTAAAACAGATGCATGAAATTTCCAGAAACACTTTTTTCCCAAATTTTAAAAGATTAACACAGTTTTAACAATTATGAATTATTACTGAAGATGGGCACACAGCAGCCTCACTGGTAAACATATAACCATGTGTCACTGCCTGAAAGACAGCGGGTAACACACTCCATGCCCCTGCCCTACTGACCCCTACCACGACACATTACCATGTAAAAAATTACAAGTATATGAGTAGTTAGCTAATTAGTACACCAGTTATAACGCCATTATTATAATTATAGCCCTCAACATTGTTATTATTGCTGACACAGAGAGAGAGAGAGAGTGAGAGAGAGAGAGAGAGAGAAAAAGAGAGAGAGACAGAGAGAGAGAGAGAGAGAGAGAGAGAGAGAGAGAGAGAGAGAGAGAGAGAGAGAGAGAGAGAGAGAGAGAGAGAGAGAGAGAGAGAGAGAGAGAAATAGAAACAGAGATAGACAGACAAAGAAAGCTATGAGGTGACAGAGAGAGAGGTAGACAGAACTATAGAGCTAGACAGAGGGATAGAGATATTCACAGACCTACAGAGAGACAGAGAGATAGACAGAGGAACAGAGATATACACAGATCTACAGAGAGAGAGCTAGACAGAGATAGAAAGCTAGACTAAGAAATAGAGCTAAGACAGATATAGAGAGAACGAGCTAGAGATAGATAGAGATAGTCTGAAAGAGCTAGACAGAGAAAGAGATAGAGATAGACTGAGAGTGTGCTAGACAAAGAGAGATAGAGATAACGGAAAGGTAGACAAAGAAAAAGAGAGAGTGCCAGAGAGAGAAAAGAGAAAAAGAGAAAGGGAGAGAAAAAGAGATAGGGAGAACTTGAGAGAAAAACAGACAGAAAGCTGGATGATAGAGAGAGCTAGCAGGTGACAAAGAGAGAGAGCGAGAGAGAGAGCTACAGAACATGAGTTAGACAAAGAAAATAAAGGCACAGAGAGTTTTCGAGCTAGACAGGGATAGAAAGAGATAGAGATAGAGAGGTAGACAGGCTAGACTATCTCGACATTATAATAATGGTGGAACCATTTTTGGTGCTTTATAGAACCATTTTCAAAATTATTTGATATAGAACCAAAAACAGTATAGTCTCCATCAATCCAAAGAACCAGTTCACCATGCAAAGAACCATTTAAGAACTCATGTTTCTAAATAGAACCTTTAAAAATATAAAAAACATTTTAATTGTGTAGGCAGAGAGTTAAACAAAGAGAGACGGAGCTACAGAGAGCTAGATAGAAAACGAGGGAGAATAAATGGGCAAAAAAGGAGAGGTAAATGTGTATGTGAGAGAGAGAGAGAGAGAGAGAGAGAGAGAGAGAGAGAGAGAGAGAGAGAGAGAGAGAGACAGCTAGCAGAACGTGTCATGTCCTTTTTGGTTAATCAGAGTTGTTAGTCAGATGCTGTGGGCTGCTAAGCTCTCTTGGTAATGCAGTTTAATAATTGAGTGACTTGTGTTGTTGCTGCTGCTTCATTAAAGCACAACAAGACATGGCTGATCCCAAAGAAGCTTTCCGAAAACTCCAGCTTCAGTTCTGGTGTCTTACAAATGATTTGTTATTCTTGATTATTTACCCCTGAGAGCTGCCAATAACTAAATCAAACTTCATAATAATTCCTCATTTGTAGCTCACTGAAACAAGCAGAGAGCCTCTGCCAGAAGAAAAGATTAAAGCAGAAGAGGAGATATTTCATTACAACCTGAATTTGGTAACATTACTGTCATGTCTACAGTCTTGTTTCATAAAAGAAAAAGAATATCTTTTATATAAAGACTTGAAACTGCTGACACAGAATAGAAGTTTAATGCATTATGTAATTCACTGTCTGTTTAATTGTATGATTATGTATATTTACTCATCATCAAAAGAATAATTGCACCCAAAATGAAGTGTCAGATGTCATGATATTGTTAAGGAAGATAAAGGTTATCAGGAACAATAAATTATAATTAATGTAGGCTTATTTATTGAGCTACACAAAGAACAGTGCAATAGAAATAGATGGACTACAGTCTGTAATTGTGCACCTATATGGTACTTGGAGCTGATAAAATGGACAATGAGTGTAGATACACCTAATAAAGTGACCAGTGGGTTTAATTATATATGTGTGGGGGTGGTATAGTCAAAATATCAGTAATAAACCTGACTTGTAATCATAAAGGAACTTCTAGTATTTCAACTAAGAAATTTACATTAAGGCTTTACCTCTCAGACACTGAAAAATAGTTGAGACATGCTTTTGTCTTTTTCACTTCAATCATTATGATGCTGACTTTGTGGGATTACCTGTAGTTTATTGAGAATGCAGTTGCCAGGTGACTGACACAAAGCAGAAATAATACAGAGCGTATTACACCTGCTTTACACTGTACTCTGTAACCGTTCCATTTACAATAGACTTCTCTGAAATGAATTCCTTCTCTGATCTTACAGGCTCTTAACAGCTTAGGGCTTTCAAACATATCCTACTGTCTGACAGGGTCTATTCCAAATTAATCTTCACAGTCGTCAAGCACTGGCTTACAACAAGCAGTATACACCCAGGGTGCGCTTGTTCTTTTGGTAATCGTTGAGGTTGTAAGAAAACAATATTAGATGTTTCTACCTCAAAAATGAAGATATAAAATGACAACTGAGTTTCTTCTCCTTGCCCAGCGGCTTATGAGTGTGTGGCTTCAGCAGTTCTCGCTAAAGGTGGATTATTTATTAAGATTATAATTAAAGCTGCACTATGTAAGATTACATACATTATGTGATTTGGCGACCTCTCTGGTAGAAATTTGTAATTGCACACAATGTACAACATAGTGTAACGGGTAATCTAATAGAACTGATGAAGGATGTGTTTTACAAAGATATATATAAATAATCTACAATTGTCAACCTATCATCCTCAGTATAATATTGATGTTCCATTTGAGATCTAAACAATGAACCTTCTTCTAAGCCTGTGTGCGATATGTAATATGTAAAGACGCATGTGGTATAAAGACCCCCCAGGAAATCTAACCCGCCACCTCTCTCTGATAAAGTGGACCTTTTGGCTCTACTAGAGTTTGTCTGCTTCAGTGACTAGTTATGGGTTTACAGGCTTTGGCTACAGCTATGCTAATGATACTCATTTCAGTTTTATGGAATTGTATGATTTTAACAGCAAAAATCCAGTCAACATTAATTAATTTCTTTTTTTGAATATACAGCACCAGTCAAAGGCTTGTACACACTTATGTTTTCTTTATTTATCACAGTTAAACCAAAGTTATGATTGGTACGTATATAAACATATGCATAAATGCAATACAATATATTCTATATCAATCTCTTGAGACCAATACTAGTCGTCGACAATGCACAACAAGAGCAAATGTTAATGATGAGTAAACATCTTAGACTGTATATGGTCCTTGTGAAGCACTAGATTCTCCAGCAAAAAGATCTATAAAAGTTATGCTGGTATTAATCACCATTATCCCGAGTGGCATTTGCCAATCACTGTTGCTTGCTATGCAGGTTGCATTGCTGAAATGTCAATACCGTGCCAAGCACCTGTGTTCATCTGGCCCCAGACCAGACCCCAATCTGGGAAGTACACTTCCAAACAATGACTGATGGCTAGCAGGGCTGAGCTCAGGGCAGTGCTTTGGCTGTCATTCAAACCACTCTCAAAATTAACAAGCGGCAGAAGTGTTCGGCCTTCGGAGTGACCACAGGATAGCGCGTGAGTCGAGACGTCAAGTGGGGAAACTGCATTCAAACCGCAAACATGGCCATTAAATGCCCAAGATAGCTGCTATGACCACTCGCTGACCGCCAGCCAAGGTTATCGGGGGCAGCAGCTGATGAGGAACCAGTGACGGACGTTAATTTTGTACAGTCCACATGGCTGGCACAAGCACTCGCCAGCTTTGCTGCGTTAGAGCACAGATGTAGATGACTTTGCTTTTGAGCCTGTGAAATCTACAGCTTTTGTTCTGGGCACTGGTTCAACTTAGCTGCAGTCATTTGCTTTATGAGATACAGCTATAGACTGCAGAAGGACTCTCCTGACATAAAACTCGAAGCTGGAAATGTTCTTTTTTTTTTTTAATCCTGTCTTATCTAGAGCAACATTTGCTTCATCAGAGTAAAAACAGAAAGCAATAAAAGGTAGAAGTATGAAATATATACTTATTCATGTTTACTCTTAATGCTACTTTCACATAATTATAAATGTTTACATATATTAAAATAATGTGCTGGTGAACTCCATACATTAATCATTCCCAGTCAAAATTGACTTTCGGTTATTGGGGATTACTATTTATTTTTCAGGAATATTTTTTAGGAGCCCCACAACTAAATACAACATTGTGTTTTTCCACATATATTGTGTCCACTCTTTTGCTCTATTACAGCATCTTTAGAATAGATATACGTTTAGTTTTTCAAAGATACTGCAGGTATGTTGTTCCACACATTTCCCACATTTTTCAGTTTTAGAAAGTGAGTTGCGTTTTTTGCTTTTCATGATCTTCTGACCCAAACATGTTCCGTTATACTGCCTTACGTCTGGACATGAGAACATAAGCAGTTTCTTTGATTTAATGGCTACTTGCCAGCTACACATCCTTCCAGACTCTTAGCACTGAGTTGTCTTCTCGCAGTAGAAGCATGGGCAGAAACACCTGGGAAATGGTTCAGATTTGAAGTAGGAGTAGAGCCTTGGCTTTAAGTAGAGTAGAGCCTAGGTGAAGGCTTTAAGGATTGCTTATCTGATGGCGACAGTTTTGATGGTTTACCAGATTTTGCAAAGACCAATTTTTCGAATTATTAAACTCACAACTCAGGTTAAGTTCTGTACTTACTGGCAGTTTTGACTGGAAATTAACAGCACGCTCTAACTTTTTTGCATGGTTTGGGATTAAAGGGTTAATGATCCTCCACCATTTTATTCTGGGTTTGAATGTTAATTATCAGTTCCACCAGACATTTTTGCACCTTTCCAGCAAAGGTGATTTTCATTACAGCGTGTGAAAAAGTAAAGGATGGAGAGGAAAAAAAAACAATAAAATATCAGAGTCTTTCATGTGTTCTATTACCTGAGGGCAAGCTGTGCGGAGAGTGCCCTGGTCACATTTTGTGCTGAATTCGAAGAGATCACATCACTCCTAAAAGGATTCAATTAAACCAGTAGTTAGTGCTGAAGCTCATCTGTGTCCATTTCCATATCTTTCCTTTTAAGCATATTTCAGGTGAGAATGACTGGATCATACCTAAGTAATGTAGAAATGAGCAGGAAGTGAGAAACACAGCAGTGACCTTCCCCTCTTACTATCTGTAACTGTTGAGATGCACCGGGGGGTGGTGGGGGAGAGGGGATACAGTTTCTACCCACAAGCCATCAGGTTCCTGAACAAGCTGTGAACCTTTCACCAACACCACCACAACACTACACTTGGACACTTTATTATTAATACTCTATATAGCACTGCTATGGGCAATATCACTAAGTCACTTTATGCAACAGGAATAGACATAAACATACATATTTATATTTATATTAGCTCCACTCTCTCTCAGGCTATATCTGTCTCATAAATGTACATATCAGAATTTCTACAGACCCCCCCTATCTCTGTATATTCAGTATTTTGTGTATATTTTGTGTATTTTATATTTATTTAATATAACTTTTATATCTCTTTATTTGAATGTTTAGTATATAGTTTTGTCCTCCTGTAGAGCACCAAGCTGAGCCTCACCACAAGCATTTCAATGCATAAATGTCCTGACATGTTGTGCAAATGACAAATAAACCTGAAACTTGATATGTACCGACCAAACTCACCCTTAGAAGACTGCTGGCGAGGCCTAAAAAGTTTCACACTTTTTTGATGTAGTACATCTAAGCAGTCTTTACATTTCCATTCTCCCCTGTTCATACAGTCCATGTATGAAAACAGCTGGAAATTAGAAAATATTTTTCTCATTTTCTTTTATGAGAAAAAACAACAAAAACAACCTGTTTAATTTTTGTTTTCCAGAACAAAGAGTTTTTGATTTTTGTTCGATCTAGACCAGGGATGCCAAAATTTCTAGATCATGGGGACAAGGTGTTGTTTGTGGCCATAAAGATAACACAGCAAATAACCAGCAGCTATTAGCACACTTAGCTTTATGTTTTTGCTTGTTGCCAGTATATGTATACATACAGCATCAAAGTTGCAAAAACATTTTAAATATGAGCCATCGATACTTTTTGAGCTGGTTATTTATAATATCATAGCATAAGTATGAGTTTGTTTTTCTTCCTCGAGTCTGGCCATCTGGAGCTCTTGTTTCTAAAACGCCCTTGTGCTAGCTCGCTGTTGAAATCACATGCTCTCATTGCTCTTCACCTTGAAGGACATAATTACCGTGAGAGCGCTGGCCTCTCGGGTCCTGCAGCAATCACCTAAGACTGGATGGCAGGGCTGAATCAGGCTCGACCTCAAACTGTCTACGAGAGCCACTCAGAGCGCCCTGGGGGGAACGTTTCTGCCCTCACCCCACACGAACACTGACTCACCTTCACACGGGGCAGCCTCACTCTCTGTCACGCACACATGCACGGGCCCCATTCCCTGGCCTTTGCTACAGCTCATTAGCCCATCTCGCCCCTCTTGGCACTCTATCAAGCGCGAGTGTCTGTTTGAGGACAAACTCAGTAGCTAAGGGGACAGCGCGTGTTTATGTGTATATTTATGTGTGCGTGTCGGCCTCATCATATTTCTATTAGCACAGAAAGGAGGCCAGGCCTCTTGGCTAAACACTCTGTTTACATTTTCTACCAGTCCACAAAGTCACGGGGAGGTTAAACAAGCTCTGTGCGTTTTTATTTGATGGAGGAAAATCAACACAGAAACAAGGCTGACCTCTTGACTTCACAAAGTTAACAAGACAACGTGGCTCAGCAACCGAACTTGACTTGGAGATTTGCTCTGGCGGGTCAGGATCAGGTCAAGACTTTACGCACTACAATTACTACAGCAGCATGGTGTGAACCTTTGCTGTGAATTTCATAATGGATTTTTCATAATGGATGTTAAAGGGCTCATAACACTGAAGAGTGGACATTTCCTGGCTTTTCTGAAGTTATTTTGATGTGAGTATGCTTTAAAACATTTCAATAGCCTCTCCAGCCATACGGTTAAAACATTGAACTGAATATGCAAATAAACAGTCAATTTTAAAGTGTTTGTTTTTATGATGTCACAAATATAATAATGTCTACATATATTCATGTGTTCAGCTTACAGCAGCATAGCTCCACTAATTCATACACACCAAAAAATTAAGGTCTGTTTCCATCTGGACTGCTTCTTAAAGGAGGCTAGATAAAGGCAGCCAATCAGAGTGGGGGTATTTGCAAATATCAGTCTTAAAGATGCAGTGATAATATGAAGTGTCTTTAAAGGTGCCATAGATTGAAATTTATATCGTTAAAGTTGAACACGGCACATTCAGTACAATGATGAACCTCAAACACTGTTGTCTCCTGCTTCAAATACAAATCTGCCATTTACAAAAGACGCCTAAAACTTGGTCAGTTCACAGTCAAAAATGAGTTGTTGATGCTGAAGTTGGCTTTCTATTCAGAAATTTCTTGATTGATTGTTCTGTTTCACCTTTAATGCTACAGAATGTATGCCATATCAACACTGCAGACAGTAACTGGTAAATGAGTTTGACTTCATATTGCCTCAGCATGAAAGGGTGGCATATTTCGTGGTAGGCTGAATAGTAAGTCGTATGTATATGTGTTGATGGTTCTATGGCCAGCAATGATTCTTCATAACAAGCTTCCTTTATAGGTAGGTTTCTACATATGAGACTAAAGTACTTGTACACATTTTAAGAACATTACTTTCATGCATAGCATACTAAACTCTTTAACTTAAATTTATGGACTTTGCTTTTAAATACAAAGCCAAAGTATATAGATTGTTATAGTATATACAATACATGGGATTTTAACTTCAATTTTAATCAAAGTTCATTCATTATTATAATGTTTATATATAACTCTTTCTGCTTCAGATTTAAATTGACAACCAGTTAGCATCATTCTCTGGTCTTCAGTTCATGTTATTCTGTGAGATTTAACACAGTAAATCACATTGTCAGATTGCTTTGTTAAATTGATGTTGGGAAAAGAATGACTGTTGAAACAGATCTGTAGCACTGCTGTAGCATACTCAGCAGGAGATGAGAGACAAGGAGCAGTAGACCATACCTGAGAGCAGAACTAAGGACACTGACTTTGCGTGACCTGGCCATGTCTAGAAGCTTGTTTATCATGAAGTGCAAAGTTGCAGCAACTGTTGTGTACTCTTTAGCCTTAACTTTCTGTCTTCATGTCTCATGAGGGACTTTTCAGGGTCATTCAGCTAAACAGCTCAAGCTAATGGTCAAGACTGTCTACAGGAAGACATAGGTGACATTGTAAGCTCCTGATTTGCTAGGGCTCCCATGGTTATTTAAACTTAGTTGAGCAAAAAGCACAGATTCAAATTGAACTGCTTGATGAATAGGCAATAATAATTGCTACTACTGTTTTGAAGTTTAGAAGACCTCTCTGGGGGAAATGTATAGCTGCAGGCTATGTGTGGAATGTGTAGATAAATTTGACTGCAAGCGCATACAAAGTGATACCTAGCAAAACTATACAAACAACAAAAGAAATGATTGCGGAGGATGTGTGTGAATTTTCTACTGTGGTCAAAATACATTCATCCATATAATATAGAATATGCATTTGAGACCTAAACCGTGAATCAGGCCTTTCTGAGCCTGTGCTTGTACATTAATGTGTATATAAGTAACAGCATATTATGTAATCCAAAAATCTGTGCAAGAATCTGATCCTCCAGGACTGGAATTCATCACCTCAAACTGATTTCAATTTCAAAAACAGTTATAAGTCTGAGTCTGAAGCTTTAACATGAATTATCATGGCTAAAAGTCTCTCCCTAGAGGAACAGCAAGTATAGCCTTCTCCACTGTCACCATTGGTTCCATTCAAATAAACATTTTTTATGTTTAGCCAGAGCTGAATGTAAGCCCATGTCCCTCCATCCTGATTACTGAGGACTATCACCTGTTAGTGATTTAGTCTGCATTTCAAGTTGTATATAAGTCCATGTGTTTTGTCTCCCTCTCTGGAAAGCTGTGGTTTGTTTGCAGGCATCCAGATTGATTTCTGATAGTCTGGACAGCAAATCGGATCCAAACCACAGGTGGCTTGAAATGCAATTCCAGCTGGATTTTTACAGATGCGTCTCAGTCTGGACTCTCAACACACTGGACCACTTAAATTCCTGTCTTTTGCCTCACATCAAATAACGATCCAGAGTGACGGAAGTGCAGAATTTGCTATGTAGTTATTGACGCTTTTATTGTTACCACAACAACCCATGCAGATAGGCTGGTGATGTCTGGACACATAAATTCAATATGATTACTTGCGAATAACAGTGCAGTTAGTCGTCTCAGAGGATCTGAGTTGAGAAACAAATGCAGTTTCCTCACAGTCTGAACATAGTCAGTCAGGTTACCGACTGGAGTCCTTCACTGCCTTTGTTTCCTGTTTGTTTTCTTTGATCAGTGGTTTATCTTAGCGAATTACCTGCTTTAAACAGCCTGGCATGGCTGGTTTTTGTCCTACTTGGCTGAGGTCTATTTCACACTGTACACTCGGCTTAGCCGCTAAGTTACAGCTTCATAAACTTCACAAATAGAACAGCAGTTAGATCTCTTGGTGTTAATCCAGGTCAAGGTACTCTACCTGTTAAGATTACTTCTCGTGTGGTGTTTATGACAAGCAGCCAGTCACACATGATGAAATTGTTGTTGTTATTGTTTTTTTTTAAGAAGTAAAAGTAAAGTTTACTAATGTAAAGCATTTTAACAGTAAAGGGCAGCACACTCTCCTCTACTACTGCATTAGTGCTTGTTGGTGTAATAATTGTTTTATATTCTTCAGTTCTGTAGGATGATTTTCTTCCTCTTCACTGCAGCTTTTTCAGACCATGAATGGTTGGAAGCACACGCCGTTTATTCACAAGTTGTTTACAAGTTGTTTATCCAAAATCCTGAACTAAACCTGCTCTGGATGTTGATGTATCCTGGTAAAAACTGAACCACTCTGTCAGACTGAAAATCCAGCGTTGAAACAAACCGAGTTTAATGTTAGCTTGCAAGGCCATAGAACCGGCAAATTTCTCTTTATATCCTGCTTTAAGCTTTACTTGACTAAAAATGACCTGGCTAATTAAAGTAAAGATCTTATAACCAACAGAGAAGGTCCTAAAGTTTATAAGCTAACTAAATAATCCTGCTTAATTTGTGGAACCCATGATAATGCAATACATATCAATTTGATTGCCTATGACCAAAGCCTTGTTTTATGAAAGGAAGACATAATAATAAGGCAATAATCTGTCAAAAGACCGAATGGACTGTGCTATGTTTTCCACAACCCACATCAAAAGGCCAGAGCAAGCCCAAATGGAGCTTGTGCAGGTGCCTGACAACAAATGTTCATTGCCCATCAAAAAGTTTCTGATTAATGTTTCATTTTCACTGCTGTTTTTATGCATGTTGGCATAAACAGTTTTTTGCTAATTTACTCACTTTGCAACCATGAGCTACATGATCATTAAAATGTCTTCTATAGTATGTCAAAAAAATATAACATTCAAACATATAAGGTGGAGGCTCATTTGTGTAGAGAATGTGTGCCTTAAATTCCTCATCAGACATTGTATTAGTTTTCCGAGTTCACTTGTTTAGCAGCTCTCTCCATTCTACTGTAATTATCTGTGTTGTGATTCTCTTAGCCATATCTCAGTAACAAAGTGGTTCCAGTTTGCATAAATGGCTTCCCCTTCTATGTTCTCTGTTTTTTTTTTTTTACATATTTATAGTTCATAGTGAGACATACTACTTTCTAAACCACACTGACTTTTCTGCACATCCTGAAACACAATGTGAGTTTGTTTGGGCTGCTGAAGTTTTGAGATTGTATTTTTGGAAATTATTTGGTGGGTGACTATTGACTTCTAGTCTTTGTTAGCAGTGTTAGAGTAGCGGGTCTAGCACTAAACCAGTAAAGCAGATATGGAACACCAAACCAAGCATATCTTGACTGATCAAGCGCATGAGTGTTGAATGACAAATCATGTACAATTGATGTTTCACCAAACTATTCCTTCAAAAACACACAAACTATTAAATTCTAGAAAAAAGATGGTTTGAATGTAAGTGCTAATAAGTGATTGCGTCAAAACAAGAGGATTAACTGTGTTGAGTTTGGCATTATTCCCAAAGGTAGGACATTTGTCAAGTGTTTCTTCAGTACTGAGAGATGTGAATTACGTTTAGCGCTCAGCCACAGATGTGACATAAGCAAGGACAGACCTTGTTACTGTACCTGATTGACCCAACAGCCACAATTGTAGCAGGAGGAATGCCCTCCATTAGTCATCCGGTTAGTGCCAACACCATTGGCTGCACAATGCAGGACTACATGCACACAGAGAGTTATGAAGTCTGCCCTTAACACCACGTCCATGTCATCAAAGACCGCAGTGGTGCTGTGTCAGACTGTCATGGAGTGATTCCGAATGGCAGCAGGTTGTCTTCAGTGATGAGACCCACTTTTTTCTTGGTAGAGACCGTGGTCAGTGTCAAGGTGAACTGTTTGATGTCACGTGTCACATTTCCAGAAGACCTGGTGTTACTCCATCTCCACCCCTACTGCAAAATCTGCAGGGACTGTTTGAGAATAAGTTGTATGGGATGGCTGATCACAGGACACTATTAGGAACCTCTACAACTCCATGCCACGATGTAGGCATGTTGCATTAGCAAACTTCTAGGTCTGACACCATACTAAGAGACACTACTTGTATATGTGTAGCTCAATAAATATTCCCCATTTCAGTCTATATTTATCATCATTTATTCTTTCTGGTAACCTTCATCATCTTTTGATGATGAGTGTAAAACTCAGATGTCCCCAAACTTTTGACAGATCGCCTGAATAAATAAAGTGCTTGCTTTTGTTTCCTGTTGACTAAACTTGGATGAAGAAATGCTCTGCACTGAATTTCCAGGACATTTTCATCATCTTGCCTCCTACGTTGTGTCCCTGCACCTGACAAGAAATCGCCAACAAAATACTGCTGCATAAGACAATAAGGCAGCGGCTTTGGACAGCACAGTTCATGCAGTTAAATTTAGCTCAGCTGGCAAATCTGAACCTTTTGTCCCTGTCTATAGTTAAAACAATGCCAGCAGCCCCTGCTGTTGCAAGGATATGCAGTCCTATTCATTATATCTAAGCCTGAATAAAATATGTGACACTAAATTGTGTCAGAGAGAGCATATTGGCTTGGCAGACACTGTCGGCAGACACACCACGGCTTGGGAAAATTACCAAGCTCTGCCTCAAGGCACATAATATCTAAAATCATTATCTCACCAGAGCCTCTATCAGATGCATTATATCGCTTCTAAAATTTAGATATTCCATCAAATGAGCCAGTAATGCCACTTGTGTGGTGCTAGAACCATTGGCCAATAGTGTAATTAGTGCATTGATTTTGTCGTAAGACGGCTCAAACAGGAGCTCCATGTTTTTACGTGTTTGAGGCTCAGCATGCTCTTAGAAAAGATCTCACCTTTTTTTTTTTATCCAGTTGCCCTTCTTTATGTCCATCCAAAAAGTCTCATTAGTGCCAGGTAATTGCCTTTTCTCCTGGACCAAAGCTGCCTGACTTCTAATGGATGTCATTTTCCATTAATTACAGAGTTGGGGGGAACACTTCCAGGAGGAAGGACGGCGGGGGGTGAGGGACACACACTGCTGGGCATTTCCTCTGCCGCCATGTACAGTGCCTGCACTAGCCCTGCACCATATGTGGTCCCAGACTAACAAAGCTTCTCTGAATGCTTCTGCATGAATAACGCTGTTGCCAGGCATGAAACTCAACCCTGAAATGTCAGCAAGCAGAGGTTAATCAAGGAGAGGCTCACAGAGTTCTGAAGGGCGTTGAGCTCCTCTGTGCTCAGCAGGAGAGCGGATCACTCAAGAGGGGTTCATGGTGTACTCATGATGTGGATCCTTATTGATGCATGCAATGAACCATAAATGCACGCATTTGGAAAACGAATGGTTTAGCTGACAGCTAAGTTATTCATTTCAAAGGGCCCATTTTCTATTGCAGGTGGTCCTACTATGACATTTGTGTGGGATGGTGTATCAAAAAAGGTCAATTTAATTCAACCTCAATTCCAAAAATGTTGGGACACTGTGCAAACTGAACATAAATGTAAATAACAGAATGCAATGATTTGCAGATCTCATGGACCCGTATTTAAGTCACAATGGAACATAGCGCACATATCAGATGGTGAAAGTGAGACATTTTACCATTTCACGAAGGTGATCAACCAATTTAGAACTTGATTTTTTTCAAACCTCCTTATCCCTTAGACTTAAATTGGCTGTGTTACTGTGCCTTTAAGACCAATGTATGTAAATGACTGCTATGATCGACTGTGCCTCATTCAAAAACAGCCTGGACAGAAACACTGTATATCACTTTAACATGAGTGGGGTGGGGCTAAACTGCTATAGCACGAACAACAGTGTGTCCTTCCGGTGCTTAAGACAGTTAAGTGCATAAAGATTAATGCTGACTTCATTCTGTGCTGGACACCTAGGCTAATTACTTTGAACAGTGTATTGGCAACGTATCTGTGTATTTGCTTATGAACTGTCAATTATCTTTATACTGTACAGACAGTAGCTGTTCAGGTGCTCAGGGGTTTGGGGTCTCACTTTCACAAAAAAAAAGAAAGGTTTTTGAAGTGTTCATTCCAGTAAAGTAACCTAGGGCCTGTTGGAGAGGGCACATCAGGCTCTACTGACCTATTGAAGTTGGCTCCATTGCAGAATTTTTTTATTGTTTGAATTGTATGTCCTTTTTTACATGGAAGGTTTAGGTATATGCTTGTAGCCTATACTTGAAAAAGTTTACTGTCCTAAACCAAAAACAGTGGGATATCAGTATGTAACTAGAAGACTAACTGTATATCTATGAGCTCAAATTTAGTATAGCTCACTGTTACAGCTGTCCCTTGTGTAACCAACACAATAAATAAAATAACAAGAATATTTAGTATAATTTCATAAACTACTAAACTGGAGTAGTATATATACATAGCACCTATAAGTTCACTTAAAGTATACGCCTAAACTTTCCTAAACCATAAGGGCACATCCAGGCTAATGTAGGTTATGTTTACCTGATGTTGGCTGGATAATTAGCTGTGTCAGTATTTGTTATGTATAATATTATTTGTGAAAAGAAGTTACAACTTTGTCAGCACCATGCAGGCATTCCGGCCCACACAGCAGGTGTGTGTGGGTTTTGGGGGTAATTAAGGCTTCGGAGAGAACTGTGTTTGTAGTTTTCAGCTAACTTCTACTGATTTTTGGTGTGCTTACTGCTAGGAAGTAACAACATATTACAGCTGAACTGGTCACCACAAAACTTGTATTTTGGATGCTGATATGCTGGTCTACCAGCATGACCATTCTGGGTGACCATTTAAGACAGCAAAAGATCTGGAGCATACTAGAATAAGCCAGTTTAGATCAGCATGGAATTCCCCTAGTGTAATTCATCAGGGTTTTTTTTTTTGGTAAGCACTGGTGCTACCAGATTACCCTGCTAGAAATCCAGCATAAGGGGTGAAATGATACATGCAGCCCAGGATTTAATGATAATTCACTGAAACTAAAAGCTCTTACACCAAAACACACAATAACAAATAAATAATGCAGCAGTCTTTAGAAGTACATTGGATCAAATGCAATACTGTTAAACACTTTAACTCTAATTGGACTTCTGCTATTTTTCATGCCAAAGTCAAAAAATCAATCTGGTAGAAATCTTTTTTGTGACCCTTATTAATAATAATAACCATACAAAAGTTAAATCCAAACACTCTAACTGACCAACATTTGGGTTCTATCAGTTTAAAGGCTGAACGGGTCCATAAAGATCCATATTGGCGCATTGCGCTTGGAATTTGATGGTAATAGTTTGTAGATGTTTGTAAAATAGTGTGTTGAGTGGTTGTAGTAGTTCACGGGAAATAGCAAGTACCACAACTTTAAAATGGCATTAATGTTACAGTAAGACTAAGCGGAAGATAGCTAACATATTTGGCACTCATCACTCGAAAAACTACTGAAGACAGACATTATACAAATTCACAAGATATCACCCACTTTTTTCACATTTCAAAACTGCAGGTTAAAACCTGTTGGGTTAAGCTTATCAGAAGCTCGATTTTTTTTATATTTTGTGCGGCAACAAACGAAAATGAAATTTAACTGCAAGTTCATTTCAGGTGATGGAAAATCACAGTACATGACTCAGATAAAATAAAACTGAAATAGTTTTTTAAAAATGAAATTTCTATAGACTGGCTGAATAAAAATGTGAACCTCTGCTTATAATTGAGATTCTTCAGGATTCCTTTCTGGCCACCCACCCACTTTCTCCCAAATGAATACCTTAAAGCTGCCTATATTACATGTTTATTATTAAAACAGGAAATTTTGGCAAAAGAATTTTAGATTTTTATCTATTTTAAAATTAGATTTTTTAACTGCTTTTTATAGTAACTGTGATTGAATACAGTCATGAATTTTGATAATGTTACACTGTTACTTGTATTTGTTACTACCCAACTTGCCAATGGCAGCTCTTTTTTTGGGTTTTGAGTCAATACTCGTGTACTCTTGTGAACTCACAATTGTAAGCATCTTGGGTTCTTACAAGCGCTATGTAAGTATATAAGTATTATTTTTATTAATACAGTACAAGAAAGTACAAGAAACATATTTGAATTATGGTCTGTGGCAAACATATTACAAATCAAGTGCAACGGACAGAGATTAGGTTGAAAAAGGCTGGAATATTATATAGATGATATAGATGATAGATGATCTAGATATTTCTAGATTAAATCTGACCTCTAACCTTTAGTCTGAGCTAAACTTAAGACACAGACTTCACTCTGAGTGTGGACAATGCCTTTAAAACCTTACTCTGTTCCATGACTCTTATTCTCTTTGTCCAACTTTGACAACTATAGCTCTGAGTCCAGCAAGGCTCAATACCCCAAGGTTGGAACCAGAAATGGCTCCCATTAACTGGCCTGCTCATAAACCTGCGCTACATCAGCGGAGCGGACATCCATCACTCCGCCGTCCTTGCGAGATAATTCCCAGACGGCAGCATATGGCGGCAGGCGGAAATCATTTACTTTACTGCTGTGGCACCCACTCAACAGGCTGGTCTTTACTCCAACTTTAAAATAGGTCTTTTTTACAATGCCCAGAGCTGCCATTAAACGACAAAGAGAAAAGCCAATCTACAGCTAGCTTCCGAAGTGCTGATTGAGGAAAATGACTTTTTAGCTCACAGACGCAGCTCATTTCACCCACATCGGTTGACTAGAGTGATTGCACTTTGCTTCACTTGAGCAAGTTTGACTTTAGCAATGGAACAAGTGATTTCCGGACTACATGGACTGCATGTCACATCTAGGACTGCAACAAATATTTGATTATACTTGATAGGTACTATCTGTCTGCAATGCAAGCTCTGTAGATAGTAGAAAAGTAGAATAGTAGAAAGTAAAATAAAGTTTAAGCCAAATTCGATGTAGATTGTTAAAGGGACTGGATACTATGCTTCCCATGCTTTGCCTTGCAGATTAAACCATTTATGAAATTGGACAAACTCCTATAATGCTAGAAGCTAATTTTGTTGAATCATGCTATATTTAGGTATTGATGCTGCAGTGTTGTAGCTCATAAGTAAGATGATGACTCAGTAAATAAAACATTTATTTGAACTTTTCAGCTGCTGCTAGCTGTAGTACACCCTACAATCAGAAATCAACCATCTCTCTATGTGTGTTATTGGATTAGCATTATAATTAGATTAGCATTCCAGCCTATGTTGATTGCATGCATATGTTTTGGGAGTAAAACCTTAAAAAAAAACACTGAAGGAAGCACCTGACGTGTGATGTAAAGCTAGATAACTTCAAAGATGTCTTCTTAATATATACATTAACTGCTTAAGAAACCCTGAGCGTGCTGAATTCTGACTGGATTCAGGCCTGGGCATTTGAAGTTTGTTTTTACTGAAGATTCTGTTCATGATTTTAGGTTTTAACATATTTATTAATTTGTACTGTTATTACGACTTTGTTATCAACTACTCTGGAATTAGGTAATGAGATTATGTCCAACCTAGGTTCTATACTACTTTGGCCTGGAAGGGCAATGAAATCGATTGGTGAATATAAAATTCCAAAATAATGGGCCTCAAGTTCATTAGAAATGTAAACGGTTTCCACCAAAAATTTGCCAATGTTTTCTTGTGTGGGATTATTCTTGGGTAAGAACCACATTATACATATGATGTAGGCTCTCTCTTAGGATCTTTTCCAAGAACAAGTTTAAAAATATTGGTAACTGAGGCCCATTATAAAAGGCCAGACATGCACCAATTTAACAATTTCTGTTTGGGCAACAAACAATGAGCTTTTATAAATCTGTATTAAAGGACATACAATGGGCTGCTCCAGCCCTGACCAAGCAAAATGTTTACTTAAATGGAAACACTGGTGGGTTAAATACACTGTTGTGTGATGCAAGTGTTGCTATGGTGGCAGGAAAGGCCATTATTAGTCAGTTCCATAGCTGATTAAAAACGTTACAATAAAATACTTGTGACAAACACGTTTCCTAACATCTTCAGTTGTTGCATGCACCAAGCTTCCCTGGCCTTTTTGTAAAGGTGTCAAGCTTCCGGGTTTCCCTACTGCCTCCGATCTCCTGGCCTCCATCTCCCAGGGTTTGCTTCCTGATGACATCACAGGCGCAAGCCCAGAATTACACTCCATTCTCACACTCATCCTTACCCGAGTACTGATTACACTCACCTGCTCGCACTTTGCAAAGTTTGCATATACACAGTTTATATACATGTTGCTGCTGACTGAGAAACACTTCTGAGAGAAAATATACCTCAAAGCTTGTCTCACACTGATTCACACTTTCACTAAAGCATGTCATGCAATCCAGAAAGCATAGCAAATTGGTGCGTAGTGTTTTGGGTTTGAATCTGCAACTGATAACCAAAAGTATCTAAAAGTTAAAATGGCAGAATTGCTATGAGGCCTAAAATTGAGAAAAGTTTGAATGTAATGTTTATAGTATGAAAGGCTGATGAAAAAAGAAAATGGAGGGAAAATGCATGGGAAAGTATCATGGCTTTCTATGTCTCATAGATGTTTAAATTAGTTAATATAGAAGTGAACAATATGGGAAATAATATAATGTAATATAGAATAGAATATGGTACTGCATTAGTATTATTTGGTTTGTTCATAAGCAGTTGGAGGTAGAAATGTCAAAAAATGAATTTCACAGTTATGCATTTTGATATACAGTATACACTGAATATACTGTGAGAATAGCAGATTATACTGATGTGTCCTATTCAATTATCAGAGTTTTGTTATGCATCAATTTAGTTCAGTTCACCACAGCCCCACTTCCCTTACTTTTTTTCTTGCAGAATATTTAAATATTTAAGACAGTATTTTCAGGAACAATCGAGAATGAACAATAAAACATTTGGTAGCTGTGGCCCTAATTACTTCCCCTGGATGTGTGATGAAGTCTCACTTGATTCAAACGAGTTCAGCGGAGTGCAGCATCATTTCCATTCATGTCTTCTCATTTGTCTAAGCGCTGATTTGTCTTACTCATGCTTTCCTACTGATTGAAAATACATAACCATGTACTCCACCATTTACAAAGGGCATGGGGCTGAATATGTTCCATGAGGCAGAACCGATCCTCAAATCAAAGTTTCATTCATAAGTGTATGATTATACTCATCTGATCTCCCATGTTCTCCACGTCTTGCATTTTTCTTTAAAAGGAAGTGGAAACAAAATATGGTGGTTCTGAAACGCTTGTTCACATATATATACAGTTTTCAGACGTTTGCAGTGTGAAAGAAATGCTGCCACTGACCGTTCTTTCTCCTTCATTGCTGACAATCATATCCCCTCTCTAGTTCGGACCACTCAGACACATTTCAGCATTCGGTCTTGCCACTACGTGGTCCACCTCTCCGCCACTGAAAGCTTCATATTTGACGTTTTAAAATAACCCCTAGCCACTGGCGGCTTATTTTCCTCGCCTTTTTCCTCGCCGATACCACTCCAGGAGATATCCATTAATGCACGCTGATGAAATCTCCAGGGGGAAATGGAGGTGAGAAGGATGTGGCTGCACTTTTGTGACTGAACGGGCACAAGATCGAAGCGCTGCTTAATAGATCCTTCTCCCTATTCCACCTGACCTTTCCAAGCTTTCTACTGACATTCAAATCAAGGTGAGGGTACATTTGCGTTATTGGCCTTGTGCTGTTCGCATGATACCTCTTGAAGTGATCCATCACGATTCAAACCGTGATTACAGATCATATCCAACAGCTTATAAACTCTCTCTCTCTCTCTTTCTCTCTCTGTCTTTTTTCTTCTTTCTCAAGAACAAAGACCCAAGAGTGAAGTTCAAGCCTCGACAGTTGGAAATGATGGTGACATTTGCGGCAGCACTCTTCAGGTGTTACATCCCTCAAGGCAGCGGGAATTGGCTGGCACTTACTTGATTGCTAACATTTGTTATTAATCAGGCTAAAGTGCAGAACTCCTCTTCCACCCACACCTAAACAGTGTTGGAAATCTCTACAGACCTAACCTTGAGCCTTTGAAATGCCAACAAGCTCTTCCAGACCGTTCTTTTTGGTAGCAAGAGCAATCCAATGAACTGAATTATTCAATCGTTAATCCTTCCGACATCTCTGTCAAACTGTCTGCAAACTTTGTGAGTTCGGCACAACTGTTTGAATAAGTTTGTCTTGGCATGTGTTTCGCTAGCACCAACCTAGTGCTCTTCTCACAAGCTGGAGGAACAGTGCATAAGAGATTTGGTTTATCAAAAGGCTGCTCATGAATGTTGAGGGAGTCGTAGAACTGTAGCATTTCATGGTAAAAACTGATGTACAGTTTTCAGCATACAAGATGACTGTAATTTGACATCTTCAAGGTGTCCTTCCTGCAGTTAGCAACCAGGGATAAGAAATAAAAGTATGAATTTCTTTCAGTCAGAATAACAGTTATCTTTATCCTTGGCTTCTTCTTACATTTTACATGAGTTACCACCTTTTATGATGGATCTGGGCTAACATGCCCTGCCAAATAGTGGGGTATTAGTCTTGCATCAAATGTGCGACAGAGCTTGCCTGCTTGGTGCTAGGTAGAACAAGGTACTATACAGCTCTGGAAAGGAGTAATACGCAACCATAATGGCAAAAGCTATGTTATTCCAAAAGCATATAGAACAGAAAGCAGAAAAATGAGCTGTCACTGCATTTTTTCTCCCTGGAGAGCTACAGTAGACCTTAATTTCCATGCTTTGCTTTATAAGCCTTAGCTTCTAATGTTTCACTGATGTATTTTTTCCGTTTTATAACAGGATGTACTTCACACTTAAATATCGTTATATATGACACAGACAAAAGTTTCTCAGTGTTCAAATTACTATAATCTGTGTTATTTCCCCAAAACTAGGAAATCTGTGCTGCTACTATGTTGGTAGCGCTGCAAACCAACCAAAATGATGTACAGTCAGCAGTGGTCCGTTTCCTCTGATGGATGGGATAGACAGTGGCTGCCAAATTGTGCAGCAACAGCTCCGCTACAGTCAGTAACTGTATACCTGCAGAATGTACCTGGTGGGGTGTACCTGATGAAATAGGGGCTGGGGTTCCAACTATCAAATCTTTTTTTTTGTAGAAATTTTTACATTTTACACATTTTTAATATTTTATTAAATAGCTTGTTATTTAAATTCCAGAATGTGATTTTCACTGTATTAGTCTGTGGTTAAAATATTATTACAGGAACACAATATTCATTACTGTTGTCGTTGTTGTTGTTTGCTCTGCTACTGCATGTTACTGGTAACAGTAGTAGGTCGCAGTTGTGTTTGCTGTGGAAGTGTTACAAACTGGTACTCCTAAGTGTTCTTGGAGTCGGGAAGTGGGATCATGAGGGAGTTTCAGCACCCCTGGATTTCAGGATTAAAAATATTTATTAAAAATAAGATTATAAAAACCTATTGTGTAGTGTACTTGTCTAAAGTGTAGACAAGGCCTCAAAAATGCCTATATATGCTCATTATATGCTCATTTGTATTTGTATTTCAATTATAGTCTGTAATCCATTTGCTTTTCTACATAGTTTATTCATCTTTTCATTCTGTTCCTCAATAAGCAAAACCCCCATAGGACCACCACAGAGCAGGTATTATGTTGGTGGTGAATCATTCTTTGTGACAGTGACACTGAGATGATGGTGGTGTGTTAGTGTGTGTTGTGCTGGAGAAATTGGATCAGAGACAGCAGTGCTGCCGGAGTGTTTAAATAGTCCACTAACCAAAACTATCCAGCCAACAGCATCTTGTGACCACTAATGAAGTACTAGAGGATGACCAACACAAACTGTGCAGCAGCAGATGAGCTATCGTCTCAAGATGGACCAGCAAGGTAGTAGTGTCTAATAGAGTGGACAGTGAGCAGACACAGAGTTTAAACACTCCAGCAGCACTGCTGTGTCTGATCCACAAGAGCCGGTGCAGCACGCTCTAACGTCATGTCCACCACCACCACCACATCAGTGTAACTGCAATGCTGAGAAAGATCCACCACCCAATTAATCAGTGTTCTGTGGTGGTCTTGTGGGGCTCTGGACCACTGGACAGAACAGAAAAAGAATTTAGAGAATCAGATGGACTACAGTTTGTAACTATAGAACTACAAAGTGCTCCTAAATAGTAAGCGGAACTGATAAAATGCACAATGAGTATGATACAAAGAGGTTTACCTAATGGACTGGCTGAACTGTATTTAAAACAGTTTCTGAGTCTCTGCTGTAGCCCTAAGAACAGTTTGTGTGTAGGTACAAAGAGGGTTTTTGGTACCAGTACTCTACTCACCACGTTGAGCTTGAGCTCCATATTGAGGACTCCTCCACTGTCCAGCACTGGCATCAGATTGATGGCAAACACTGCAGCCCGGTCTGGAGGGATGGAGATGTTAGGCCCAAAGAAAATATAGAAGTGTACAGAGAAGGTATCCAGCTCGTTCCGTAAAGTGGGCCGGATAGGCCAGCATTTATTGGTGTCGGCGGTGGGAGCCAAATAGGTGATGCTGTCTTCAGCTGTCAGCAGAGGGCCCCGATCAGAGCCGTTCCGCGACAGGTTGGGCAGACTGGCAGCAGGAAGGGTTTCTGACAGGGAGAAGCCCATGACGGTGCCGAATGATTGGGGCATATTCATGGCTGAGGAACCCTTGGTGACACTCGGCTTGGAGCAATCTGAAGGGAGAAGATACAAAAGGGTTTCGGGTTAAAACTAGACTCTTAAACAGTTTAGGAACTAAACTCAGACAGCTTGTGGGAAAAACAACAGTTTAAACTTTTAATTGGTATGTAAAATTATAAATAATGAGGAGGTTGCTTTGTATCAGCTGCATGTGGGTAACAAACGTTTTGCTGTTTCACTGAATCAGCGAATCAGCATTATTTCCTGTTAGGTTTAAATAGCAACAATTGTGCTCTTACATTGCCGTTTGCAGCTTCAGTCACAATTATTCATCTTTAGGAGATATTTATAAGGAGATAAAAGTAAACACACTTGATTTAAAAAAAACATGAATATCATCAAATGTGTTTCAGATTGCCAGGAGCACAAGAAGCAGAAAATAAAATAGTGTTTTGAAGGTGTGACAAAATATCACTGCAGATTCCTTTAAAAATCTGAAAGCAAGTTTTCTTTAAAAGAATGGTACATGTAATAAAGGCACAAAATACTGAAACTCTTAATATCGAAAATGTGATATATATTTATTTAGACTTTCTGCCAAGTGTGTTTTACTTCAACTTTTTTTTAAGTACAGAAGGATATATATTGCCATTTTGACTGGAAAGGAAATAATGAAGAATGGGCCGTGACTTTGTACTACATGCACCGTGACTCTTTGTACTGCTACTGTTCTGTAAGTCGTGGTAACTTTGGGCTATATTGAGCCATTTATCTATGCATGTATGTATGTATTCAAATGCTTGAGTTGTCCCAGTTCTATATATAACCATATGGAACCTAAAAAACTTTTTAGGCCTTAGGCTTTTTGGATCACAATGACTGTCTCCACAAACTCACCCGGAATAGATGAAAACATTATCATCATTTATGTGGATTAATGTGATATATTGCACAGTCCTTGTTAAAACTCATGAGATGTGCATGTTTGAAAATGATGAGGGCTGGCAGATAATGATGGAGTAAAAGAAACATGAAGATATTACATTTTTAGAAATCTCCAGACTGAATATGATGGGTTGATCTAAGCACACAGGTCATTGCAAGGCTAAAAGATTCTTCCCGTCAGCGCTTGGCACCTGTGAGCTGCATCTCCGCAAGCCTTTCACTGCAGGAATAGCTCAAGCCTTCCCTTCCAATTTTATCCAGATAGTTTGCATTGGACTGTCAAGATGTCTAGCTGAATCACTGCAGGAATGTTAGAGTATCTCAGTAAAGCTCAGACTGAGGCAACAGTCACCTCCTCAGTTTGCATGGCCCAAGAAACTGTGGAAATAACTGAATTCCTCAAATTCAATATATTACTTCTTATTGCTCTTTTTGTACCCATTTACCTAATATTCTTAACTCTGCACTCTGCAGGTTTGTGATGTTCTACATAAAAACCAAAAACCTCAAAGCCTCCCATGTGTTTTGAGTCTTCAGATTTGAACAGATGTCTTGCACGCCTGACATAATGAGTTCATAATTGTTTTATTGTCTGTCAGTTTTGGTGCCGCTCATATTTTAGCACACATGACATGGAAAATGTTCTAGTTAAGGCTATGACTGAGATCTAAAACCTAAGGGAATATAAAACTAGATTACACTAAGAAGAACATTAACTTTAAGTACATTTCCAGTGTGTCTGAATATTTACATCTGCTGTTATGTGTTTATATGTCAGAATGTGTTTTTTCTGGACACCCCTTTTAACACTCCCAACCCCACTTAAACATTGTTTAACTTTGGTTCATTCTATTGTTACACTCCTAAAAATTAAAAGTTATATAGAGTACATATATAGAGTACATCACGTAAAGCCACTTGACTGAAAGCTTCATTATGAAACTGAAAGGGAACACTATTGAAGGAACCATCTTTACCAGTTCATTGTCAGTTAATTGTCAGTTCATTAAATGTCTGCCTTGCTAGATCTTCCCAAGTCAACAAAGTGATGTTAATGTGAAATGGAAACATCAAGGAGCACCAACATCTCAGCCACAAGGCAGCAGACAATACAAACTCACAGAGAAGGGCTACTGTGTGGAGGGTTGGATCGGCTAGCCTGTGATGCAATACTTAAAGTTCCAAACTGCATGTGAAGCAACATCAACACAAGCTTCATGATATGGGTTTCCATGGCTAAGCAGCTGCACATAAGTCTAGGGATAAGTAGTAGATATGATACACGTCCAACTGTATGTCAAGAGTTTGAGGAAGTCCTGTACCAGAATGACTGTGTCTATAAGGATATGGTTTGATAGGTTTGGTGCGAAGGAACTCCAATAGCCGAAACAAACCTCGACACCATTTCACACCTTTTGAGATGAATTAGACAATTGACCATGAGCCGGGGGAGCCTGGCTGAAACTCCAATATCAGTACCTGACCTCACATATAGTGTTTTAACTGAATTGGCCCAAATTCAAATTCAGCTCACAGATAGACTTCAACATCTTGTGGAATGTCCCATCTGAAAGTTATAGGATGTCCAACTCCATAATAAATGCTCATAGGTTTGAAACGAGATGTTCGACAAGCTCAAACAGGTGTGGTAATCAGGTGTCCACATACTTTTGTTCATATAATGTATGGATAAGAATAGATTTGATCTAAGAATCAAAGAAGAGGTTTTTCTAGGTCTGGCAGTACAAGCAGCATGGCTGTCATAGAGGTAAGTCGTGGAGGTCCAGAAAGTACAAATCCTACCCTTTCTGACTTCTCTAGTTAGCTTAAACCAGATGTCCAGGCAGATGTAGCTCAAACCAGCTAGTTAGCTCAGCCCAGATGTCCAGGCAGATGGATGAAAATCCTCTGAATTATTTTTACTTCCTGGACCTGAATTATTTACCTCTGCCATCAGTAATGGCTGTCATTCAAACAGTTCCAACATGGAAAATAGAGATTATGAGAATTGCAACCCTACTGTATATATATATATACATATATGAATTATGAAAGAGCTATAAATACCTGCAGTGATTCATAGATTCAGAGAAGCAGCTCCAATGCAGTGGGTACAGTCATGCTGGTCTACCAGTGAAATCCTAGTGTACAGGAAATCCTCCTCAGAATCATGCCAGGGAAGGCATCCACCAAATTTGCCCCTCCAGGTTGACCACTGATCGCATACATTTTTAAAACTAACCCAGCATTGGCTGACCGCTCGCTAACAAACCAATTTTAAAAGTAACTATAATGATGCTTCAGTGGAGCTTTAGTGACAATTCTTCATTTGGAAATGGTCTCCTCTGGCTTGGTGAAGTGGTCTTCCACACATTAGCTGAGAGCTTACATGCCTTCTCTTTTGTCTTTGGTTTGAGAAATGAGTAACAAGTCACTCTTTCTATCAAAATTAGGCATATTTTCAGATTTACAAATCTGCTATAGCATTTTATAATGTTTTTAAAAGCTGTCCCAGACATAGTAACAGTTACAGTTAACAGTTACTAGGCTATGAAGGACCAACTGGGTACCAGTTTGCCACAATCCCAAGAGGCTAATAAGAGGATCCTGAACCTCTAGTATCCCCTGTATTTTGCTCTATGTGCAATATATAGAGAACATGTTTAAACATATATAAAGAACAGTAAAACAAATACAAGACAAAACGAGTCCATAATTGAGTCAATGTCAATTTGAGGAGTTAAGCGCTGTAACCAAGGCCCTCCAGTATATGGTTTCTTTCTTTCTTTCAAAAATCATTATCTGTGATCTTGGATCTTTTTCAATTGATTAAGCTGTAAGAAATATGTGGAAGTGCTGCCCTGTTGTCTGGGCAGATTCTGGTGTTTATGCTCATGTCTGATTATTAATAAACTGCTCTGTCTTATGACTCATCATTCTAAATTGACAATAATCAAGACCGGAGAAGGGCTGTCTGCCATTAAAAACTTTTACGACCCAACAGTAACCCTGAGAGCGGGGGAGCTGAGGCTATAAAGATGTCGGCGTTTTATGAGGACATCTGAGGGAGAAACCAAGGATCTATCGCATCCGGGGGAAAAAAGCCTTGATTGGTATGTTAATCCCATTGCATTTACGAGGTGTCTCTGATTGATCAAATCAAGCCTTTTTTCCACTCCTCCATAATTATCACCATTTTGCTCGTAACGTCATTATTACGCTCAAGCTGTCGGAACATGATGATGGGCTAAGGGCACGCAATTACAGAGTTTGCGGAGGGCCTGCAGAAGTACAGGCATCAACATGCGGCCTCGAATGCGTATATGAGGACGTCTCCTTCTGCATCCCAAACAGCTGGGCTCTGTCTCTTGCACTTGTGTGACCACAGGTGGTGTAGCAGCAGGCCCACATGTTGGCTCTAATAGGAAGCTCTTATTGCCATCCCAGTGTGAAAAAGAACTTATCTGACAGCCCATTCCCCAGCGACTCCATAATGAAGGCCTGATGAAAATTGCAGTCCAAAAAATGCTGTGTCAGAACATTGAGGGAAAAAAAAAAAGACTGTGTCTGTAGGTGTATTCTTAAAATCAGAATGGTTCCTGGCGTGAGCATACAGATAAAAGGTTCCATAGTGTAGAACCTTTTATATGGCTTACAGACATTCTTAATGCTTTAAAGAGGTTCTGAACCCTTGCACATCTCATTTGCAGCAATGGTTCTTTAAAGCACCATAAAAACAAGTTGTTTATGGAATCAAATAGCTACTTATTGTTTCAGAGTGGCTTTTCTTTTGGGACCTTAAGGCCACATAACCTCCAGACATGGTGTTGGTGTTATGTTTCCCAAAAGACCTGTGACGACCCACTTCCCACTTTCAATGATTCGAGGAAGTGCCTGAACCTCATATGCTGGCAACAGCTATAAGTGACAATGAGAGGAGGATGTGGGCCATGAGAGAGTGGTAAGATGATGATAGCCATGAGAGCTATGAGAACGGCGCCCGAATCTTGGAACACAGCTCCTTGGCACCAGTATCTTTAAAATGAGTTCAGGGGATAGGAAAAGAGGGGGATGAGTAGTTGCAACAAAGTAGGACTAGGATGAAAACCTTGAGTAGAGATGAAGGACTGAAAAGTCCAGCTTAGAAGCCACTAAAAGTGCTGAGTTTTGGTTTTGTGTCATTTTGTTTGTGCTTTGTGAGTAAAAGTAAAAGTAAATGCTCACTACCACCATCAGTCCTGCTTCCAGCGTGCATCAGGGTAACAGCAGATATACCAATACTCCAATCTTTATCCACCATAGTAGCATTTTTAATGTCTTTATCCACATGCTAATGTGAAGATGGTAGATGTGTTACAACCACAGTAAGCCTGTACGTGCATGCTATCAGACCTTTGTGCTTTTACATGCTTTACATTGCCATGACTATACCACTGCTTATAAAATGCCAACACAGTTTTTTTTTACGTTTCAGTTAGATTTATAAGATTTTTTATCTGGTTAATGATCATTAAGTCATCTCCAGAATAATTTCAAGTCTAAGTTTTAAAGTTATCTTGCCCCTTGGAACTGAATGTAAATGCTGTGTATGTAAAGACTGCAATGGTGTTGTGCCAGACTGTCATGGTATGACTCAGAATGGCAGCGGTCATCTTCAGTGATGAGTCCCATGTGTGGAGAGGAACTCCAAGATGAACGGTTTGTTGTCATGCATCACATGTTCACTCCACCTTCACCCCTACCACAAAATTCAAGCTGCATGGGATGGATTTTTGCAGGGCCCCATAAGCAACCTGTACAACTCCAGGGCAAGATGTAGGCATGCTGTGTTAGCAAACATGGCAGGCTGACATCATACTAAGAGACACTACTTCAGTATGTATGATATTGCCCATATCATTCTAAATTTATCATCATTTATTGTTCCTGGTAACCTTTATCTTCCTTCCCAGAAGCACTGGAATCAGATACTTCCTTCTGGGTGAGTTCTTGTATGAATGGGAGGCCAAAATTTATAGAACAAACTTTCTGGATACACACACATACAAATATTCCTTGGTTTCTAAGACTGTGCTTTTTTATAGAGGGGAAACTCCTCAGAGTAGCCGTCCAGTCTGAACATAGGCATACATAGCATTTGTGGAACTTGGAGGAACCCACACCACAGGAACTCTGTATTCACAGAAGCTGCCTTGAAGAGGAGGTGCTTTGTTCAATTAATAAAGTCTAGCAAGGTTCAAAGGGTTTGTGATGAATTCGTGTTGAGGGGCTTCAAACCCAACCCTATGGAACTTCCGCTTCTTCCCTCCTCGCTGGATGTTTGCCTTCAGACATGGAAGAGGAGAAACAACATGTTTCAACAGAGACCCTCCCAAACTCTGACATTTTCAACTCTTTCTGCAGCCAAAATGTTCAGTATGCTGACGCACTGACAAAACATAAACAAGCAAAGATTACCAGCAAAAAAGAACTGCAGGACGGAGGCTAGGATATGAGAGTATTTATTTTTCATGAGGTGCTACTCCCAGAGCCCCTTAAACTCTCGACCCTGTAACATTCTCTCTCTACGGCATCTGCCTTCAGCGCAGTATGATGCGCTCGTCTTGCAGATCACCTTGTTTTCCTTATCAGCTGACCTTTCGTTTTGCACACATAAATACATGATTCAAGGTGCTGAACATTTGTCGACAAAAACAGCATCCTCTAAAGAATCAGCAATGAGTGTTCCCGAGCACAACATACTCAGTTCCTGGGAAACTTTCCACCAGCACCAACTTGCAGTTTAAAGTTTCAGGGGCTTCTGGATATTTATGACAAAGTTAGCAGCTGCTGATGTAAATATATGCAGAGCTGCCTTGCTAGATCAAAGTGTCACTTATTGGCTCAGGCTCATGGCTAATGCAACATCAGTTTAACAAAGCACCACTGTAATTGCTCCGCTCACATTTGTGATCTAGTGCTGTGCACAACTGATCCGAGCCGTAAGAACTCAGAGAGACAAAGTGCCATCAATGATATGTTTATTTTAAAAAATAGATAATTGATCAATTCTGTTCATATATGTCATTCTGTCAATAAAATTAGCTCATTTTATTGCGCATGTCAGAGACCACCATTCATTGCTGTGCCAAGAAGAAAAGGAATGCATACACTCACTGAGCCCTTCATTAGGTACATCCCCTTATATCAACAATGATTGTTGACTGTAGACTGTATTCCATCTAATTCTCTGCATACTTTGTTATCCCTTTTCACCCTGTTCTTCAATAGTCAGGACCCCCACAGGACCACCGCTGAGCAGGTATTCTTTGGGTAATGAATCATTCTCAGCATTGCAGTGACACTAACTGGTGTGTTAGTGTGTGTTGTGCAGGTGTGAGTGGATCAGACACAGCAGTGCTGCTGGAGTGCTTAAACCCCTCTGTGTTACTGCTGGACTGAGAAAGGTCCACCAACTATTCAGCAACCAGAATCCTGTGTGCAGCATCCTGTGATCACTGATGAAGGACTAGATGATGAGCAACACAAACCGTGCAGTATCCCACTAGGTAGGAATGGCTAATTGAGTGGCCAGTGAGTGGACACAGTGTTTATACACTCCTGCAGCACTGCTGTGTCTGATCCACTTACACCAGCACTACTTCAGTGTCACTGCAGTGCTGAGAATTATCCACCCTCCATATAATACCTGCTCTGTGAGGGTCCTGACCACTGAATGACAAGGTATGTACAGAAACAGTCGGACTGCAGTCTGTAATTGTACAAGTGCACCTATGTGGTAGGTGGAGTTGATAAAATGGACAATGAGTGTAGATTCAAGGTAGGTGTTGCTACTAACTGAGGGTATATTAAACTGCCAAAACACAAAAAACTCAACAACTAAATATAACAAACACATCAAAGAAATCTGCAGGGATCCTCATCTCCAAAATCCAGTCTTAGAAATAAGATGCATTGTCTCTATCTCTTTTAAAATGTTTTGCTCCACTTCCTTTGACTGTGCTTCCTTATGCAAGTTTAATATCTTATGTTTCCTAAGCTTCTTAGAAACATATTTATGGAAAATTAATAACTTGCAAGTAATGCCTGTGTTGACTTGGAATGAAATAAAAGGAGGATGGTCTCTGACTTTTGCACAGCACTGTAGTTTCATTTGTGAGTACACTGATTGCATAATAATCTCAATGTGCGGTGAGAATCTGCTCTTTTCACAGCTTTCATAATTAGATCCATGCATTAAAAAAGGTCAAGCAAATCTGGCAGGGTAATAAAGTGACACGCCATCTTATAGCGGCAAATGGCAGCAAGCATAAAGTGAATCACCCTCTTATCCGGGCTGATTTACTGTGAGGAGACATCATCTGTGCATCTTAGAGTGGACACTGAAAAGAAAAGGCTGCAGTCGGTGCAGATTTACCGGCACTGTCTGCTGTGTTATTGTTCATAGCTTACTCACTCCTCACACTGGGCACCAATAAAACCCAGTTGTGCGTTATCTTTTGCCGCCTAATGATAGGAGCCATGGGTCTAATATTGATTTAAAAGCAGTGTGTGAAAAGAGCAGATAATGTCAGCGAGTAACAGGACAATAAAAGGTCTGCAGGGTTACTAAGTGACAGCGTGGGCAGACGTGTTTGCTGAAAAGCGTCGTCATTTTTTGAGCTTCTTTTTTTGCCTGCAAATGTCTCATGATGGGAGAATGTTTTGTAGCATTTTATGATCCATATATTTAAAAAAAAAACAAAAAACTGTGACATGAAACTGAGACAAGAACAAGTAATATTGATCACAAGACTGCTTTACATATACTGCAAATTAGAAATACAGTCTGAGAGTGGAACAGAATATCTTAGGAATAACTACCTAATTTCTTAGTTGTACCATGTATGACTGTGTATGTGGCTAATAAACTTTAATTTGATGTGAATAACTCTATAATTTACTGTTTCTTTGACTATTTATTATAATTACATATGTACAAGTAACATTAGATGTGATGAATTTCAGAACTGGTGCTTGCATAATTCACATTCAAGCACTAAATAATTTGGTGATAATGGTGAAAGCGCAAGTTACAGCTGAGTGCAGCCTGCGATTTTTCATTAAACTCCCACAGTGGTTCTGGGAGAAGATGAATGAGAGGAGTGGACAGCTGAGAGGTGGGTGGTTGGTTGGCATACATTTCTGGAGTAACTTCCACCTCCAGTCTTCCGCCCACACCAATCGCACCCCCAAGTAATGAAGCTGCCCGAGTCCGCTGTGTTCCATTATGTTTTCTATGTGTTTTGTTGTAGTGCAAGTTTCTTATTTTTAAACTCCTCAGTTTTGCAGCTGCAGTTGGAGTTGCAAACAAATAGGAAATTACCTCACATGTACCTAATATACCTAACATAGTAGATAGAGATAAATGTAGGAATGGCTGATTACTAATGTCCATGCAAGCTGATTTACATTACATTTAGAAATCAAAAATATAAAAAAAAAACAGTAGACAAATTTACAATTGAATTATTAATTTCCTGGTAAAGATTAGCTCCAGAGACAGAATTTCACTGAACATATTATTGAATCTCATTTTTATTTTGGTTAATCAAGAAAGCTACTACAAGCTAGCCACTGTCATCATAAACCATTTTTCAGGTCATTTTCAGCATGTTACCTGGCATAAACCCAACTATCAGCAGTATATTATGAAATCCTTCCTCTAGAATAGGGTTATCCTTTAGAGGGATATCCATAGAGATATCCAGATATGCATTATCCATAGAGGGAAAGAAAACATCCACCATTTGTGAGAATGTTGTCAATACATTTACATTTATGGAATTTAGCTGATGCTCATATCCAAATCAACTTACAAGGCTAATCATATTACAGGTGGGCCAATGTAGTGTTAGGAGTGTGCCCAAGGACTCTTACTGGTGCAGCACAGCATAATCACCCAGACCAGGAATTGAACCCCAACCTCCCACATAGTGTGGTAGCTCAATGACAAGTGGTGTTATCTGTTGTGCCATGCCAACCAAATAGTACATGTATCCTAATTTTTACCATCTACATGATTCATATGTAAATGTATTTTACAACGAATGAACGAATGGACCAACAGAAATAATGTAGCAGCCAGGGCAGTTACTAGTATTTGCCCTATTATGTTTATATTTGTGCTGACTGTGGGCAGAGCTAAGCTAGAACATTGAAACTCCTAGGCCTGGGCCTAAACTACACATTTTGTATGATTTTAAACCTCATCCTGCTCATTGCAAAAAGTTTTCACAATATGAAGCAATTTTCCAGGAAGTGATGTCGGTATTGATGATCTGGTAGTGTGAGAAAAGTAAAGAGTGCATCTATAGCCCTCTGAATAAGCTGTGAAGTGAGCTCCAGTATTATCCAGCATGTTGGATAATTATGGCTCAAGCCCGTCATGAGTCCTGAAGTGTGAGATGGTCAGAGATGAACTCAGTGTGTGATTCAAACAGCAGCTAGTCAGAGCTAGAAATGTGGAGAAAAAGGCAAGAGATATGCAAGCATGCTGTCTGAACAGAGGAACGTGGCGACAGAGGATCTTTGTGTACAATACAAGCAAATAACAGCTGTAAGGACATCAGGTCTCTGCTTACAAAGTCAGCTGCTAGTTGTAAGAACATATATCTCCAGTTCTCACTGTGATATCAGGAGTTTTCAGCCTTGCCTTTAAGCAGCATGGTGTGAGATTTGGTGTTTTTGCTATTGGGGTCCCTGTACAGTTGCTGCGTGTAATCCACTTTTGCACTACTGTTGTAAATGCTAATCATGACTTGAGCCCCCCTCATGGACATCAGGACACATGCATTTAAATGAAGGATACAGGATCCGACTCCCTTTGCGTGTATGCGCATCACACAGGTGTATGGACCAGCAGATTACACTCACAGTTGTGGTTGTTTCTATGTGCAAATAACTAATAACATATTTGCATGGCACGCATTCACACATAGAGGAGAACTGCCAAATGCTATTAGCCAAGGCAATCAGAGGAGAAAGAACCATGATGAGTTACAAGGCAGAGCAATATTACAGGAGGTTGCACATTTTTAGGCCTGACTTGGCATGGGATAGACAAGGGCTGATCAAACTGCTGCAATGCTAGCCTGACTCTGTACATCTCTGTTCTCTTTCTTGGTGTTTCTCTGTCTCTCTTTATTTTCCTTGCTTCCTACAACATCTTCTGTCTCTATGGTAAAGCATTACACAGTTCCCGCGTTGGACACGTGCCTCCTTTAAGGTTGAATAGCCCTGGCGGTTATTGCGGGTTCAGAGTAGTAATGACAGAGACGCCATTCGCTGTATTGTCTTATTTTAGGGTATAATCGTAACATTATGTTGCCTTCAAAAATAAAAGTCCCAAAATGTTATTTGGTCTGGACACATGGTTAAAAAGTGTTGACATGCCTGTTCTGACAGAAGCACACAGATTAACAGTTTAAAATAGACACAGTATTCTTATTCTTACAATGTCATCAAGTCAAATTGTTTAAGAACTAATACATGCCAAAATGCAGTAAGACATTTTGCTTTGAGTGAAGAAAAAAAAACAGTTTGAATGGTCATATGCAGAACTGGGGGATGCTGGCCCTTGACAGAGCTCCACTCCGGCAGAGGTCAAGCAAAATATCACGGGCAGAGCATACAGCACAGCCCCTGCTGTATTGCTATGGTAACTGGGCACACTAAGAGGGACAAGGTGCGAGAGAAAGAGCACATTAGCTGAAGCTCGTGCAGCAGCCTCTACTTCCTCCCTGCAGAGGTCTAATAATGTATTGCTGAGCGGTACTCCATGAGTGCTATCCATTTCTCATAAGAGCTGAACTCCGCTTCAGTAAGAGCTGCTTAATGCTAGCTATACATTAGTGCCTTCTCCTCAGCTATATATATATATATAGCTACTGAGTAGAACACATCTTACACAGTCTCCAATATGACGCCTCAAATGAAGCAACATTCTGAAATTTGATAGGCAGGAAATCACTTGACACTTGACAAGGGTTTGATTTCATCTGGTTTTGTCATTCTCATATTTCTAAGATGAGATTTCAAAGCCTAGTGAGAATGGGAGATGATTCCCTAAAGACTGATTGTTCTAGGTGACTGGCTCCTAGACTCCTAGCATAGCTGAAATATTTATAAAAGATGCCGTTTTCAGGAACAGCACGTATTGCTATTTGAGGAACCGACACAGATTATTAATGTACTGCTGTCGTTATTAATTACATGGATATATTCGTAAACAGGATTGCTCATAAGACACTGATATGCAGACCTTGTTACAGATTATTAGGTACATCTACTACACTGTAACCAAGTGTTAGGGTTTTATCGATCTAGAAGGCCTCCTAGAAGTCCTAGATACATGACTGCCTTAGTCAGACAGTAGTCAGATGTTAGATACAGCTGTGGCATCTGTATTGTAGGGCTTTAGCTTCAACTTAAAAATTGTCTCCCTGGCCCTGTATCTCTGCATTTAATCTAGAATGGATGAAAATGTGCCTGTGATGTGTTTTAAAAAATGTCTCTGTGTTTTAGGGTGGACCAACAACACTTTACCGTGTAGAATCCTGCAGTGGCGCTGGCTGAATTAAGCATTTTGGCCAGGTTTGACATGTATGGCCCCAACTGAAAGTGGCCCCAACTAAATTGAAAACTGAAAGTGCGTTTTCTGTCTTGGTAGGTAGCATTTGGTATGTCGAACGAACCCACTTTACTAGCCGAATGCTAGTCTACTTGACATTTAGCTGCCCCTTGTGAACACTAAGTTGTTGTTGTTGCTTAGAAGTGTGACAGCTGTTGCATAATGCTGCTGTAAGCATCTGCACGGTGATGCTTGGATCCGGGCTATTTGGGGTAATTTGAGGAAATTACCAAAGTCTTTTATCCTGTAAAATCAGAGGATTTAATCACACACACATTACATTACCGGACCTCCTCTGGTGAAACTAATCCAGCTCGAATAGAGCTTTAATTAGTGTTTTGATGATGGTGGACAATCTGTCACATCAGTCCAAAGTCTTCTTCCTCATCAAACTATTCGGTGACCCACTGTGGTTGGGGGCATTGTCCTCCTGGTAGAGGATACTCCCATCAGAATAAAAGTGTTTCATCATAGGATGAAGGTAATCAGTCAGAATAAGGCTGTATTGATTTGCTATTATCCCTCTCTATGCAGCTATGGACAGATTTTTCTTGCTGACGCTCTGATCATATGCTGCACTGAGATTCTCCTGAAGACACACGAATGCATCAGTCAGTGAATATCAGCTTTTGACCAAAATGTCCAACCATTCATTTAATAATACCTTTCCAATAAACCTGCACACGGAAGTTAGCAGACCTGAGTCACTGCTCCCATGTCTGCCCCACAGAAGTGGAAAAGTGGATCACATAGCTTTAGACTTAGAGGAGAAAACCACAAACCAGTTGATTCCTTTTTAAACCTCTTCAATGGACAAAGAAAATGTCAGACAGGGAAGGTGAGACAGGGCCCAGAGTTACACACATCGGACAGAAGAAGAAAAATAGGAAGGAAGCACATCCATACAGTGTGACACATGACTAACACTTTACTTGAACTCCGCTACATAACACTAAAAACAATCATGCCATAGGATGTTGGCTATATCTCGAAGGTGGTAAAGTGCAGCTTTACACAACATTATTTATATGATTTTAATATTGAGGTCACTACTGAAAATAACTCCTAGGTTTTGGCACAAGCTTTAAGCTTTAGAGGGCATGAACTCCAAATAAGCTGAACCAGCTTTTCTCAAGTCTTTACTGGGGGTCTAGCTGCCCTGTTTAAGACTCCCCAACATAGGGAGGGGCCGAGGCTTTTATATATCCTTCCTACGTGTAACTGTAAATACAGTACAGAAGAATACTGTAATACGATTTTATTTAACTATATAATTTCTTAATCTGGATATTAGTTATGCAAGTCCGTGGAGACACTGTGGGTTAACATAGGTAGCCAGCTATCAATCTTATCTCATTTATCGAACAGGCTTTTACTGTCTTACATGCAGAGTTTTTGGATTCCGATTGTATTATAGATTGTATATTAACTGCTTATGGATGAACACTAAAATTGATGTTTTGTCTGACGCCACATTCTAGCTAACTAATGTTATTAGATAAAACTCATTTTTGTATTACTAAAAATACAATTGAGTCATATTATTATGACCACTTCCTAGCTGCAATGGAAGCGGCACATAGCTCTTGAAGGAAGTTATATCTTCATGGCTTTCTTTGGGGCCACTCGCATTCTCAACTGATTTGGGTACGAATACAACCTTGCAGATCATGTACACCCAAACATGCTGATTGTCTTCCATGGGGCAGATGGGATCTTCCAGTAAGACAATGAGACATATCACAGAGCTAAAAATGGCCAACATTGTTTGAAAATACATCACCAAGACTTCCAAGTGCTATCCTCTCCCCCTATTCCCCAGACTTGAACCTAATTGAGCATCTGTGAGACCACCTCGATTGACGTGTCCATGCAATGGATTCTCCCACAAACTCCCTCCAGCACCTGTGAGACGCACTGCAGTCAGCATGACTACAGATACCTGTGACAACCTACCAAGACCTCATTGAGTCATTGAGTCGTGGTGTTTACTTTGGATTTCACCTGGTGGTCATAATTATGTGACTTGACTGTGTATTTATTAGCTGGTGTCTCGCTCTTTCATTTTTACTGTATCATCATAAAACATTATATGTTATCAAACGCTAGTTAACACTGGTTCTCAGTCATGAGCTGTAAAAAACACATGGTTATAAAAATACAATTTAACATCAATATAAAGTTTATTATTTCATTTTATAGTCTTTAATATAGCTGTGGTGATATGCTCAATTTTTAAAATATTTTTAGATATTAGCTTTTAAATAAAACCCCATTTGTTTTCATTCAGGAACTCAGGGCTTTTACCTGAGTGGAGAGTTGATTAATATTTAAACCTATTTGTGCTGAGTGATTTTACTGGTTCAAATAGATAACTACTTTCTCAAACTCAGACTAAAGTTTTACATTTACAGAATCAACAAAAGCAAGATGAGAGAAGATGCTAAGCTAAAGATTCTCTTGGTGCCAAAAACGTGTAAGAATTAGGACACAGAGATGACAATACACCCTGCAAGTTCTGTGGAGCAGGATTGTATTTGTGATGGTGAGTGTAAATTATATGCTGTTATATTAGGGACACAGAGGGTGGTTAAAATGACAGTCAGCAGGCAGGAGGAGGTCAGGACAGTAAGCGGGCAAGACCTATGAGAGTTGGAAAGGAGACAACTAAGCAAGTAGTAACTGGTGGAATGTATTCATGGCCAGTGAGAAAAGTATAAAACAAGTGTTGGAGATAACCAAGTAAAATTCAGTGGTCAGCTGTATCAAACACAGCACTAAGACCTAAAAGAAGAAACATAAATAGGATGCCGGTGTTTTAGTTCATTTCAAGATTATTTAAAAATATGTCACGCTCTGTCAGTGCTCTGATAAGCTTGAAAACCAGACAGATATACTGTATTAACACTGTTAAAGCTGAATGGAAACTGCTTTCCTTATTATTTTGGACATAAAAGGAATAGTTGGAATTGAGTAATTGATCATTAGAAGGGCCAATGACATTAGAAGGGCGTTTTTGATTCTCTAACACAACAAGATTAGGCATTACTGGTAATTGGCATGACCTCTGCCATGGCAACTTTTATTACATGCAAATTTAAACTATATGTATTTTAATTAGCTTTAATAAACATGACTTTAAAGATTATGACAAATGTCATAACAATTAACGGCAATAGTGACACGACATTCATTTTATTACTTATATTACACTATAGAATCTGGCATTATGATCCATGGCAGCATGTGACATATTCTGTGACGTTCATGGCAGGGTTATATCAGTGGTTCTGACACAATGCAAAACTGGAGGTATATACATTTTCTAAATAAAGGCTACTTGGCTTGAATGTTCGGGTCTGTGAAAGGGATTTAAATGGCATACAACCTTAAAATCATCAGGTTGTTCTTTTAACTTTAAAAAGGATCCTCACACTCATAAAGTGCTCATAGTGCCTATTTGAAAAGTTCTTCAGGAGAGCAGAAGTGGTTCTTTAGTGACACCGCTCCAAAGAACCTTGTCTGATACCTCCGTACAGACTAAACATACATCCATACTGTGCCATCTGCATGGCAATTCAAGTGCACTCTCCAGCCCTAAATATTGAATCGCCTGAATACCAATTACTTTGTTGTTATTGCAGTGATGGAGGCAGGTCCCTGATGCTATTAGCTGAAGACAAATGCTTTTGGTGGGAACTGCAAATGAAGGGCTGACTTTTAACATGCCTTATTCCAATGCACAGAGAGATCCTCTCAAAAGCTTTGCCCTGAGGTTACATGTGGATGTTTTAGGGAGGCAGCTCAGTGTTCCTTGCCATCTGTACAAGGGACTTCTGTCTTGCACTTAGAAAAGGAACAATAGACCCACCAATTCCACTGATAGCAGGCTTTTTTTTAGACTCTCCAGTCTTTAAAGAACACTTTGACACTCAACATATTCATTGTGCCTGAAGCATCCGGCAAATTAACAATGTTCAGTGCAGGTGACTTTGACTCTATTGTTCACACTCTCATGTGTAGCAATGAGAGGCAATTGCCATAGCTACATATAGGGGCCTTAATAATAAAAGTTAATTTAATAATGACATATGGCAAAGTCACAGCAATCAGAATATAATGGCTGCACAGGTTTCGTGGACAATTACATGTAATATTTCTACAATTATGTATGCTATTCATATGGTCGGTGTTGCTTGGTTGGCTTAGGAATGTTTAGATCATTTGAAAATGCTAAGTGTTTTTTACATCGAACCACTGACCAGTAGAAATGATCATGAATTGCTTGGAATATAATCGTTCCAGTTTTTACCTGTGCACACTTTAAAAAGATGGGTTTTGCAAAGAAAATGTTTCTATAGAGAACCAGGAATTCCTCCAAATCCCTTTTACATGATTAAAGGGATTCTTTGCATTACAAACGGGACTGATGAGGAATGTGCTGTAGATGGTACCTCTTTGGACAGGGTTCATATGGCACCAAAAAGAGTTCTGCTATAGTTATGATGTCAAGCTTGTAGCAACAGAAGAAGCATTTTGGTCCTATGTAGACCATTAAAAAATGCCCCACAGAAAAAGAGCCCTAAATATCACCAAAAAATTATATATATATAATTTCAAGCTTTTATCAACAAAGGAACTATTTGTGATGCTACATAGAACCATTTTCTTTCAGGTTATATATAGAACCAGCGCATTTTCTCTGTCAGGCACACTTTCACAATACAACCATTTAATCATGCAATGGGTTCGTTGAGTGTTTCGTGTTCTATATAGAACCAATTTCTTTGCTAAGGAACCCTTAAAGGACCATGCTGTTCAAATGTGTAGCTGCCATTTCCGAGTATTCTGAGGTTTTCTTATCACAGCAATGATTCGTTTTGTTTTAAGAAGCATTCCTTCCTGCAGTCTGGCCTTGTCTCATTTAAATGCAATATTCCTGTTTGCGGATATAATTCATAAGGGGTCAGCTTTAGCTCTAAGCAGGCATTTAAAAGCCTGAGGCTCAAAGCTCTAGCAGACTCCCACACATTCTATGCATAGACCTGTTACTGTGCAGAACACTGGGTACTGACCTCCAGATTTTGGACTTCAATAGAACTCATGCTAGGGCTCTGTGGACTGTGAAGTAAGCTGTTAAGACCATATATTCACACGCTCGGTAAGAGCGGTGCTTGGTTACAAAAGGCTTTCAATCAGTGAATAACTGACATGAGTAGGTGCCTTTATGAAAAATCCTTGAAGTTCTAGAAGCAGGCAGAAAAGAAAAAGCTAAACCTTGTGTACTTTTTTTTCAGATGCCAATATGAATGTCAATGGGCCTCTACATAAAGAGGTTTTGCCACAAAGGCAAGAACTCTTACAAAGCATCCTAGAGGTCTAATGGGCATTGCCACTGGCACCATGTGACTCGCAGTACTCACATGGTCGACCTACAGGTGAGCAGGCTTTTGTCTTTATTCCAGCACCAAATCGAAGGTGTTCACAGAGGATGGCTGGAAGAATGACTCCTGCCAGATTTCTGGCAGGTGGAGAATTTCATGGAATTGGTGAAGGTTAACCTGACACAAGAAAGATTCATATCTGGCAAGCCAGACAGTGCTGACCCTTCTCAGACATCTCAACGGGCTGAAGAAGTACCTGCTTTGAGCAGCTTATCTAATTGATGGTGGTGATAAATGTAGATATGCTGAAGGACAGTCTACAAAACACACAAGATCTTCATGAAATGAGATGTTCATTAGTTGAGACTTAAGGGGAAATCTTTTCATTAGCAATGAGGATAATGCGCCTTTGACATCTGAGTAATAAATGATGAAACACCCCTCCACTCACAAGCTGTTCCGAGAACCTCTGCTTTGTAACTTGCTAGACATCAAAAGAACCTAACAGAGGAGTAACCATTTAAACTGCAGGCTCATGATCTGCATGTTTCTTATACAGTAACTGCAACAAATGTATTTAATTGAGGAATACGCAGTCAGGCCATTTTGGGAAGTAACGCCAGACTAAATTTATTTATTCCAAACGAGGACTGTCAAACAGTCACAATGAATCATTCTATTTTCTGCAGTGAAAGAATTTAAAGACGTAGCATTACTGAGTCAGAAAAGCATGCTAATGTACTGCATCCATGTGCCGCTGTGAGTTGCACTGCAAAGCCTGAAGCAGTAACAGATTTATATGTTTACAATTACATTTTCATGTCACATGCAAATAGAAGGCTCCACATTTATAACAGACAACGTTCCGGATCAACAGACCAAAGTTGAGGCCTGACTCCAGCTTAAACTGAACAATGATTTCGTCAGTTCGCCATGTAGAAATACTTTTTAGGAAGGTTCAAGGTTTTGGAACAATTAAAGAAAGACAGGCTATTGTATGGAGGGCCATTTACACCACTTAAAGAAAGAAAAGGCAATACAGTATCTCATAATTATCACTTATTATCTCACAATATGATTTACTCATGATGATGACTTACTATCTTATAATTACGACTTAGAATCTCATGATTAAAAATAAAAAAAATGAGCCAGAGCCCCAGTGATAGCGAGAGGAAAATTTTCAAAGTCAATTTTTCCTTTTTTCTAAAAGGATGAGGGGCAGGTGCTAGAACTTTTATTTTGTAACTTATATTTGAAGGAAGATTTGCTTAATAGGTTTTCCTTATCACACACTTATATGAGAGCACTTTCATATCATTTCACAGAAAGTACTGCAACGATGGAAGCACTAACTATGAACTCTAATTTATTCGCTTCAGGAATGCGTTACAGTCTGCCGCCTTAAAGGTGCCCAATGCCATAAGGAAAAGCTGTGCGCCTGCAAGTTCACATCAAACCAATATCAGAGGCACAACCCCCTACAAGCCAATCAATGTCAAGTATAGGGAGATGCAGCCCATGTAGTGATGATGACAGGATGTGGATGTTAACTAAACTCAAGGCAAGCAAGCTTAAAACTGGCCATGAGCAGGCCCTGGTGAGCCAACAGTGCTATTTTTACTCAGAACAGTGCTATTTTCATTACGTGGACGTGGACACAGGAGGAAAATTGATGACAAATCAAAGAGACGGATAATATGAATGGTAACAAAAGAACCAAGAAAAACTTCTTAAGAGATTAAAGGTGAACTTCAAGCTCAAGGAACATCAGTGTCAGAACATCTGTCGATGTTTGAGCCAAAGTGGACTTAATGGGAGATGACAAAGGAGGACGCCATTGTTGAAAACAAAACATAAAAAAGCCAGACTGGAATTTGCCAAACTACATGTTGACAAGCCACAAAGCTTCTAGGAGAATGTCCTATGGACAGATCAGACAAAAATTGAATTTTTTGGTAAGGCACATCAGCTCTATGTGCACAGACGTGGGGGCTGGGGCTGCTTTGCAGAATGTGCTGCCCAGTGTCAGAAAGCTTGGTCTTAGTCGCAGGTCATGGGTCTTGCAACAGGATAATGACCCAAAACACACATCTAAAAACACCCAAGAATGGCTAAGAGGAAAACACTGGACTATTCTGAAGTGGCCTTCTTTGAGCCCTGACCTAAATCCTATTGAGCATCTTTGAAAGGAGCTGAAACATGCCGCCTGGAAAAGGCACCCTTCAAACCTGAGACAACTGGAGCAGTGCGCTCAGGAGGAGTGGGCCAAAATACCTGCTGAGAGGTGCAGAAGTGTCATTGACAGATACAGGAATCGTTTGATTGCAGTGATTGCCGCAAAAGGTTGTGCAACAAAATATTAAGTTAAGGGTACCATCATTTCTGTCCAGGCCTGTTTATTTTTTAATTCTGTTGAAGCATGGTTGAAAAGCAATATCTGACTTTCATTTGTTCCTTTTCATAGAATTTTTATGTATTTTTACTTTTGTCAGATTGAAGTTATTTCTGTTACCATTGTGGGTTTTTCTTTCATTAACCGAGGGGTACCAACAATTTTGTTCACGTGTGTATTTTCATTAGGAACAGTGCTAGTTTTACTCAGAACAGTGCTATTTTCATGAAGAACAATAGTATTTTCACCAGGAATATAGGATGAATGAAAATATTATATTAAAGAATAATATTATTATGTTATAAAAATAAAACCAGTGATGGAAAATAAAAAGATCAAATAAAATGAAATTAAGTGATTGGGAAAAAATTAACAATATTAAAATAATCTATAAAGGAAAAATAGGGAAGTAAGTAAGTTTATGAATCAGCTACAACAGGTCCCGTTTAAAGTGACACCAGTGAGCTAAATTTTAGAGAAGCCTTTATTAAATTCCACCTTGATTTTTCTAGTTCAGTAAAAATGCTGCTTACCTAATAGGTAATCCAGTTACTAGTGCATCTGTTAATTACTGCTATTTATAGAGATGAGGTATGATATGCTAAGATATGCTGGCATATGGCCGAAGGGTGATTTATACACTAAGCAAACATAAGCCAATCGTTTCCCGTCATGCAGTGGCTTCACACTGTTTATAGTCGCTTGATAGAGATGTCTGTTTTCCAGACCCACAAGTAGTAGCGAATTTAGAATGTGATTTCTTTGGAAGGTAGTTTGTTGGATACTAAAGGATGTTAAGCATTCCCATGCAAAATAGTGTGGCACAGAGGCTTTCCAGGACGAACGCTGTCTGCAGGCACTGTGCCAGCGTCTCCTCGGGGAGGAATTGCTGTCTACGTTGTCCCTTGCCTCTCAGCAGATAAGCAAATGCATGGCTCTGATCCACCAGAGTGTTCGTCTACGGTTCAAGTCGCACACCACAGACGGGACCCGGCAGCCGCAGGCCCTACAACAGCTCCCCCTCACTGGAGATACATGTTTGACAGCAGACCTTACATGAGGCTTTTCTGCCGTACAGAAAAAATGTAACTTGTGTCTCGGCTTTATTAGACACAAAGTCTGAGGGAGATGAAAAGCCCTTCCCGGGTCTTCTACATTATGCCAACCAAGGTCATTCTCCACCTTGTATGATGGATGAGGGTATTCTGAAACATCTTTGGTGTCTAATGCAGAATGCATGTCCACACAAAGTGGTTTTAAAGTTTAATACATGAGGTTTTCAGGAAAGGACGTTAAAAATGCATACAGAAGTAGACCCAGGGAGAATGTAATCTTCCAGCACTCTTCAGGACATTCCGAGTTATGGGATTTTTTACCAGAAATGACTTGTTGTTATCACATTGTTCTACACAGCTTTAGTGGCTTAAACTTTATTTCATTTTTTTGTTCTTTTGCCCAAAAACTATCACTTACCATGTTGTAATGTATTTAGGTGGCCTACAGCTTTAAGCAGAAGAGATTATCTGAGCAAAATATATTTTTTACTTTTCAGGTATATTGCTCTACATAATCTACATAAAACATTTTATTGAATCTCATTAAATTCACATTTTTTGATTGTGACTCTTGGTATGCACTGTAAGAACAATTAAAATAAATTTATATGATGCCTATTAATAAATGATTTTTATAATGTTTGCAATGCTGAATAGAATTTATCATATACATTTCTTTACCATAAAAGCATGTGTATATGTAGCATATGTGTGTTGCTGCCCTTCGGCCATGTGTAATAGAAGCTGAACCATTTCAGATTTTTCAGTAGACACTTGTGTAATGAAAGTCAAGTTGAGGTTGCCTAATTGCTGATGATGTCATGAATACAACCACAGAAGAATGTGACTCTACAGATGGGAGGTTGTTAGCTGCCTGTTACAGCAAGATTCTTATCAGAGGCAGAGCTTTAGAGAGCCAGATAAATTTCAGATGTAACAAAAATATAAATAACCAACCTCCACCTTTACAAGATTACAGCATGTTATGCCTACAACACCACATGACTTCTTGTAGTTGACTTTTGGGAAACCAGAGATGATGACAATCAATATGTAATCTTTGAAGATCAGGAGAGGAATGTTAAAACAAAGACAGCTCCACAGGTAAGATGAGTGCGATGTGCTTTTTCCAATAAGCACTGGAACCCAAAATTTTTACCTTTGGGAAGCCAGAAATATGGACCCCAATATCACCAGCCTCCCCACCAGTTGTCTTGTCTAATGCATCCATGTCCTTAGTGTCATAAAAGCATCATCAGTCACTAGTCAACATCAAGCTTAAAATGTTATCACAAAGCAGTAAGGTTGACTGGTCCAATATGTGAGTCCTCTTCTGAAGAGTATCATCTAGAACCAGGACTGTGAAAGTATATGTAAGTCTTGGATCACTAAGCATTCATTACTTTTTTAAAATCTACTTTCCACCTCTTTTCTCCAGAATCCCTTTTAGTTGCATGCAATGTAACCGAACCATGACCTGCTTTCACTGCATCACAGAAACAAACAGTCAGAAAAACAGAAATAAGGGTCAGTCATTTTTCAGTGTCCACAATGGGTGCCCCATTCTTTGGCCATAGTGTGGAATCTGATGGTTAGAGAAAGGGCTCCAGATGTTGCTGGGTTAGCTGAACTTGTGATTTGGTGATTAGGTGAGGAAGTATATTTTTGTAGCCTGGCTAATAAACTTTACTGTCTGCAAAGTTCCACCACCTTCCATTTTACTATTTAACCTGAGGGTAAACAGAGAGCAATGAATTGTGGAGGCACATGTGGGTCCAGTTTAAGTGGTCCAGTTTTCAGGTTAAGGGTATCAAAAACTGTGGCAAAACAGGTTCTTCAGAGCAACGCCATAGAACAGTGGTCACTAACTCTTCTGCTGGAGACTTTAGCATCAACCCTAATCCCCCCCCTCCACCTACTTCCACAAAACATCCTCGATTAGATTGATCAGGTACGGTAAATTTGAGTTATAAGTGAAAACTGCAGGGCAGAAGATCTCTAGCAGGAGGACTGATGACCACTGCCATAGAAGATTCGCTTTTGGTTCCTAATTGGTTCTATGGCAATTGAAGATTTGTCACACATCCAAACGTCCAAGTCAAGGATCATTCAAAAACCTTCACTTTTAAAAGGTCTGAACAACCAAAAGCAGCTCATCTTCATTAATTCATACAATGCATTGCACGTGCACCTAACTGGAGCAGTGCTTGTTTCTTGGGACGCTGCCACACATGCAGTGAATTAAATTCCTTTCTTTGCCTTCGCAGCCTGTGGAAAACGTAACACACTAAACCCATTTTAATTGCCTCTCTGAATCCCTGGGGTGCTGATAAGGATGGGTCAACAGACTCAGGAAAACTGAGTCTATCGGCACCCCCTGCTGTGAAGAGCATGCTTGTAGAGGGAGAAGGAGACGTGTTTCACGTCTGATTCTTTCTCTTTCACCTCTCCTTCCACTGATAAACATTATTCTTTCCTCCCTTTTCACTCCATTTTTCTCCCTCCCCTTTTACAATAGCAGTGAAAGGCAGGGCGGCATCAGAAAGGAGCTTATCAGTCCGTAGCACATTTGATTTCTTTCAACCTTTCTAGCCTCTGCAAAGCTGAGTTCCTTTCTGTTTCGGGTGTTCGTTGCATGTGTAATTTCCCTTGTTATTTTCCACCCGGACTGATAACTGTTTGATAAAGGTGAGGGTGGCCCTTCAGTCTAAAGAGATTGTCTCTTACCACCTTGGCATCTGCACCGTACCACAAAAACCAATTTAGTAAGCCTGAGGCAAATGAAAATATAAGTGAGAGAGGAAAAAAAGAGAGAGAAAAAAAAAAACATAGGCTTGTTAATTAAGACTTTTATCTCTGAGAGTAGGTCTTACTCTTTGGCAGCTTGCAGTGCATTGAATAGCTATTGCTATTGCTTACTTTGGAATTAAAATTTTTCACTCTAATTAAAAAAAGAAAAAGAAAAAGAATTACAGCACATACTTGAGACCTACGTACTGTCATGTATGTATTCATGTATTTAAATTCCTGGTTTGCTGCATATGTAGTTCTTGAAAAAGTTCTCTGTGGTTTTTGGTTTGGACATATGGTGCTACGCTCTCTTCTCTTCTACGATCTTTTGATGTTCTGCTCAGCTTTTTGGTAGAGCATGTTTTGAGTCACTGGTTGCACTGCCTAATAAAGAAGTTCTGGTCTAAAACAAGCCACTAGAAGTCATTGAGGCTTTCAGTAGATATGCCTTCACTACCCTCATAGAGGAATGCAGACTGTTTTGGTGGAATTTCTAAAGGGAAGTATATTTGTTCAGTACATTATAGTTATCAGAGGTTTTAATGAACAGAATTTCATAACTTCTTATGACAAAAAAGGTAATAAAGTCAATATGGGTAAAATAATATTTAAAAGAGAGTTTCCAAATGGTCTAATTGTTTCTTAATTTTAAATGAGTCTATGCTAAACTAATGTAATTAAGATTGACCACTTGTTTTGAAGAAAAAAAATCATTAAAGAGGTAAAAAAAGCCAAAAAAAAAAAAGACTTTTGGAATGAAAGTGTCGAACTGAAGTGTGGATATTTGGGTCCTTGCAGTTTTCGTAACATGATGCTCTAGAACAAAGACTTTTGATTTCTAATGGACCCCTAGTCTGTCCAGATTTTGCTCCAATCCAGTTTAAAGCGTAGGAATGCATTCTGTCTAGGTGTCCCTGAGAACCACTGCCTTAAAGTACCTTTCAGTGTTTGGTTCCATCAAGAACCATGAATGAGTCCAAAGAATCTTTCTAAAGTTAAAGAACCACATAATAATTCACATCATGCACATGAAATGTTTACCATGAAGCTATCTGAAAGCTGAATTTTTCACGTCAGCACACCTTGGGACTATCACAGCATGATTTCAGAGACACATTATTCCCTTTTGAATTTGAATTACTCAGTAAACTAAGCATGAAGTTCCATTTGCAAGTGGTTAGGAGACCGACGTGTCGTGCGAAAATGCCTTTATCTTTCCCTTTGTGGCAACTACAAAGTGAAGTGGAACAAGACGTTCCCCCTTGTAAATGTGAGCAAAGTGACAGATGAAAGAGAAGTGACGGTCCAGCAAAGACGTTAGCAGGAATCATCCATGCCGGTATCAGAGAGGTAAAATTTCCATGGGATGCCTCGTATACTGCATTGGAAAAGAAATATGGAGTGGGAGAATATTTCGCGATGCACTTTTCAGGCATGGAGATGAAAGCTTCAAACGCGCCCCCCCTGCGAACCCCAAGGGAGCACTATTCTTATCCAGTGTTAGGCTCAGATCTTCAGAAGCTGGGGGAAAACAAAGTTGCCCAGTTCCATCGTTCATTCAGGAAAGGATGCTGCAGGATGCTGTCAAACTTTGGACATCTAACACTTTAAAGATCCTTCAATTAATGTCAGAAGTATAATACCACAATACAGTCATATATAAACAGTGTTTAAAGTTCCAGAAACTGGAGCAAGTGATAAAAATATTTCTTGTTGTGAGATTGCTATTAGAATATATTTAAGATTGTTCGGTCTATGTGTAGATGCTGTTTTCTCATTTTGAGTAATCTGAGGCTATTATGAGTTTTACAGATCACTTTGCTTTTTTAATATTATGGCAGTTGAAGGCAGAGTTAATACCCCTGCCTAGGTGTGTGGTGCTCCTCCTCTGATTACAGACAGCTGGGACTGATTTGTGGAGTAGCCTTTAAAGATAGCCACAGATAGCCTTTTCCATAAGATGCTTCAGTTCATTTGCATTTGCACCAGCTTTTATTACCAAGGAGCATCACAGGATAAGTCACCAATGTCAACAAAGGGCATGGTGCAAGCAAGATGGTGAAGCATAAAGATTACCTTTACTACCTGGGTGTCGCCCTTGTTGCCCTCTTTTCCTTCAACAACAGATACCACATTCCTGCTGAAAACCTACAGTGCTTTGGTTCCAGCTGGGAAAGATCTTTTTAGGTTCCAAACCTATTTATTTTTGGTGGAAATGTCCAAAAGGTTCAAAAAGTGAGAGCTTTGGAGAGAATGATGGCTGGAGAGCATTCTGTTTGAATGTTATGAGCAGCCTAAAACTGACTAGACTTACAGGATAATTACCACTAGACCAGTATGGTGCTCAGCAAGTTGATAAAAACCATCCTGCATCCCAGAGCCCTATGATACGACCCCTCTCAAACTCTTCCAACTGCTTGAATTGCTTTCAAACTCTCCTATGAGGCATACTTCACTTGCAAACGATGCTATTAACACAGCAGCACGAGTCAGAATGGAAAGCATCCACAAAAGGATTACCTTATGTAGTCAGTCAGGTACAGCGGTAAGGCCCATCCTTGCCTATATCATATGCACGGCTGAATGTGAAAGAGATGTCACACGTACCCAGCAAGTTTCCTTCCTGTTGGTTGCTTCCTGCTGAATGCATTTTTTAAGAGTGTGTTTATGGGATATAAAACCTGTCCAATTAGCTACATGTGACTGTGCAGCTGCAATACACTCTTTGTTGTTGTTGTTTACAGTCTCCCTATAGTTGTCCCAAATCTGTCTCTTTTCACATGCTACATGCAGTCGTTCAGTTGTTTTAGAGTATGCATGTGTGTATATGTGACAAACACTACTGTGTGAAGGTCACAGACCATTATTAAACACAAGTTCATTTTCCAGGAATGAAGAGAGAAGATATATTACCCAGTTAATATATAACCTGTGCCTAATGGGCGTTTTGACTCGATGATTAAATAAGGGTGACTTTTTGCACAGTATTATTATTAATGCTACTGCTTGTGCATGCAAGATTAGATATCTGACAGCTATGCCAGAGTGCATATGTAGGCATTTGATTTCTTACAACCCTTCTTTCAGCACATTGCCCCATTAAAAATGTACTGTCATCACCTTTTCGCTGCAATGATATTAAAAATGTACAACCAGTGCTGTTTAACTGCTATAGCGTTTCTACTTCATGCTCACGCTTTTAATGCAATTGACAATAAAATGAAAAGAAAATGTAGAGACGTGGCTGTCATAATACTGTGCCCTGAAACGAGTGATCTGGCAATAAAAAATGCTCTACACTTTCATCGAGACAATATTTTTCAGAACAAAGATCAGCATTTTTATGCCGGGGATTGAATCACTTTCTGATCAATCCTTCATGCCCTCCGCAGCATTAAATAAGCTCTGTGACATCCGTGAAATGGCTCCATTCGTGCTTGTTTGCCTTGCTGCGTTGAGCACACTGCAGGTAATTAGTTTACAGAGACCAGTGTCCTGTGTAGCTGCCCAAGCCTCGCATCGCTTCACTAATTGACTGCACAATTTAACTGGTGGTCTGTAGTCATATCAGCACAAGTGCTGACCAAGTGCATTTTAACCATTAACGGGGAGATAATAATGGAGATATTGCTTTAGAAGGCTTCTATAAATCTGTTTTCCTCTAATCATTTTGATCCTCACTAAAATACTGGGTCCATGACTGGGTCTTAGTGTAGCAGCTCAATCCACAGCTATCACACTTCATAGCAAACATTCTCCTCAGATATTGTCTTCTTCAAGAATACAATGTAATTTACTCTATAACGCCAGGCTCCAAAAATATCTGGTTGGGGGGCCACAAAAGTGGTCCAAGCCAGCTGTATAGAGACCCTCACGTCTTTAAAGTTTTTCATTTTTGTCTTTAATGTAACCACATAGGGCCAGATCTATAAATCTCAGCGACCTGCCATATAAAATGCACAGCACAGTATATAAGAGTTATTCATAGAGTCACTATTGTGGTGGTCAGCACACTGGTGTCTGTTTAATGTAATATCTTTACCATTATCCTAGACAAGAACCAATCAAAATTTACATATGAATGAGGTCATACATGAAAAGAATCAAAGTACGTGAAGCTCTGTTGGTAGCCAAAATACAATAAAGGTGAACGAAACAGAAAATGGCACTGTACATAAAAAACAACCTAATAAAAATTGCAGGAATTATTTTTTAGCTTGTAAGTTTTCATTTGGTTGTGAGATTTCATTTCTCATTTCTGTTTTTTGGTTCATTATAATTGAAGCAACAGTTTTACTAATATTAATTACATTTAATTACATTAATTACATTTGATATAGTTTATTTAATTAACGGGCATGCTGAAATTACTATGGCAAGTCATTTTCTTAATATTAGGGGTTTTAAATTTCAAATAAGAACATTGAAAATCCACAAGTAATTGTAAAATTGTAACTAGTAGAAATTTGTAGTATTTGTAAATAAACTAAATAAATTGAAAATGAACATGTAGTTAGAATCTCAACACGTCAATTAACTCTTCACTTGGATAACAAGCTAAATCTGGGGTTAACCTTTTAGTAATGCAGTTTGTTCTTAACATTACTGTAAATTTGGTGGTATTTTTTTGAGCTTGACCCATAAGCAGAGAAAATTTATTTGCACAGTTTTCTTCTTGTATTCAAAATGTAATTACATTAGCCTCAGAGCTCCAGTGCAAAACTAAAGAAGCGCTTCAGAAACCAAACATGTTTTGGATGACCGGTGGGGATAATGGGACAATCAGTCTTTCACAAAATTATGGTCAGCCAATCGCAGTCCCTAAATACTACATCCTTGATCAAGTAAAGGAAACGCTTTACATAACTCAAAGCTGCATTGAGAACGATGGGGATCATTAATTAGTCAGTATTTTTAGGCTAAGAGATGCAAATTGGTGTTACTAAGAAAGACTGTCTCTCAAACACACGCTATCTTGGTCTTCTGGAGTGTGTTGATGACTCTTGGAAGCTGAAAGTTGTGAATTAAACAGTTTAGAAGATCACTCTCGTTTTAGGTGGACGGAACCTGTTGGGACTAATATTGCTCGTTAACTATGGTACCATATTTGCTGAAAAAAACCTTTTTAATAAAATGCAATAAATTCTGTTAAAATCAATGAACTAGGCTGACTGAGATTATACAGTCAAATTAAACAGAACTGTTTAATCATTCATTAACATTCAGTGTTAAATGTATTAACTCGTTTGAAGGCGCAGCTTTCTTAGCAGGCTATGGATTCTAGCAGATAGCTTTAGCTGCAAGTTTGTCAAATAATAATAACTGAAGGAAACAGGCCTTCTCTGAATTTAGCTCACTGTCAATTGTGTAACCTTAATTTCCCTGTAAACCTTTTCTTTAAAGGGGTAGCAGACAAGGAGCATATGCGATTTGTCCCCTGTTGCGAACTGCTGGGCTACAACACATTATCACATGTACAGCACAATAAACCGAGAGCAACTCCGGCAACTCCAGCAACACCCCACCCCTTTTATTAATGAAAATTGAATCATTGACAGATGAAAATGAAGTGACAATAAATCAGATGGTATAATTATACAACTTGAAATAGAAAAAAAAGTAGGCCAAGATCATGATCTTATAGTTTATGTATTGCTATGCTAAAAAGTGACAACTAAGAAAATCCTACTTTCCATTACAGTCTGCAAACATTACTGTTACAAAGCGTATTAGCTGTTTGATGATAAAACAGTGCAAGCTCCTTTTTTACTGCAGAGAAAACGCAATGCCAGGTCATTCAATCAATGACATAAAAATCCTGCAATTTTATCACAGGAAATGGCCACATGAATAGCTTCTGGGAACTATAATTATAAGCTGTTAGTGTATGCGTGTGAGCGCGTGTGCGTGTGCAAACGTTCATTGTTTACTTTTATATTCATAGAGGCAACAAAAAGTAATAAGTGCTTCTCAGGCCCATCACGGCAGCAAGCCTAAGGTCTCTCATGCAGCCCACTGAAAATTGATTAGCTTCAAGCTGCCTATTCATTAGGACATGTATAATGTATTTTTAAATAGAAAAGTCATTTTGGGCCAGCACAGCGATGGCTAGAATCCACACCTTGAATGGCTAGGCTCCAGATTAGTATTAAGGTGGGATAATTACATTGTAGGTCATTGATTAAGGACACTAAGGGAATTTATTATCCTCCGGCCCACCTTTGGGTTTTCTGGTGCCACTAAGTAGATGACCACTAGTGACTGATAAGGTAAGGTTTGATCTTGCATACAAAAATAACAATATTAAAATTTTCAATACACTGCACTGTATATGTCCAAAAGTATCCAGACACACCTGGTGATTAATACAATGAGCTTCTTTAATGCTCCTATTGCTGGACAGGATTGGGCATTTGTATAATCTACATAGACAAGCACTGTTAACAGAATGGGATGCACTGGTGGAGCCACACATAGGCCTAAGGTTAATGTGCCTAATAACCTCCTGATTCTCTGGAGTGATGAAGCTCCATTCAGGACCTTTAAAATGAGACCCAGAACTAATCATTTAATGTCAATATCTTACCTCACTAATGCTCTTGTGGCTAAATGCAATCAGATCCTAACAGAAATGTCACCGTATCTAGTACTCTTCTTAAAGGAATCGAAAGAGAGGTCAAATCCATTAACATTCTTGATTTCAAAAGAAACACATCTACCGATGTACCACACTCTTGATGAAACACACACTATTGATCAGCCTGGATTGTTTTGGCCAATATGATTAACATTGGTTTCATCATGAACGCATCACAAATGATACAATAAAACATATATGTTGAATGTTTTATCACATTATTGTTATTATTATTGTATTGTATTGTTTTATTATGACTTGCCATTAGCCAGTGGCAGATGTGCTAGTTTGGGGTGGATGTTTTAGCCTGTTGCTGGAGCATCAGATTGAGATTAGGACACAGCCAATTTTTTATAGTGCACTTTTATTATGTTTTAGATTTGTGTAGCTCTAATATAATGTGATTAGACATGCACCCACCGGGCACCCATTCATCTCCTAGTATATACAATGCATCTTCACTTACCATAGAGAAGCACTATCTAGTTCTAAAGTTACAACCTGTAGTCCATCTGCTTCTCTATATACCATTTTCAGTTACCTTCTTCAATTGTTCATCAATGGTCAGGACCCTCACAGGTGGTTATCATCAAAGGAAAAGACACAAGCCTGCAAAATTGAAATTTGTTTTTGTGCCTGTGACTAGCATTTGATTTGTCTAACATTGCTTCTACCCTTGCTTTTTAGCCAGGCTTGTTGGAATGTTCTCTGACAGTACCACAGAAAACGTTCCAAATCACCAAATATTCCAACGGCATTGTCCAATTTGCAACTGGCCAGAGAGAATTATGTGTAAATATACGAATGTGCATTCAGTTTGGAGCTGGTATTCATCGTCACAGTAGAGGCTTGATGGAAACTACTCAAACTGCTTTCCCCCCTCATACATCAATCACAGAAGCACGTTTCAAACATGTCAGCGTCTCATTATCGCCGCCATTAGCTCCTATCAGTGTGTCAACATCAAGGACAACTGCCGCTTTGTCTTTCCTTGCAGGTGGCTAATCTCTCAGCTGACTCCGTGCTCACTCTAGCTGGCTCTCTGTGAGGACCGTATCAACAAAGCGACCCAAATGGTCACTCATCAGATCAGAAAATCTGCACATCTGAGTTCCCAGTTTATTAGAAATGCCTGTCTTATCCTTAGTTCTCTGGTCATGTTCCCTACCACATTGGTGCATTATGTAGGTATAGAATATACATTGTACTGTATATGTCCAAAAGTACAATACAATGAGCTTCTTTAATGTGCTCCTATAGGTGACACAGGATTGGGCATGTACCGTTTGTATAATCTACTTAGGAAAGCACTGCAGATGGAATTGAATTGCTGAGTTTACTCTTGTGCTGTTCATTTGGGGCAGATATTTGTGGGTTATAGAGAGTAGTCTAATGAGTGTGGTAAGGTAAAGTAAATGAGGCAGATTATTGAGTAGTGAGGTTACTCCTCCAGAAAGTACCAGTAAATCAATCCATAAAGTTGAAAAGAAACACATAGCCATTTGAAATAAATACACTGTTGGGTAACTACCTTAACACTGGATAGGTGTACCTGATTAAATGGGCAATAAGCAAATGTGCAAAGTAACTGTTTCTACAACTCAATGTACAGAGTGCCATCTGACTGCCTTTGAGCCAGGTCAGCCTTTGGGCACATTCTTGATCTGCCCACTCTCTGCGGTTGCTTTTTTCTTCACCCATTGAAATTTATGAATCCAATTTTGCCTTTAGTCCCTGCATTTGGAGCCCCCCTTTCTTTCCTGAAGTGCCTCTCGTCCATTTTGAGGAGAGTGCTGAGAGTCAATAAAAATGCAATCGGGCCATGTGAAATTTCATGCTCCCAAGAAGGTTGGTCATTGCAAAGTCATGGCTATTTCCGTGCAATATAAGCCAGCATTATTGGCCTCAGGTAAAAGGACACAGTAGTCAGTATTGGCAAAATAGAGAAAGTTCTTGCATATTAGACACACAATTGACCTTTTGACCATACCATTCCTTACTCATCTTTTAGAAGATGCTATCATATTACAGGGCCTTTGTGCTGTGAGGTTGATAAAGTGGGTACTGGATCCAAAACTGATGTTATTAAACTGATATTTACAGTCATATGCAAAATAAAGAATAATTATTGGAAACAAAAATATATTTGTCCATTCTTTTAATGTGAAGACTCCATACCAACCAAGTATAAAATATATAAATAAATATTAATTGTTGTGAGAAATATAGTGAAATATATTTGTTGTCTAGGATCAACACAAAGTACATGCTAGTTGTTATTGTTTACTGTATTCATTTTATATATTTTGTTTTGTACGTAAATATTTGTGATTTTTATTTAGAAATAAAGCAAGACATTGTTTAGCAGCATTGCTTATGCATTATTGGTGCCAAGAAGCCTATGTTTTAGCAAGCATGCCGTATGTTTTACCAGTGGCATAAATTCTATTTAGAACTTATAAACTTAAAGCAAATATCATTTTCAAATATTTTTTTTAATAACAAAATATCATGTTTATTACTTATCAAACATCAGGGAAACCATTTTCTTTAATAAGTCCTTGCTTTGTATCTTTTTTTTTTTTTGCCTCAAGGCAACCATTATTTCTTTTTATTTGTTTGCATTTTTACATATTCATGTACCTGTTTTTATGACTCCTATATATCTGATTCAAGCCATATTAGGTTAAGAGTGCCTTGTTCTGATTTCTTTTCTACCTGATGTGTGCAATGATTCTCTATTCACTCTCTCCAGCCTTGGTCTGTCTGTAGTCTGGAGAGAGTCTCCCTAGAGCATTATAGTACAAAGGTGGAGCATCGCTTTGAACAATGTATCTATGATCTAAGTATTAAAATGCTCTTTAGAAACTGAGCCCAATATAGTAACTTACACTTCCTTGCTGATGTAACAGTGTTGCACTGGAGTTAATAAAGTTTCTCTTACACATCTTTTCATGGAAAAGTGAAGAGGCTACCATCGTTTATGGGCCTAATTAGAGTAATTTGTATATAAATGTTGGAAAAGGCAACAGATATACGCTAATTGCAGTGGAACTTGTACTTGCACTCGTGCTCTTTGAAAATGAAGCAACTCCAACAAACCTAGACAAAATAACACTAGCAAATGCAACGTATAGCGAAACCCTTCATCTCCAGGGCTGATGTTTCAATTACAGGCGTGTGACAAAGTGCGCTCGTTATGTGGCTGAAAGCCGCGGCTCATTGTCTTGGAAACGGCTTTTGATATCCCAGGACTGCCAGCTTCAATTTGCCGTTCTGAATGTCACTCACACAAAGAGGAGAAACAAGAGCTCCCTGAAGCCTGGAGCTAATGAGCGATGATCACAATTAAAGATACTATCAAGAGGGCCACTGCAGTGTTACTAACGGCAACCAGGAGAGGAAAAAGAAAACACACGAAAAAGTGTTATATAGATGCATATAGTTATTTCCTAATGTATTTCCTTTTTGTAGATATGTTACCTGAGATACAGCACTGTGCAAAATCACCCTCTCCAACCATGTTCTGTTAGGGAGAGTCTCCCCAGAGCATTATAATACACAGGTAGAGCATCGCTTTGATCGTTGTATTAGTTAATACAAAGTATCAGTCAAAAAGGCAAATTACTAAGAAAATATTTTAAAGTAGATAAAAGAAAATCTGCTTGCATAAAGAAAGAGAAAGGGGGGAAACTAGAGATTAGGGGACATAGAGAAATTGGGATCCATGCAAAACTTGGTAGACCACCAAAACTGTCATCATCAGATTAGCACTAAACACTAACACCTAAAGCTTCACCTGGTCTGAAAAAATCCACAGCTGTTCCTATCCATCCTTCCACTGTGAGACGACAACTTAAGACTGAGTCTGAAAGGATGTGTATCTGTTGCAGCTGGGTGGTGGGGGCTGCTGATGGTGTTTTCAGAACAACGGACGAACCCCCACACAGTCCAGACTTCAACTTCCCTGACTGAGTTTGGATGCGAGAAAGGCAACTGGTTTGTAAGACTGAACTCGGGTGTGTGGGAAGTATCTCTGCAGATTGCTTTGGCAAACTAAAAGCAATGTAAAAAATGGTAAAATATTTACATTATAAAATAACATTTGATATAATATCGTCAAGAATATAATATCGTCAAGAGTGTCCTTCTAGGCAGACAGCATGTGGACTCCGCCCACTCTCCTCTACTGTTCACACCTACAAGTGATCAAGGACTAGATATACCCCTTTGTGAAGCCTGTGTGTTAGCGAAGCCTCTATGCTGGTACATAAGCTCTGAACCTGGTTTCAGGGTATTGGCTTCCCTGTTTTTGATTGTTTCTCCACTCTCTGTTGTTGATTATGGATCTGTCTTTCTTGTTGTGATTATGAGTATTAGAATTGCCACTTCACACATGACTATACATCCAATGTTACATACTGTATATTAATTTTTACAGTGTTTTCCACTGAACATACTGTATGTTGCTTTTTCTTTTTTCCTGACTCTGAAACATTTCTATTCAATTTAAAAACTTAAACCGACAATTGTTTTAATTTGGCTGCAATTTTTGGCAATTTATTCATTGTTGCACAATACTGTATGTACTACTGTTTAATAACACAATTTCTTTATCTAACACTTTTCTACTGCTTGGTTAGTTCACATAGACTATATTTAAGATGCCTTTTAATGTATGTATGTACATTATGTGAGAACAGATAACTTGACACCTTCTTAATAAAAGCCAGGTCATGAAGCAACTGCCCTTTGGCTTACATTGTAGGTGTGTTTTGAGTCAATATGTATTTTTTATTTTCACTAGATGGCGTGAGATGAAAATATGAAATAATGCATAGTTAGTAGCACACTGATTGAGAAACACTGGAAGATCCCCATAAAATTATTTTATTATACTGGGCTCTGTGTAATAAACACTAGCGGTTAAAACATCATCTCTCACTGATGCATCTCCTCCATCTGCATCTTCTCACTGATGTAGCAGAATTGAATTAGTCTTAATAAAGCAGTTAGTGAATTCACTTACAGTAAGTTTTCTATTCCTTTCTGTTCCTTTTTTATGCTAATGTGGCAGATACAACCTATAAAACACAGGCATTTTCTCTTTAAGTATATCTTGAATAATTGTTTTATTTTCACTGATGTAATGGGTATTAATGACAATAGCTGTTGTCATGACTGGGTGATTGATCAAGTTTATTTTTTTTCTGGCTAGAGAAAGCAACCTGAGCTCATGCTTAGCTTCTAAGATTGTGAATGCTGATTTAGGACTGCTGACCTTTTTGTAATTGTATTGAAGCATCTCTATCTTCTTATCAGCTATTGTTGACAAACCATTTTGTATTTAGAAGTAAAGCTTGAATGTGTAGAAATACCTTCCGGTGCTGTGAAATCATTTTACTTGACATGCTCAATAAAACAGATAAAAACTGTAAAAATTGATTTTACATCCGTACTCTTTATAAAAAATCTGAGAGCTGTTTATACTTACGGATGTCCTATTCAGGACAGAATAAAGGACTACTAAGGTACCGAAGATTTGCAGACAAAGTCAGAATCAGGCATCAGATGAAGACTTCAACTCTGCTGAGGTATCTTGTGACGTATGTGAATATGGATGTTAGATTTTACCTCTAAGACCTAAACACCAAGCTTCTTTGCAAGGCTGTACATATGTAAAGATGTATAGACCATTTCAGAGAGTCATTTTTTCTGGACAGAGCTTAACTGGCAGAAAGAGAGAGTTAGTATAGAGGCCCAAGGTGTGCAAATATAGAAATATCATCCAGACACTTTCTCCCGTTCATTTAATGGTTTGCCAGCGGAAGACAGGTTGTCGTACACTAATAAGCTCATCCTTAGCAAGGGGTTAGGTTTCATGACCTGCACTTACTGTGGGGTAAAGAGGTCAAGGATCCAACTAAAGGGCCTGAAGTTATAGTGGCTGGAAAACTTTGTACACCTCATGGATAAAGACAGCATCTACAAGAAAGAAATTGTTCTTGCAGTCACATCCAGGTCCTTGAAGGCTAAGATTGGTCGGATGGTTTTGTGTATATTGGACCTACAAGCACAGAATGAAGATTTATTTGTGAGGCATGTATGGAAACACTAATATAAATACTTATTGAAATGCATCATCTGCACTGTGATGGACTGGCAGCCTGTCCAGGGTGTTTCCTGCCTTACGCCTATTGATTGCTTGGATAGGTTCTGACACGCCCTGTGACCCAGAAAGATAAAGCAGTTTAGAGGATAAGTCAGTGAGTGAAATGCGTTGTATTGTGCTTATGCTGCGCTTAACTCTTTATTTTTCTTTCTAGGAATGTGCACTGGCGCTAGGTAATGCTAGGTATTGCACTTACGCTGTGTGTAACTCATTATTGTTCTTTATTGATCTGGTAGTGTCTGACATCATAGGCAGTTTGGATTTATTTGTATTAGCTTGCATGGCTGGGTTAATATTAGCTTTTTGTTGTTGTTGTTTAATGCACAGTATATTAGAACAACGTTAACTGATATAACTACTGCTACTACTATTTTTTTAAGTCTATTTGTAAATAAATCTTTATTTCTAGTTATTTAATGGTGTAAAGCTAATGTAGGGGTAATGCGGTTAGCTGTAGCAGTCAGCTGTAAAGTTAATACACTATGCCCACTATGATTTGCATGTGAATATTATATAGATCTGTAGTTTGAATCCAATTCATGCTCTAATGTGGGCTAATCATCATACTTTTAGGGCATGCAGGGATACTGCTTTTTATATCAACCATATGTGTATATTTAGCTTCGATTGGCATCTTTATTACTGAATTGTTTCTGCTGTTTTCCCTCCACCACAATGTACGCACAACTGCCAGCAACATTACCATGATGTCTGCTCCAATTAGTCTATGACATGGCCTGATAAACTCCTCTGAAAACTGACCTGATGACTTTTAAATGACTGTTCAGGCTTTACCATACACGCATGCCATTGTTTTTTTTTTCTCCAAAAAATCTAAAGACATAAAATAATGTTAATGTTAGTGCTGCCTTGAAACACAATATAACTATTATACACTTACGTGTAAAGATTACCCCTGAAGATTACGACTTCTTAATCTGCGCTGCTGTGTCTTTACATGCACAACCTCATTTTTAAGATGCTGTTCAATTTGTGTTGCTAATCCCATTGCACTTTCATTGCTCTCTTCTATTCTTCCAGATGCTTGTTTCCACTTCTTTAATGAAGCCACAACCTAACTTTCATTGCATATATCATCGCTGTCCAAAGAAAAACAGGTATCTCCAAAATGGCAATTTTAGAGGAGAGGCCAAAAACCCAATGAAGTCAATGGAACCAGACATCTTTCCAAGCTGTTATGGGCCATTTCTGTTGGTCCATTCTTCATGGAATTTCCACACAGTGTAAACAGCAGCTCATGTGATCACATGATGCATAAAAGTAAAAATCAACAAAAATGGAGACGATATGCTTGCATGTAGTTAATGATAATAAACTGAATGGAAGTGAATTGAATCATATACACTGCCACAGAAATATACGCCATTCACCAGTTCAGTTAAGGGACCTTCTCTTGAAAACAGCCAGAGGTTGTATTATATTGGTACTGCAAAAAGCCATCCGTTTAAACCCAGAATTGTTCTCCTATGGCATGTGACACAGCATTACGGCCCCTTTATTTTTAAGACTGTAGGGTAAGCATTCGGAAAATTGCCATTGACCACAATCTAACAAAGGATCCAATTCGCTGTCCAGTTCATCGGAGCAACACATTGAATTTTAATTAAGTGTCTTCTTATTTTTCTGCTAGGTTGGCGTTTGTTTTAACACAGATAAAAAACATAACTTAAAATGCATAGTAAGAAAAAAATGTGAGCGAGGAAATTGCAACTCACTAGCTTATTCACACACACATCCATGCACACACATGCACACAAAAGTCCAGGAAGCGTTCGGTTGAGCTCGCTGACGATCTTTCCTCTCCACTGACCCTGAGTATATTAGTAATTAAGGAGTGTGAGCAGTGTGGGAAGGGGGCAGGAACATGAAGAGTCGAGATGGTAGGTGGCCAGCTTTAGGAGAGTCGAGAAACTTGGCAGCACGCCAGCATGTGCTGTTAGCTGAAATTGGTCTGCAAAGGGGGAGCGGGATGGTGCGTAATAGAATTAAGTTTGACAAAAGCGCTGACCAAAAAGTTCGATCTGAAGAACAGCGGTTCTACAAGGTCGTGTGATATGGAGGACAGATTCTAGGAGTAGGTGAAAATGAAGTGGCACACAAAACTTTTGGAACAATGAAGGCCGCCTTTCCATTTTATAATTGCTATTGCTGTATGGTGTTCTTTAGGGGTTCTTTGGCACCATGACAACTTAAAGAACCATTTGACAGCTTAATGGGTTGTTGCAGTTCAGAAAATGGTCCTTTTTTTGCCCTTCTATTTATGTAATGACTCCACTCGAAGGCACTGATGATATTGTCTATTGCATCACCTACTAATTTTGGCTAAATTATATATAACTGATGATTGGATACTTATTTGGGGTTCTAATACATTACAATACAAGTTCAGTGTTCTCAATGCAGGGATTCATCACAATCTGAGCATCTAAACCTGGATGAATCGGTTTGAGTATCTAAACTGGAGTAATCACAGGCAAATTATTTAAACCTGGATTCATCACAATCTGAGTATCTAAACCTGTATTAATCACAGTCTGAGTATCTAAACCTAGATTAATCATAGTCTTAGTATCTAAACCTGGATTCATCACAGTCTGAGTATCTAAACCTAGATTAATCATAGTCTTAGTATCTAAACCTGGATTCATCACAGTCTGAATATCTAAACCTGGATTCATCACAGTCTGAGTATCTAAACCTGGATTAATCACAGTCTGAGTATCTAAACCTGGATTCATCACAGTCTGAGTATCTAAACCTGGATTAATCACAGTCTGAGTATCTAAACCTGGATTAATCACAGTCTGAGTATCTAAACCTGGATTCATCACAGTCTGAGTATCTAAACCTGGATTAATCACAGTCTGAGTATCTAAACCTGGATTAATCACAGTCTGAGTATCTAAACCTGGATTAATCACAGTCTGAGTATCTAAACCTGGATTAATCACAGTCTGTGTTCCTAGCTGATTGCTCTCCTTTTTCCCAACACATGTGTATTGCTACTTGCTTTTCTCTGTGTATATATTTTTTCTTTTCGCTTTGATGTCTTGTATGTGTAGGTCTTGCTATTGCAGATATTAGGGGTGTTTTGCTATAGTGATTTTTTTGCCATGGCACATTTATTTTGTCTTAGAATCCAGGTTGTTTACTTTTCTTTCACAACTACCACAGACTCATGCTGGTTTCTATATTACAGCTTTAGAAATAAACACCAGTGTAAACCCAGGACACCATGGGTTCCAGGCTGTTATTTTATTGAGAGTAAAGGAATCAAGCCACTAGTAAGATCTATAGTCTGGCACAGAAATGGCGATTGAGCAAGTGCCAAATGTCTGACTGGGTTTAAACAGAGAATCCAAAGCCTCACCTGTCCTGTAGTGATCAATCATTTCAATAAATACTTCATAGTTAACCCTTTAAAGGTTTTTAAGATTCTTTAAATAATATAGTTGAAAGCACAATTTTTTTTTTCCTGCTGGGTCTCTTCTCACTCGATCTCCCATACCCCATTTCCCATAACCTACCACCCAATTACATAACTTTCACGTGTCCGCCATCTCCCAATCCCATTGCGTTTTCTAGATCCGAGTCACACCTGTTGTTAATGTAGTCTGTTTGTATATATACTCCTCTCTCACACTGACCCATTGCGAAGTATTTCCACGCTGTGGTTACTCAGTGTGGCTCTCTGCTATCACTCTTGTTTGCTACTCTGGTTTTGACTTTATTCTGATTCGCTGATTTACTCTGTTGTCCTTGCCTTTTTTGGTACTTTTGCTGGTCTGACTGTTTTGCCGGGTTTTGACATCCGCTTGTTTCTTGACCTTCTTGACCTGTATTATCATGGAGATGCTAACCAGATAAACATCTCCATAAACTTACCGTGCCATCACCTGGTATACTCTGGATGGCATGCTGGCAATAAAACACCATATCATATCGTAGCTCATGTTTTGGAACTTCATGTGATGTGATGGAGCTGACTGGACTCTCAGCCAGGAGAGCAATAAACCACAGTAACATGCTCAGTTTATGAATGGCTCAATACACAATGCAATTTGAGAGGTAGACAGTTTTTCGAGCACCGTTTTCTCTTCACTCAGGGCAATAATACGCTCCATAGGTAGACCATCTCATCATAGCCAATTGTTTCCCTTGTGTGCGCTTCGTCTAAGCTGGTCTAAGACCTTTTCAGCCTCATTGAACATCAATAGCCCTCTCCTGATCCTTCCTTCAGCAGTGATGGCACTGAGCATGGCAAGAACAAAGGCAAGCATTCTGTAACACCATAGAAAATATACCCTGGGTGGCCAGTTTATTAGAAACAGCTACCTTGTATCTACACTTACTGACCATTTTATTACGTCCACCTAAAAAAAAAACTGGGCAATACCTGACTAGAGACTAACTGTTGATACACAGTCTTTCCAAACATGGTCCTGTTGTCTGAAACTGACCATTGATAAAGGACAACCAAGGCCAATGTTTCCAGTATTGTGGTCAGTGGGTCTGATGTATTAAAGCTTTTGTGCCAATGTTAGGCTCATATTGAACACAGTTCTCTCACATACAAAATTCCAATTGAAATCGCAGCTGTGGGGTCAGCCAGGTACAGCGATAAGGCCCATCCTTGCATGAAAACTTAATCATTCAATGATGTCAAACCCAAGTTTCATTCCTGTCGGTTGATTCCTTTTGCATGTATGCATGTATGCCAGCCACCAACACGATGCTGAAGCTGAAAACAGCTTTCTCATTCAAAGCTAGTGAATGAGAAGAATCTTGTTGTTTTCATGTCACAGACATTCTATTGAGACTCAAGGTAACTGTGTGGGGATATATACATCATCTTAAACTTTGACCATGAGTTACAATCTCCTAAGTACTAGATAATTCTTTTGGGTAAGATGATGGTAGACATACATTACTAAGGCATACTGAAATGATTAGGAGTATGAAAAAATACACTGATGTTTAATATATTGTAACATCTTTATGCAGAGAACTCCTGATATATGGCATCAAATGATGGTAGTTTTCTGAAGTAAAAGGTAAGGACCCAGTAGCACCATATGCTTTTAATTTAAGATCCAGATTAAATAAACAGTAATAAACAGGTACATACCATGTATTTTTGTACTTGCAATATAGGGTACATGTTTCTAATAAATTAACAAGTGGCATCTAGTTCAGGAAAAAAAACCTGATGAGCTCTAATGAGTAGCTGTGCTGCTACTCTGATCACTTTGTTGCACTTGCTGATGAGTAGCACAGAACAGCAAGCGATTTTGCAGCTGCATCCTGTGTAATATCCAATTAAATAGAGGAAAGATTATGAGTTTAACTTTTTAGTTGGCACAAAGCCCAATGGTGTACAATCTGGACCGGGCAGATTTTTTTTGTATTGCATTCCAGCATTTGCACCGCTAATTAACCCAGAAAGATAATTTGCAGTTCTCTAGTTTTTCCTTCTCTAGTACGATATTTAATTAGCTCACTTTTTGCTACCTTCTCGGTCAGCACAGCTGTTCAAGAATTGGATATTTTCCTACCTTACATCAGCTTTGAGGCAGATTACACTTGCTGTTGCTGTTACAAGATACATGTTGGCCATCTCACTTTCACTGTCTCATTGGAACGTATTTACACTTGTCATTTCATGCGTATCGTATCTGGGTATTGTCCAGAAAACATTTATCCACCTTTCATTTTCGCCTGCCCTATTATGATTATGATGGAGAGATAGAAATTTGATTTGCAGCGGCACAGCTTCTCTTGCATTACACGCAAATTCTCCTCTGAGATGATGCCAGTAATGCGTTTTATAAGCAAGGCTGTTATACGCAGCTTATATTCTTTTGATTAACTTCGCTAGCTCTGTGAAACCCTGATGCAGTTCTGTTTGTGATGAGTAAAGATTACATGCAGTCTGCATGAGTTTGGGCATCGCTGGTCAAATAACATCTTTTGGATTTCCAGCCATAGAAGGAACCATGGAACAACTCGTAAGGCCGCAGAGACCGTATTTGGCGCCTTTATGTTTAAGACTGTAGAGCAGTTTGATTTGATTTTCTTCTCATTCCTTTCCTTTTCATATTACATTTTATGGATTCTGAGAGAATGGTGACCCATTTTTTATGTCTGTTGGTAGTTCCTGACAGCCAGTGGATTTCCTTTTGAGCCAATGCAACAGTAGCCTTTGTTTATTAGTTCCAATATTCTGTATGTAGCTGTTGACACTGTCAGGATGTTTCACTCTGACTCTATTCTACTCTGTACAGCTATAGTACTACTATAGTATTACTCATGCTGGTTATTTGCTGTGATTGGAAACTTTAATAACTGTAAGTAAAAGCACATCTTAAAAGATGGGTCTTCCTTTGCAGTGTGCATGACCTTCAATTGCTGTACAATCTAACCTACTACAGTCAAACCTACCAATTAATTGACATACATCTCATTTACATCTCATTTTTTGTCACAATACCCACATGTAGAGTATGTTAATCCCTTCAAACTATGTTTATGTGTGTTCATAACTTAAATTAGAGTGCAACAACTCATCTCACTGGAATATCTTTCCTCTTTTGTTCTACAGAGTGTTTATTTCAGCTACATGGTGAAGGTCCAGTGCAGCGCTGACATGGTGGCAAAGTCATTATTTTTGTTTCTATACTGTCGAGGTTGAATATTATATAACAAGTGTAAACCACGTAGGCTTGCAAATGTTTAGTTACTCATTCAATTTTTATGGGATTTTGCCCAATATGGCAACAGATACAAAGTAATGCATGTGTGGCAAGGCATGGAGAGGTACATTCTGCTTATACTACATATTCTTGACATGATAAACAAAATAACAAAACAATCTCGGCTTTTTTGCTGATGTCCTCGTTTTCTTTCCTCTGGTATCTCTATATGAAACTGAACACGAGCACTTCAGTACCTCTGGGTATTCTTTTCACCTCCACTTGGGAAGGTTTCACATATACGCTATTAAAACTGGGTCACCGGTTGGTGAGGCAAGGATGGCAATTGTTTTGACACCCAATCAAGTCTTAAGAAATGACTGACTGCTGTTTTCTCCATATTTCTCAACAGAATACTTTTAAATATTATTAATTATATGATTAGCCAGCCATGTTTTTATGCTGTTGCCATTTACATTAGAGCTTTGAAGGTTTTCATTCCTCATTGATTAATGTGGAAAAGGAAGCATGTTCATATCCATCTCTCTAAATTACTCACACCTTAGGAACTAGACACTTTGTCGTTGCCAATTTTTGAATCATATTAATGGGCTTTTGAGATGCAAGCCAGATATGTCTGCATGAATGATGAATCTCTGGAGAAAAAACCGAGGCAGCAACAGCATTAGGATTTCCCCTTTCTTTCCTATAAATCTAAGGCCTCCTCTATTAAAACTGTCACCCCTGTAAATCACTGCCTTGACACTCTGGTAGGTCCTCCAAAATATGCTTAGTGCCCAACATCCACTACATCTCCCATATGGCATGTCCCCTTAAATACCCAGACTTATTACCTCCTACAACTTTGTTGTGCTGTAACTACATGGAAAGCAATACAAACTGTCAGCATTTCTTAAGTTATGGGAGGACCTGAACTGGCTGCTGACTCCAGACCATTTAATAGGGGTTAATACTGTAGGGATCAAACAATGCAAGACCTGGCATTGTAAGCCAACTGGTCAGTCGGTACTTTTACACATGAACAATGAGTAATCACTACAGTCCTCAAATTTATACCACAAAAGACTTTTTCCTGAACCTCCTCTGGTAGATCAACACTAGCTGTTAAAAAAATAAATTGCTGATTTGCTCTGAATTCTATTTGAACTGTGAATCAATTGTGGAATTCCATTAGTCACTTTTCTGCATGCAGGGTTGCATATTGGTGGGCAGTAGCCTCATCCATTTGCTGCTTTTTAGTATTTCACTGGGATGCAAACACAAGTACTTTCATCCACAGCAATCCTTTACCAGTCCTCTCAAAACTTGAAAAAGTAAGCAGCCACATCACATAAATGAAACAATCATGCAATCCCACTCATGGCACCAGGAAGCAGACCCCTAACCACAGATCTTCGACAGATTATAGACTGGTTATCTGGACCGGTCCTATGTTTGAAAACGGATTTGACACTCGACCAAATGTGCAGTATAATTGTCTATTTGTTAAATAAACCACATCCTAAAACAAATCACATTTAAACTTCTTTTTCTCAAAAAGTGTCCAGTGTACAAATTTTAGCACTGGAGCTATGACCCTACGTTTTTAGCAAGCACCTAAAGTCACTGGTCATCCAGATCTTTTCTGGGCAGCCACTTTACACCACAGGTGTTGTGTCATGTTTTGAGTGACTACTGACTAGTGTTTGTTAGCAATACCAGCCTCATATGTCTAAAACTAAAGTGAAAAAATATTCGAACACCCAGTATTCTTTGGTTTATGGACTACATGTGGGGTGAGTGGGAAATTAGAATTCTTTGGTTTAACCATACAGTTAACGTTTTATTTATAAGTTTAGCTTTCCCAGTCATTTTAAAATTATCTACAGCTCTTTCCATCATTCTGGACACATAAAAAATATTTTTCTTTTTCTTTAAACTTTTTAGCTTCCTACTAACTATCGAAACATGCAGGTTTCACTTGATGCATGTATCAAAAACAATGTATATAATAAATCATCATTAACTTTGTAAATAAATTGTTATTCTATTATTCAAAATGCTGTGTAAGTATTCTTAAAAACAAATATTCTGTCACTCTCGTGTTCATGTGGGACCAAGCTCAAATATCTTATAGCACATATAGTCCATCACAGCATTCTTCCTCCACGGTTTATGAACTTGTGAAGAATAAAAAAAGCCCTTCAAGAAAGAGCAAGAACTGTTTAAATAAGGATTTACACACCCAGTAACCATATTTTTCATACACACATTCAAAATTGCTATGTTCTGTTTGGGGCCGGACAGAACACAGTTCTGAAAGTGAAGTGTTTTACTCTTAAACTCCACAAGGTATTGTCAGGGTAGGACAACCACTCTATGTTCTATTGCAACAGTACATTGCAGGTGACTGAGTTGAGTCTACTATCTATTTCACACTTTCTGCCCAAGCCAATTGCTGTATTTATCATGTTCACTAAAGACACCAAGAACTGAGGAATTCATCAACACTTCATCGCAACATCAGGCGGAATAATAACGGAGACGCCATTCCGTGACAGTGGCCTCATCTGAGTCATGCGAAGCTCCAATTTGTCACCAAGATTCATGATAAAGCATCCACCACTGAAAAGGCTTTCATTTCCTTCATCCACCTGGTCCGAGCTAGGAATGTAGTAAAAAGAGTTAAAAAATGCTTATAGTGGCAAGAACCCAATGCATATTGTCCAAATGCTTTCACCGAAAGGCAGTGAGGCAATCAGGTGCTGACACCCAGCTACAGGAGTGAGCCATATGTCTTCACCATTTGTGCTTATAAATCCCAATACAGAATTAATGGATCCCTCATCAAGCTGTTTTCCTTTAAAGTGCCCAATATAGGGAAAAGCAGGAAAGAGTGTAGTTTATTTTATTGAAATTAGATTTTAATGCAGTATGTAAACATTGTAAGTTTCATTTGTATCTTTGAGTCCATATAGTAAAATAAATGCTAAGACGCCAAGTTGAAAGCATTGATTTTGTGATGTCACAAAAACCAACACATTTACATGTTTATCACCTAAACATGGGGATGTATTGGGCTGGAGGTTAGAGAACCAGGCTTGTGACCGGAGGGGTGCTGGTTCAGTTCCGTAAACCAACACTGAAGTGTTCTTAGGCGAAGCTTCCAAGACCCCAACTGCTGCCTGGGTGCCGTGGATAGGGCTGCCCACTGCTCCGGGCAAGTGTGCTCACTGTCCCCTATTGTGTGTGTGCGTGTACACGTGGGTTTCACTTTCACTGTGTTTCACAATTCCTTGGTGTAAGCACAACTGGCAAAACAATGGATCTAAATTCAAAAACTTGTGGCGCATGTAGACGACAGCGAAACAGAAAATGCTGAAACAAGTTTTTAAGTTTGTACTGCATTAACTGGTATAAATTTAAAATGCTGAGCTAAATAGTTGCTGTGTGGTTGGTTGCACTAACAACAATTTAGAAAATGCTGATCTCAATTTTGCTCCCCTGCAATGTCCTCGTAATGAGTATTGGGCTAATGGCTAGGTCAGTTGACAGAGCACAATGCCAATGCTAGCCACCCTATTTGTAGAGACTTGTTGTCTATTAATGTTAATACTTTCAAAAATAAAATATTTCACTAGTAATTTGCTGAAGACTCAAATGGTTAAAAACAGAGACTGGGTTGGACACCTCTAGCCTTTCAGTGGGGTTATTGCTGCAGCTTGATGCTGGTAGACTGAGAGAATGTGTCTCCAACACACATCAAAAAAAGGTTGGAAAATGGTCATGTAAAAATGAGCTAATTAATTAATGAGTTTTTGATCCATACACCCACGCAAATGTTGTAAGCTAACTACATACATGAAATAATAAAGGGAAAAACAGGTCATGGGCCCTTTAAATTCTGTGGTGCCAGGTTCAAATGCGGCCACCATCAGTAGCATGATAGGGCATCCAAAAGTTCCACTGGTAAGTGCCTGCCTACCATTGCATTAGAGGAGCTGCTGGCGTGAGGAGAAGTGCTCTCCAGCAGTCAGTTCAGGCGAAATGGCAATGGGCAGACCCATTCGCACGTAGCTATTTTCTGCCACGGTCTTCGGGCATCTGAAGGATTTCCTGCTGTAATAAGCCGCTCTCTCCACAACATGACAGCATGTCTACATCAAAGTGCTCCGCAGAGGCTGCCGTGCCACAACACTGAGTATCAAAAGGGCATTAAGAGGCCACTTCAAGAGGGACTGATGTTTCTGAGCCTTCACCACTGCAGACACTGCTAATTCATGCTAATGTTCATGCTAATAGGTTAAGAAGGACCACAGTAGTTTTCACATTAGGAGCAAATATGCACCACAAACTCTTTTTAAATGCAAATTACTGGCAACAGGTCAATTGACAGTAAGAAAGTAACCACTTCTATGTAGGAATATAAAATATTTATGCTTCTACATACACTGCAATGAATTGACTTGATTTAGACATTATCATTATTAATAATATATATTACACAAGCAGTGGAACTAAGCTAAAGAACTAATTTATGATTTAGCATTCACCTTTTACAGACCTGTTATGAACTGTTAGAGGCTGTGCTGAACTGGCAATAATGGACCGGCATAATTAGGCATAAGGAGGCAATGTTTTACCTCCATACAGTAACCAGCCGGCATATGTCATGCATGCAACCTTTGGGAATCGGTGTGATGTAAACCAAGCCTGACTACTAGCCTAGCCACTGTTTTAGAGACAAAGAAATACAAGTTAGGAGCAGAAAAACTCTCTACCACAACAAAATACCAACGAAAGCAAAGATTTGAACTTTATCCAGCACTGAATAGACAGCAAAGATAGGCTGTTTACCTTTTCAGCCAGTTAAGACATTTCTAGCTATGCTAACATTATCTTTCAGACTGTTGTCCATCAAGTTATTTCTGTATTTGTATCAGTGTGCAAAATTCTCCTAGCTACTCAGGAGGCCCCATGGCTGGCTACACTCGCACTGATTTGCTGCTAACTCACTCGCCATAGCTTTGCTGATATAAGCTTCAATGGCAACAATATGTTTGGTTTAACAGATCCGTTTCTGAAAAGGGCCTTTTCTAGTTTGTTAAAATGGTCTTCCGCAAATTAGCAGAGATCTTATATATCTCCTCTACCCCTTCAAAAATGACTAACAATTGATTCTTTACACAAACCTCTTACAAGTATGCTTCCTTCCACAATAGCAAAAAAAGAAAACAGACCAAAGACCAAAAATCTACCCCAAACGATTCCTTGTTCTAACATTCTTCCTACCTTTAAGATAATTCACAACTTGGAAAATCATGCTCCAGAAACAACAGGCACTGCTGAAGATGAGTAGACATGAGTAGAACCAATGTAAGTTAAATTTATTTTTTATTTTGGCCAGAGTATCTTTTTATAAAAATGGTACATGGCTAATATAGTCTCAATAGAGGCTTAATATAGTTGTTGACTGCTATCATATAGAATTCATACATGTTTCTGATACTGTATAACATATTCTTTCTATAAAGATGGTTATTCTAAGACGTGAGGGCAAAATGGGCTGTAGAAAGTATTTATTTTGGCAAATAACATATGGCAAGGACATACCTTTCACTTGTACCCCAATGCGGAAGTACACATCTGCAGTACTGAGGTAGCGCTCCACAAGGATGTAGTACCATTGCTCCCAGGAGAGCAGCGGCACCTCCAGCTCACAAGGCATGTTCTCTCGGCAGTCTACTGCACTGGAGTTGTGGACAGGTGGAGCCCTGGCCCGCATCTTCAACAGCACTGGACAACTTTCGCCACTCTTGTTTCTTGTGCCACAGTCCACCAGTTGGACCTTCACCAGAGATATGTAGCTGGGAATGAACACTCTGTAGAAGAAAGGAGGAAAGGTGTTCCAGTGAGATGAGTTTTTGCACTCTAATTTAAGTTATGGAACCAAAAGTAACGAGCCTCTTCCTGGTGAAGCATTGAGAGTCTTGTTGATGTCCTATTTGATTAAAGAGACAAATATCCTGGTCAATTTCCACTGCGCTGGCAAAATGACCTTTAAGAGGGGTGCAGAAAGAGGCCACAAGGTTAAACGGTGAAAAAGAGTCAACATTTAAATGTAAAATGATCACATTGTTTTTGATATTGTTGCTAAATAATCTGACATCTTGCATTATGTGGTTGCAAGAGATGATAGATGAAAGCCCTCAGATGTTTTGTCTCCATGAACGGGAAATGTCTGGTTTGATGTAAACAATAATGTCATAATTCATTATTACATCTCTCTTTTGCCCTTAAAATCAAACAAGCTGTTTATTTGATAATGTGCATTTATGACTGATCTAATTTAATTGGATGCCTCGTATTGTGCTTCTTTCATAAAAACGCTTAAGCCGAAACACCCCTTATAGCTTCATTGTGAATGGATTTTTTAAGATCACAAAATAATGAGGTGAAAGCAAGCTGTAGTTGCTACTTAATTTCTGTTAATGGACTTTATGGGCCAGGGAGTGAAAAGTACATTTTAAAACTTCAATAATGTGTATCTTGTCCCAAGAAAATGGAAGGAAAATCTAGTTTTCCATGATATGCACCCTTCACCTGTGAGGCCCTGTGACACCTTTCAGAGGTTATTTGATAGCACGTTTAACACAATGGTTCATTTGTCACATGGAGGAGGCTGTTTGGACATTGTCCAATGCAGTCCATTCTATCATATTCACTCTTGTATGGAAGTACATGCATAAAACAGTGGGAGTGAACTGGCACAGCAGAGAGTAAACCACTATCCTCAGGCATGCTAACATATTCATTTCACACATTTGGTACTATTATTATCCAAAGCCAGCAATCTCTAAGCTTAGAAATCCCACTATCCACACCTCACTGCACACTGTGATTATTACAAATCAAATTGGTATTTGTGTTTTTCAGATGCAGACTGGGCCCTCGTTTGGATGTATTACTGCTTTATATTTCTAAACAAATAGCAGTCTTTGGTTTTATAAGTATGCCCTTATATCTGCAGTCTTGTGAATTACACCTCTTGATATATTAGGAAATTTTACGTACAAAATAACAGCCATTTGTCGGTAGGCAGATTGCTCTAAAGGGGGCTTTTAAGAAAGCACTCCAGAGGTTTTGTACCTAAACTCTATCAGTCACATCGGCAGCACTTCAAAACAGCCATTATATACTTGGTATTCAGTTCAGGAAAAAAAATAAACAATAACAGAAGACATACCAGCATGTTTCACAACTACAAGTAATTTCAGATTCGGTAATTCATGCATGCATTTGTTTACATTATGACTTCAGTACAATATTCCTTTCATGGAACTTTCAACTTTAAACTTTCAGGTTTTCAAAGACATCTGAAGGGATACTGTCCCACATACAGTTCAGTCTTAGAAGTGCATTTTTTATTTTTATGTTCCCACTAATCCCTTACACAGTTAATGATGTTGAGACCTGGACACTGGGGTGATCAGCTCATTGTTCTTAGAGCAACAGCAGCTTCTTTGGTTTGCAAATTTCAAATATTAGTAGGATGTCCCTTTATACAGCCAGGTACATGTCAGCCAGAGTTATGTATCAACTGTATTCAGAGGTCAGATTTAAATAGATAAAATAATAAATAAAAAGTAAAAAGTACATTTTTTTAAAATAAATAAAAAATAAAAAGTTTGGCTTACTAATTTAAGTCTTCTTCAGATGAGTAAATGTGATGCTTGTCAGATGCCTGCTTTATTGGGTTCTGGTTATTGGGATTATATTAACCTGTGCTCTCGTTTGGTTGGTATTGTTTGTTTTGACTTGCCCTTCCCAAAACTCCACTTAGTACGGCACCATCATGATGCTGCAAAGGCCATGTGTAATCTGATGTGATATCACAAAAAAAAATCAATGACCACCCAAAAGAGGTAGCCAGGAAGGAGCCTACCAAATATATTCGCACTGGCCTGATAACCTTCTGATCCAGACATCCTCAAAGATGAAAGCTTTAGGCGCTGTTTTTCCAATGGGGACAGATATGGTGGTCTACCAGGTCCTGCACGGCTGTAAGCAATTGCGATTTCTGGTGTCACTCCACCTCCACATCTACTGCAAAATCTGCAGGAACTGTGTGAGAATATTCAAGCTGCACGAGATGGATTATCACAGGACACAATTAGGAACCTCTACAACTCCATGCTGAGATGTCTGTATGTTGCATTAGCAAACATGGCAGCCTGACACCATACTGAGAGACCCTACTTCTGTATGTGCAGTTCAATAAATATCTAGCCCATATCAGTCTTAATGTATCATTTACTGTTCCTTTCCTTCCCAATTTTCCTTCCCAATAGCACTGATACTTCATTCTGGGTGCAACTATTCCTTCAATGATGAGTGAGTGATGATGAGCGAATTCACTTCTCCAAAATTATCTGAAAATCTGATTCTACATTTACTTCTATTCAAAATGAATACGCTTTTTACCTGCTCCTGAACAGTTACCATCTTGGTCACAAGGTTTTGTATACATATGTGTATTGCAGCTATTCATAGATGACAGGCATTAAAGTAAAAATGCTGAAATGTTCATTTAAGAGCAGCACTCTATGAAAAGAGTTTATTGCTATGCCTTTGAGCTCGAATCATCTCAGTTTTTCATGTATTCTGGAACAATGTGGCAAAGCTGCTTTTTCTACTTGATTTATTTATGAAGGAAATATATTAAAGACAATGGCAAATAAACAAAGCACAACACTGCAACACTGGAAACTAGCTTGGTGGATATATTAGTCTATGGTTATGAAAATACCACAGAGACATTTACCCTGACTATCCACTTTATTACAAACAACCACTTGTAATTGCACTCTCTGACTACTTCACGAGGTCCGCCTTTAATCAGGACAGACATTATGGATTATACTGTGAACCACACATTTATGTTTTAAGTCTGAAACTGACTCAAGTACAACAACATTTTATCAGAAACTGTCCTGAGCCAGCTCATCATGTACTCAAAGTGCTGAGTAGCACCAGCTATCCTGTATTGTCACTGATAGCTGTTATTACAGTATATAAAATATAAACAATTGAAAATAACATAAAATAATCAGCAATCCCAAATAAAGGTTCAATTTTGCTCTAAATATATTTTGAATGGATTTTAAAAAACATGTACATATACATATGAAATATTAAACATATAATGTTTAATGACATGTTATACAGAACATGCTAAACATATCAAAATATATTTGGCTAAACAAATTAAGAAGACAGGATGGTCTAAAGAAACACTATCCATATGGTTAGCAGGAGTCATAAATGACTTGTTGATACATGAATGAACTTTACATTCATGAATCAGATTACAGTTTTTTACATTTACCTACAAAAATGGTGAATCCAGTATACAAAATTAGAAAACAATTTAAAGTAATGAAAGCAGTGAAGAATAAAATAGAAAGAGGAACTAGAGCTGGGAAAGGCTGTGGGAGGCAGGCTGTGAGAATTCAAAGGTGAAATCTGAACCTGAGCCAGACTCATATCTCAGATATGACGTCTGAAGCCAACATGAGCAGTCGGCTTCCATCAGGTTCAGACAAAATGTAATTTTTTTAAAACTTTTTTTTAGGTGCACTACAGTGGGGCAAAATGACAGATTACAGACTGCAAGCTCTTCCTCATTCATCATTGGTCAGTCTCTGACCACAGGGCTGCATTTGACCAGATGTTATTTGGGTTGTAGGCTATTCAAAATATCGACCCAAGTAGGATTCTGTAGTAAGAAACTGACTCCTGATAAAGAGCTAGAGGATGGCTAACAAACTGAGCACCAAAATATGGACTATGCTCTTAAACTTTACACCAGCAAGGTGAAGCTACAAGGCAGATCTTTTCCGATAAAGAGGCCAGAGTATATTCTTACAAATACTACTACCTACTCATGATGTTAAAATGAACAATGTGAGAGTGCACCCTAAAAAGTAACGCAGCATAAGTGGCCAGGGATTTAATGCTATCCATAAACATGAACTAATTACAAAGCCTAATGCGAGTTTCCTCTCCACTGTTTCATCCGTGACACAGTTTGTTCAGTCTGCTCTTTTGTAGTTTGGTAATTAAATGGTGTGAACAACACATCAAGCACCTAATCAAACAGCACACGATTTGTTTACACCATCCATGAAGAAGATTCATAAACAGGTTACTTTAAATTTAAATGGTCTCTCTGGAATCCGCCCCAGTATAAGAAATTGTTGAGACTTAATGATGTGTCCATATTTACCAATTTTCTGCACCATTATGCATTTATTTTACAAATGATTAAAAAGCCCACACTTCTGAGAAATATTTGTTCCAGTGAAAACTTTTGCATGTAATTGTCCACTGAGCCATGGTGCATATGGCAAGCGTAGGCAGGCTGCATGTGTAGTGTTGTTACTGCAGTAATTTAAGGAACTTTCAGGAACATAAACAGGCCATTTCACAAAGCAAGAACACAACAACGTTAGCCAATTCATAAACAGTCCACAGTGAGAATCATAAGTTAGTAACTCAAACGAGAACTATTCAATTACGTGGAGCAAACAAGATTTTTAAAGATCAGCTCAACTTAGAAAAGTATACCATAACATTTAACATCAAGTACTGGCTAATGTTAAGTTGTCATGCTTCCGGGTTTTCCTGGCTCCTCCATTCCTCCAGACTCAATTTCCCAGAGGACATCGCTTGATGATGTCACACCCACATGTCCCCAGTCATCCACTCAACTCCGCTCTAGCAGTTTTAGCCCAGCTGATTCCAATTTACCACCAGCATAGACGCTTCACCCAAACACTTCCTCGTTGCGAAGTTTTGCCAGACCTTGTTTGAGCGTGTCTTCTCTATTTTTCTTGACTCTGGCTTTTCACTCCCTTTGTTTTTAACTACTGCTTTCTGCTTTATCCCTGTCAGCTTTCACGTTTGATCTACTCTCTGGCTATCCTCTTCGTTCCTCTGACCAATCTCTTCATCTATTCCTTCTACCCTGGTTCTGATCTCAGCCTGTCCACTGACTCTGATCTTGCCTTCTCCTTCCATCTCTGTTTGTGTTTGTTGCTGTGTTTCACTACCTGATTGTTTAACAAAGCCCATCTGACTTTTAGCTCTGTGTGCATCGGTCCTAGTTCTTTGTTTTTGACGTAAGTAAACATGTGACAACCGTTACAGGTCTGCTTAACATGATAACATGTAGTTGTTACATATTTACTTAACATCAGTTCATCATTTATTACTTTACATTAACTAATACTTTACTTCATGTTAAACATGAGCATATATTACTAAACTGCCAGTCAGGCTTAATACATGATTAGGGCATGAAATCATGTAATGAAAAAAGCACAGCGTGACATTATTAATCAGAACTTTAAAAAAATATGTATCTATGTGGCCATATGGAAAAACAACAGAACAGCTATGTTTACTACATAGTAAAGTTGTATGCTATGATGGTAGACCTTTCATTCAAAGCAGCTTTTAAATGGCCAGCTCCAGTGACGGCCGTTTAATAAAACCAGTTATTTCCAGCTTCCGTGATGGATATGTTGGTCAGCAACATACATCATTTACAAGCAGACAGTGCTGGTGCTGCTATATCAGTAATATCAGCAGCGATGGAATCAGAGGAATCTTTCTGAAGCCAGCTTCTATATATTGCTGACAGCAGAACAAAACCTTGTATGTACACTCTCTGCTTCTGTTGGTCACTACATTGTGTGTAAATGTTTTGATGAATGGACCAAAAATGGTCCAAAATAAAAAGATGTCAGTTATCATTTTGCAGACATAAGACTTTGTTTTGACAGCAGCTGCAAATCGTTATTGTCCAAAGTAAAACATGTATTTAGATTTTTTAAGTGATGAATGGACCAACAGAATTAGCCAAAACTGCTTGGATAAAAGTTTTAATTGACTCACATTAAAATTAAATTGTTATAGCATTTTGCTTTACAAAATGCTATAACAAATTTTACTGCTTTTAATATCTTACCCTAAATTCTCTTTTTTCAAATTTATGCAAAATAACTTGAATGCTTACTATGTGAGATTTTAGTGTTTAAGGATTTTACAAATGTCTGATACACACAATGCAGAAATTTCTTCCTTGAGAGTACTCAAAGAAAACACATAACATGGCGAAGAACACGTCTTCTGAGCATGTGAGTGTATTCTCTATTTTTTCTTATCTTACTGTATCTTTATCACTGTAACTCTAACTGTGCATTTAAACTCAACCCTTTTTATGAGCCTGTGGGTGTGACAGAAACATGTAAAGACCCATCAATTTCCCACCAAGTCTGACCTGACACTTCTATATATATATATATATATATATATATATATATATATATATATATATATATATATATATATAGTTTTTTTTGCAGGCTTTACAGACTGACTTGCAGAATCCACATCACATTTTTGCATAATTGTTCCTCCTGACTGATTAATACTGGTCTTTCAGTTTGGACAAAAAAGCCTTACACACAGCTTTAATTGGACAAAACATGTGATTAGTTGTGATTAATTATTTAAATCATTTGACATTCTGACATAACCAAAACAACTTAAAGGTGCTTAACCATTTTTATAAGTGGAGGGTGTTCTTTGACTTTTGTACAGTACTTTATCAGTGCCAGTATACATTAAAATGCTATACTTTCAAAAGAAACAATGGAATGCAGTGAAGTTATTTAGGAACTGGTCAATATTATAAACGCAGTGTGTGAAGCGTTTATCCATATAATATGCAAATCATTGGGGTCTTTTGAAAAATGTCTTTAGTTAAATTAGATACTGATAAATATGTTGTTTGTTGGTAAACTGGCTTAATTAAACAAATAAAAAAATGATTTTGCAGTGAAGTCACTGCTTGCTTATATAAATTGGCCTCTAGTCTAGACAGTTATAGTATATTGCACTATGGTAATTTGAGCACAAGAAGCATTGATTCATTTGTAGGTGCCAAAAATATTTCACACCCGATTCCGTTTCCAGGAACACTTGGAGTGCTGTGCTCATTTCATGCCGATGCTGTTTCCAAGCCGTTTCTCTTTTCAGGATGCTTTGCCTGCTAGCTAATTGAGAAGTGAATTAATATTTGAACATCATACCAGTAGAGGCCCACGACAGAGCACAGAGAAAGAGGATGAGGTGAAGTGCATCTGTGTCAGTCTAAGAGTCTCAGGACTGGAGACAGGCTGCTGTTAGTATGCTGAGCATCGCTGCAAATGGCACAAGCATCCTAATCAGCCTCATTGAGACCATGGCTCTTAAAATAGACATCAGACTGATGTTTCTAGAGTCTACCTGGACAAAAAAGAGCCTCTCCACATCATCAAATCGAGGAGAAATCAATCCTTCCCAGCTGGGCCTCTTTCTTAGTATTTTTGGGTCCTTGTCTGTGCCTGTCTATGTGGATTTTGTATTACTTGTCAGTGTGAAAATAAAATAAAGCTGTTCCATTGTTTTATGATTGGTATGGTTGCACCATTTGAAAGTGTCAGCTGCCTTTAAATTCAATTTAAACACCTCAAATTGAATAAACAAAAAAAGTTTGCCCTTGCTTTAAATAGTGTGCAGATGTTAGAGACTACCATACATTTGTCTAATGTCTGCTCAAAACATTTGACCGACCCTCTTATCTAGATTGATAAGACCTGTGACATGTTACAGCAGCATACTGATGTAGTGTGAGGAGTCTCTTTCTAGCATTGTGTGCCTTCCCAGGACAGGAATCAAACCCTAGTCTGAACCCTATGACCAGCCCATTTGCATTAGGAAGGGAAAATCAAAGAAAACAAAAGCACAGCAAAACAGAGTTTACAAGACTATAGAGAGAACTCCAAAAGTAGGAGAGATAAACCAATTACTGGAAGGCTATTGGTTCATATGCCAGGACTGATCCCAGGCAACTGTTTCTGAAAATATAACCCAGTGCTATGGGTCTAAAAACTGGCATTTTCAGAACAATGAGCTGACCACCCAAGTCCAGACCTCACCATTAGTATATATGTTTGGAACCTATTTATGGATTATGAGAAAAAAATTAACCAATTTCTATGACTGAACTTTGGAGTCTTTGGAAAATATGTTGAATTCTTTGCAAAACTGAAAGCAAAAGGATGAAAACTGTAGCAATGGTAATGAAAGAGCATACTAAATATTGAAATATAACAAATGATATAATTTTTCATCATTGCTTCTGTGTAATTTTCTGTGAAATATCTGGTTTCAGCTGTTTTTGGATGCTGAAAGCTTAATAATGTGCACTTAATGGCCGTTTTGACTGGAAGTGAAATAAAGCAAGGGTGGTTTATTTCTGGTTTTACGGTAAACAACATTTCTCTCTTTGTCTAACAGTATATGAGTGTGTGCCTGTCTGTCTACCCCTGGCTGTGTGCAATAACAAAAAGTCCACTCACTTATAGAGAACAGATCTATTGTGTACTGGAATCATCTGGTCTATGAAGTAGCCAGGGTACAGCACCGAAATCCCAATGAGCCTCTGGACTATCAGCTGAGGTTGGAAGAGGTACTGACATTCTTCATGAAGACCCTAAAACAAAGAAACAGAATCAAGCGGTCAGTCAGTTTCAAGCACACCCAACAGAATCCGATCGCCAGTGTCGGCTTACGCTTGTCTGCAAAATGAGATAAAATTGCAAAGGAAAGACAGCAAGAGCCAGCTCCTGCCAAGACCCAGTTACTGTCTTAACTATAAAGAGTTATCGTGACAGCATCGCTTCCCATAACTGCCATCCATCACTCTGTTGTGTGACAGCACCTTTGCCTGACGCTGCTTGGCAGCTCTCACCTCACAGTGCAGAAAGAGATCAAACACAAGACTTGCAGCAAGTGACATGTATGATATTTATTGCGCAATGACATGAGGCAAACTACAAAGAGTAGAAACCTGGGCTGTTAAACAACTGAACAATGAGAACAAAAAATGCTAATAATGTGCTATTTTTAACTTGTCAACTCACTCCGAAAATAGAACCCGGTTGTATGTGCACTGGTTTAAGCTTCACTGCTATAGTGGGTTGGATTACTACTATAGAATACTAATGCTAATTTGTGCTGCTTCTTCTTCAGTATCTTAGACATTGCCAGTCCCAGCAATCATGCTTTTGAAGATGTCCTAGTGTGGAGCCCTGTTGAACACCACTTTTTTTTCTCTCTGGCATTCACTCAAGCTTAGGGCACTCTGCTGTCTAAGCTTTTATTCCCATTTCTTAAGATGATCTCAAAACTCAGCATTGCTAACTAAGCCTTAAAGCTAGATATAGATATACCACCCCTGAGTCATACTTCGATTCTGTAAAGTTGTCTTGTACGAAAATTTGCCTTAACCCAAGCATTCCCACTCTCAGTCAATAACACCCCTGATCCACAGTTGTATAACTCGGCTCGATAAAGTCAAACAAGTGGTATCCTTTCATGCCTCAGACATTTACAGGAAAAGAAACGAATGCTAAAACCGCCAAGAACCACTTTCAGTTCTTGCTCCAGGACTGCGTCTACCAGACCTGTGACTACAGGAAACGAGATCTGCAGCTGATGCTCTTCTTTCATAGGAGCCTGTGGCGAAGGATCACAGTGGGCCCAAGATGCCTAGAGATCTATATTAGTTTCGCAAGTGGTAAAAGGCATGTTCATTTCAGCAGGAGCCAGAGGTGTTGTGGGCCCCAATTAAGGAGCAGATGAGCTGTATAGATTTGCAAGGACACATTTTCACAGGGATATAGCAGGGCGGGATGAAGCGAGGGAGAAGGGGGGGAGTTTGAGTCAAAGGGAAGGGGTGGGGGGTGGTGCCTAGGAGCTTGTGTTATTTATTACGGTACACCCTGCCAAATTACAATGCAGCATTTCATCATTCACCCCCTGGCCTCTCTCTCGCAGGTACCCCTGCCCTCAAAGACATTCATCACTGTCAAGCAGCTAGCAACCACCTCCTTCCTCCCCGTTCCCCTCCTCCTCCCTCCTCTTCCACCTCCCTCCTTCCCTTCCTAGAGTACCCAGTTAGGTTCCGAGAGTGGAAATTCTCCCCACACGTCTCCTGTACACAATTACCCAGAACCCACAGGTGCAAGCAATCCAGTGCCCCGGCAGAAAGTAGAAACACCTATCTATTTTTTCATTGACTTCCACTGTCACGGTTCAGAGGATGGCTCGATGTAGCAGTGGGTTTTTTTTTGTTGAAATGTGGTGTACTGTACTTTTCACCTGCAATGATGGAAGAAAGTTGTTGGGGGGAAGGGGGGCTTGATTCTCATATACTCAGTACCTTGCGGCGGTCCTGTCAAAGACCCTGCTGCAAATCACCCGCGGTTTCCCGTTGAGGTCACTCAGCCATGTTATTACTACATAAGGTAGCGAACGAGCAGCTGATTTATCGCCACACCTGTCAACTCAGCACACTAAAACAATAACACAGAGAGTGGCAGTCCCAGGCAACTACTGCCAACTACTTCCACCGCTGAAACGCCAATCGACAAAGGAAGGAGAAGAAAGAACTAATTGGCTTGCGGTGGTGTGCAGTTAATTATACAAAGCTTTTCACTGCCTCGGTGGTTATCTTATAATTAGATCTTCAATAATTCTTCAACACAAAAGTATGTCGAATCTATTTTTTAGAAAAAAGCAGGAGATCAACAAAGACGATCGTGTTTGAACAGGAAGCTGGAACATGCACCATTGTTCCCTGGTGTTGTGGAGAACAGGCTTAACAATGGTCAAGTACCTGGTTCACAGGGATTAGACCCTGCTATAGGCATTGTGTATTAATGAGATCTTTCACTAAGTACTTCAGAGTAACTTTAAGGGCGCTGAATGGTGGATGTGTTGGATGGATTATTATGACCACCAGCTAATATCCAGAGTAACTGGCGTGTGCAGCAGGTCCTGGTAGGCTGTCTCAGGTATCTGTATCGACTCTAAGTGTAGCACATCCCATCTTGGTCATGCTCTTTCAGCCAATTTCTAGTGTGTGACACCTCACATTGTCTTGCTGGAAGATTCCATCTGCCCCAGGGAAGACAATAAACATGTATGGGTGTACATGATATGCCAGGATGGATTCATACCAAAATTGGTTGAGAGTGCCTCCAACATGGATGAGTGGGCCCGGAGAATGCCGTAAAAACGGAACTTCCTTCATGAGCTTTGCGCTGGCGCTGTTGAAAATAGGACGTCGTCATAATAATGTGACTCAACTACGCATGGTTGTGTAAAACCATATCAAAAGAGAATATTCCATCTGATCATTAGTCCAAATTCACAGGGCTGAATTGCATATAGTTTCTAAACCTACAGCAGACATTGTTACCTCAGGTAGGGTTAGGGTAGACTTCATTAGTTCACTTTTAGGTCAATATGCTAAAACAGCAGAGACGGCTTCACCAAGGCTTTGTGCATATCCCATATAATCCATCACACTGTCCTCCGTCACACAGCTTCCATAACACTGGAGTCCACCTTGCATTAGCACTTCAACCAAGAATATTCTAAAGGCATGTTCATATACACACACACACATACATACTGTAAGAGCACCTAAGCATATAAGCTCCTTTTACTCATAGTTCCTTCAGTTGCCTTAGTTTGCTGGTGGGCTTCCACACTACTGGTGATCAAACACATTCTCATTTCATTACGGCCTATTCTGTGGATCCGCTTCGCTGGGCAGGTGTCATTGCCCAGGCCGTTTGTGGAGTCATGCATCGCTCATTATCTCTTGTGTATTATCAAGGTCTAATTCGCTCTCGGCTTGATTAGCGGGCTCATTCATTTCGCTACTAGCCATCCAGCAATCACTTATCCTGCCAGCCACCAGGGCTAAAATAGTCTCACCATGTGGTATCTGTCTGCTGTGTAATGACTGAGACCTTGTGTCTGGACATGCAGAGGACAATTTATTGTCAGCATGACAGAGAGCTTCCTGTTGGCACTTTTCTTGTTCATTTCCTTATTGTTGCTATGCTAATTGACATGCCATTGCCAGTAAGAAAAACTTGGTGTAATTTGACTTTGAAACAAGTGGAGAAATCCTGTCAAAAAGTCTATATAAAATCATGCACATCTTTGGCAGTAGGTTCAGCCTTTCACAGAGCTCAGGTATACTGTCAAAAATGCCCCTTTTTTTCAGTCCATGAAATTTCTACCCTGCTAGATCCACCCAAGTCAACTATAAGTCCTTCTATTGTGAAACAGAAGTATCTAAGAACAATGAGCTGAGCCAGAAAGTGCTAGACCACAAAAACTCTGGAAGTCGGGCTGAGCACTGAAGCACATGGACAAATCATGTACTCTTTGTTGTATCGCTCACTGTGGAGTTCCAAACTGCCAACATCAGCCCATTAACTGTGAATCAGGAGATTCATAAAATGGGTATCCATGGCCTAGTAGCTGTACACAAACCTAAATTTACTATGTGCAATTCCAACCATCAGCTGGAGGGGTGTAAGGCTTATCACCACTGGACACTGAAGCAGTGTAAAATTGTTCACTATCTGGCAACCTGATAGACAAATCTGCATTTGGCAGATTCCCAGCTGGGATGCTGGGTCTGCATGATAATGAAAAACGCTGACATTGCAATCAAAGAATAGTTGCACCCAGAAGGAAGCAACCCACTGGCATGAAACTTGGTGGGTAGGTTTGGTGCAAAGACAGGGATACTATGCAGTTCTCTGAGTGCCAAAACAGCCTAATATTGTTTTAGACTTTAAAAATCATCAGTATTAAGAATTAAGTGTTTATCAACCATTATGTCTTCCACTATGTGTTTCTTCTTTGGCACACATCAACAGTCTGATTGGTTGCCATCATTAGCATAAAGTTCATATAAAGATGTGTCACATAAAGATCTGTCAGGTATACACAAATAGTATACTGTGATCTCTCCCCACCTTATAGCACTGCATGACATGTTCTGTTTGATCTACAACCCCAATTCCAAAAAATGCTGGAATGCTGTGTAAACTGTATATAAATGTAACTAAATAACAGAATGCAATCATTTGCAAATAACATAGACTCACAGTGGAACACAGAACACATATCAGATGTTGAATCTGAAACATTTTATCATTTCATGAAAAGTATTAAGCCATTTAAAACTTGGCAGCAGTGCATCTCAAAAAGTTTGGGACAGGGGCCATACCTATCATTGTATAGCATCCCTTCTTCTTTTAACACCAATCTACAAATGTCTGGGAAGTGAAAAGACCTGTTGCTGGAGTTTTGGGAGAGGAATGCTATCCCATTCTTGTCTGATGTAGGATTCTGGCTGCTCAACAGCCCTGGGTCTTCTTTGCTGGATTTTTCGTTTCATGACATGCCAAATGATTTTTGTTGGTGAAAGGTCTGGATTGCAGACAGGTCAGTTCAGCACCCATACTCTTCTTTCGCAAAGCCATGCTGTTGTGATGGATGCGGTATGTGGTTTAGCATTTTGTTGAAATTTGCAAGGCCTTTCCCGAAAGAGTAGTCATCTGGATGGGAGCATATTTTGTTTTAAAACCTATATATACTGTTCATCATTGATAGCGCCTTTCCAGATGTGTAAGCTGCCCACACCACTGTATTCTTCTATACATGATACAGCTTTAACTTGCATTTGTGGATTACACAGCGAACTGTGTTCAGAGACAATGAATTCTGGAAGTGTACCTGAGCCCATGCAGTGATTTTCAGTACAGAATCACGCTTGTTGCAATGGTCCCCAAGGGCCAAACGATCACTAGCATCCAATATTGATTGTCTGCCTTGTCCCAAGTGCAGAGGGATTTCTCCAGATTCTCTGAATATTTTGATACAATTTTGTACTGTAGATGATTGGATATCCAAAGTCTATGCTATTTTACATTTTGGAACATTTTTCTTAAATTGGTCAAATTTTGGACAAATTTTCACTGATTGGTAAACATCTGTCCATCATCGCTTTTGAGAGACTCTGCCTTCTAAAACGCTTGTTTTGTACCCTGTCTTGTGACTTGATTGCAAATCAAACCGGTCCTCCAAAAGTATTTTATTAGTACCTCTTTTTCAGCCTTTTGATTTCCCTGTTCCAACTTTTTTGAGTTCCACATGAGTTAATAATATTATTGAAATGGTCAAATGTGTTCAAATAAGTGTTCTTTGTTCTATTGTGAATAAAATATGGGTCTAAAATATTTGAACATATAGCATGTAAAACAAGACATTGTATAACTATGCATGTAATGTGCAGTGTGTCTTATTCCATCTGAATAGCTGGCATGCCAAAACCAAAGTAAGCTGGGTTTCTAAGGGTTAATCATAGTAGGTTTGAATCAGCTAGATGACACAGTTCCCTGTCTGCCAATGCCCTTCAGGAGACAATCTCTCTTACAGTGGTGCTTGATTCCTGATGTGCTCCCCACTAAGCAAACAGAAAGAGGCATCCGTCCCCGAATCAAAATGGCGGAACGGCGCTGACGGCGGGATAATAAGGATGGAAAGGGAAGCTAAAACCACTGCCACCATTAAATAACAAACTGTAGAAGAAGCCCCATCTGTTGTTTGTGCATGGCTGCATGCATAAAGTACAGGCACAGCTGGTGCTGAAGGAAGCAGCCGTACCCTTGTGTTCGAACCTTTAAGCTCCCCTCCCCCAATGGCCACTGTCCTCCCTCTGCCTTGCTCTGGCATTGTCTTCAGGACATGAAATATGTCAGATCGAGCAGCACGACATCCTCTGAAAACCTCATTTGAATGCTCTGATTGGGCAGCTCAGCTGTGTCACGAAGAAGAAGAAGAAGATGAAGATGGTGTGTGAGAGAGAGAGAGAGAGAGAGAGGAATATGGAAGAAACCAACAAATGCCAGAATGACGAGGAGCCCGTATCATTTTGTCAAAAGAGCCCATATGCCGCCGCTTATGTCTCAGTGCTGCTCGTTTGCTTTTTTGCTGATGATACAAATGTCCACAACTATATGACAAACCAGACTGTTGGGCTGAATAAACCATAGGCCGTTCTTGGAGAGTAGCCTTTTGCTCACAGTTTCTTGTGAATCTTCAGTGGACTGCAATGCTATTTGCAGTTTGCTTTAGTTGATTACACTCCTAAAAAACAAAGATTCTTATATGGATACGCTTGCATATCTTGGTTCTATAAAGAATAAACTATAAAAATGCCTTTTTTGTGGAAACAAATGTGGCTCTTTTATTGCAGCCAAAGAATCATTCTGTCACCTTCATATTTAAGAGTAGGCGCAGGATATATCTGAAATGGCTCTGCAGAAACACCCTTATTACAATGTCAGGCAAAGCCCATATAGTAATGCAGACCCGAGCAGAACCCAAAGCCCAAAACTAACCTGAACCAGCTTCACTTAAAGGGATGAATAAACTTGATAAGGTGGCGCTGGTTAGAATACACCACTTACAAAAAGGTGTCCCAGTTGGTTCTTTGATAGACCTTTTCCACCAATGTGGAACAGGCTCTGTTCTGGATCACACATCCAATTAGCATGACATGTTCTGTTTGATCTACAACCCCAATTCCAAAAAATGCTGGAATGCTGTGTAAACTGTATATAAATGTAAAACAATAACAGAATGCAATCATTTGCAAATAACATACACTCACACATATCGATATTGAATGTGAAACATTTTACCATTTCATGAAAATTATTAACCCATTTAGAACTTGGCAGCAGTGCATCTCAAAAAGTTTGGGACGGGGGCCATACTTATCATTGTATAGCATCCCTTCTTCTTTTAACACCAATCTGCAAATGTCTGGGAAGTGAAAAGACCTGTTGCTGGAGTTTTGGGAGAGGAATGCTATCCCATTCTTGTCTGATGTAGGATTCTGGCTGCTCAACAGCCCTGGGTCTTCTTTGCTGGATTTTTCGTTTCATTATATGCCAAATGATTTTTGTTGGTGAAAGGTCTGGACTGCAGACAGGTCAGTTCAGCACCCATACTCTTCTTCCGCAAAGCCATGCTGTTGTGATGGATGCGGTATGTGGTTTAGCATTGTCTTGTCGAAATTTGCAAGGCCTTTCCCGTAAGAGGCTCTGTTCTGGATCACACATCCAATTTTGAACCGTTGGGCCATTTCCACCAAAAATAAATAGGCTCAGAACCCATAAAGTTAGTTCCCAGTTGGAACCAAAGAATAGTAGGTTCTTCAGCACAAACTATGATGACAATCCCTGGGTGTGTCCATTGTTAAGGAAAAAGACCCTCGGTTGACACTGAAGGCATATCTTTGACATTCTGTGGCTCCAGTAATAGCTGGTGCAAACACAGACCAGGGTACGTTTTGTCAAAAAGGGCTATGAGTGGTGCCATAGAAAACCACATTGTTAAATGAGATGTTTGAGTGTTGAATACCTATAGGTATAAAGAACCTGCACAGTTACCAATTACATGAACCCAAAATCCAAATCTGTTAAAGCAAGTGACAACTGAACCCACCAGAACCAGAACGTGAGAAGTCAGACAAATATTTCAAACTCAATTTCACATTGTCATTACCGGAGCAACCAGCTTTATCCTTCGATACATTACATTTTCCCATCTCCATCTGCATCACATCCAACCAGTAATGACATGCCTGATGGCTGCAAGGTCTGCTGCATTCCCTTTTGCCAGAATGGGAAATCTGGGGCTTCCCACTTTGCATCAGCTTGTTGGGGTGGAAAAAAAATGCACTGCCTAAAAAGCAGCTCCGACGCAGATCATCCCCTGCCACCTGCATTTTTATTTATTTATTTTTTGACGATCGGACTGCATTAGCCTAAGTGCCACCTTATTAAATTTTATTGCCATGCAACCTGGGTCACGTAATAGCAATGCCTTCCCTGCTGCCACTTCTTGCAAACACTATTACAGCATGCTATGAACCAGACATGGCTCTAGGGGCTTACAGCAGACCTCACAGTCTGGTCAAACTTTAACTCTGCTTCAACAAATCCTATACCTATATACATTTCCAACCTGTTATCAGCGATACATTCAGAGACACGGGTCTATTAACATGGCCATGATGGGTATAACGAAATACATATTAACGTATGGAATGTGTACTCGCTATTGTGACTTATTCTATTGTGTCTCACTACTGTATTTTCTATCTGTTTGAAAGAAGCATGATGCTGCTTTTATAGTTGAATGCAGTGCAACTGTTTCTCAGAACAGAACTCCCACAGCTAGTTATGAATTATTCCATATTTATATTGCATGGGAATAACACATTTAGACACTTTTAAAAATATACAGAGATTTTACACCTCTGCTATGCTGTTACAGCACACACAAGGCAGGAGGGTTTAGCTGGACTGAGGTGGAGAAAAGTGCTCAAACACTTCTTCTTGGTGAGAAACATGACCTCTTATGTAACAGTTCCACGGGAAAATAATAAAACATTAAGATATCTTATCAGAAGGATGGAGAGTTGCATGACTTTAGAGATGGAAACGTGTCACAACACAACTTTTTTTTAAACCAATAATCCAAAACTTTTTTGTGGGAAAATCTTACTCTTTTAAATTTAATTGTGCACAGAAAGTCTAGAAATGATGTTATTAAAGGAGAAAAGCAGGTAAACCTATGAAACAAGTGAAGTAATGTTTAATTTAAAAAAAAAAGAAAGATACATTTCAATCACCCACATAGATCCCTACAAATTTTAAGTGTGTTTGCAAACCGTGCAGAGTGGAAACATTCTGCTGGAAGGAGTAGCGCACAGTGGTTTATCACTTTGCAGTAAGTTTCAGGAACGTGTTGTTTACCCCCTCAGTCTTTGATTGTCTCTCTGTAGTACATGTATTAAAACAGATTGCTGCTTAGGGACCCTATGAAATGGAATGCACTTACATTTTGATAAATATTATTTTGTTCTGTAATTGATTATATTGTTGTGATCTGATTATTAATTTGTTCAACTATTTTATTGCATGATTATCTAAATTTGATACACACAATCTTCTCAGGATTATTATGCTGTTTATTGGCAGTTATGTAAAGCTGCCTTGTGATTGTCGCAGTTTGCCTGTTCCAGCTCTGCCCTCTCCTTACTTCTCCTAGTCCCCATTATTTATTAGCATCACCTGTGTTTAGCTTGTTTCCCCTCCCTTTCAGCCATTGTCTTGTTTCAGTCTCCTGAGTCTGCACTGATTGCTTCACATTTTCTTTGTTCTTTGTGTTTGTGTTTTATCAAACTTGTGCCTACATCCTGGCCTAGTGTTGCATGCTGCATGAACGCACTTGGCCTGTCAGTGACAGCTAATTAAGAATGCGACAGAGAATCAAACTGGCACTAAACTGACAGTTTTGTTTCTTTTGTGTGGCATCTGCCCAAAACGAACATTGCGTGCTCTGGCTGAACTCATATCTCTAAACTGCTGACAGCTTCCAATTAGCCTCCTGATTCACACACTGAGTCCGGTTGCAAACTGTCAGGCTATAGGGCTTCTGGTCATTGCTAAATTCCCATGGTAGCACCAACCAGAAGAAACAGCTAGCTTATCCATGCTGCTATGATTTCCTCTATTTCAACCCCCACCGTTCTCTCTCTCCCGCCTCCCTGTCCACACCATAGCCATCTGCTTATGTGACTGCATGCCCGCCGTGCTGCCCCCTGATTAGCCACAGAGAGACTAGCATGGAGCTCATCAGCAAAAACTAGCGCTCTCTAGCACTGCTGTAATGATTCACCTCTGTGCACTATTGTACCGTGCATCAGTGGAGCTGCCACAGTGCAAGCTGTTGTTTGTCGCAGAGTTACTCGAGCCATACTGACTGGGTTGAAAAAATGGGCTATAATGCCAGATCTTCCCCTTGTATATATATATATATATATATATATATATATATATATATATATATATATATATATATATGTATACAATTAACCTCTTAAACTGTGAGGGCTAATGCACAGACCACATTTTAATTATATATTTGGACCATTCTATTGTATTAGCTCAAACCGCAGTCCTAGAATAAAACAAGGAGCAATTAAGTTTTCAGACCTTACATATTTACAAGACTTATACTCTGCCACTCCTATTTTAATAGTTATAAAAATGAGGCATTGTTTTTAGACCTTTCTAATTAGATTTAAAGTAAAGCTGAAAAAAATGATTTAAATATGAAATAAAATCAAATAAATAACTTAATTAAAAGCAATGCTCTCACATGTTTTAATGTCACCAAAGAGATTTTTAGAGCAGTGCTTCTCAGCCCTGGTCCTGAAGGCACACCTCACATTTTAGTGGATTCCCTGCTTTAATGTTTCAGAGAAACATTGTTTTAGAGTGCATCCCTGTCCCTCATAGCCACATATCCACGTTTTGCATCTCATAGTATGGTTTAAACTGATGTCTCACTGCAGATATAGTACACTGTCAGTATAAATGGCCATGAAGCTGAACCTGTCGTGAGGCTGATTGGAGCAAGACAACAACAACAAAAAAAAAGTTTATGAAATGCTAAATTAGAGTTTAGATTCTGAGATAACGCTAGTAGTTCAAAGGACATAAGCAGGTACCCTAACCTCGTAGATATATGTTTAGGGTAGAAAAGCAGCTATAGAGACTATTCTCCCTGAGCAATCAGGAGTCTGCAGTATTTTACGCCTTTTGGTATCAGCAGAAGTGTTAACTCAGGCCCCAGGCATTAGGTTTGCCTAGTAGAAAACTTAAAATTGTGAACAGTGACTCTGTTGAATGGTGTGGTGGAGAAGCAGCCTCAGTGAGCAGTCAGATCTCATTGTTCAATGGTCTAAAATCCAAGACAGTTAAAAAAAATCTGAATTTGAAACAATTTAGTATAATGATTCCCCTTGTGATGACAAATCCAGCTTTTGTCTTGGTGAAGACGACCAATAAATCCGTGTGCGGAGGCACCGTGGTCACCGCCAAGATGAATGGCTTCTTCATCTTCACATGTCCATAAGAAACTGTGTGACAACATTCAAGTTGCACAGGATGGATTATCACAGGATATCATTAGAAACTCCTCAACTCCATGCTGAGACATCTTGCATTATCATACTGAGAGACACTACTTCTGTATGTGTAGCTCAGTAAGTATTGCCCATATCAGTCTAAATGTATCATCATTTATTGTTGCTTTGTTACCTTTATCTTCCTTCTGAATTGAATTGCAATCTGACGCTTTCTTCTGGGTGCAACTATTATTTTAATTAACTAGTAACTGTAAAACATTAACATAAATCACACCTCATGTCTATAATGTTAATCTGATATATACAAATATAAGCTGGGCCTAAATGAGCTCATGCTTTTTTTTTTAGAAACCATCACTGCACATCCAAATGCCTTCCTTTATATCCTGATAGAAACACAAAAAGTCCAATACTGTAAGCCGGTCTATGGTACTGTGGCCATATGTGCTATATATGGTAAATGTGGTGCATATTTTGTTTAATAGAGGTAACTGTAATAGAACTTTTATATTATGTGGATGTTCTTTTAACTTCAAAAGGTTATTTGTTCATCCACATTTACAAAAATGTGACTCTTAAAGTACCATCTGTTGAAAATAACTAAACAACTAAAGGTGGTTCTTTTTCACTTTGCTCCAATATATGCCAAAAAGCCAGCAAGACTCTAGCTCTGTAATATCTAGCCTGTTTGGTCACGTAGCTTACATGCTGCCTTTCAAGCTGTCCGTAATGTTTCGGAGACATCTGCTGCAGTCTTAACAGCCTCGCCAGTCCAGCCAAAGGCAGGCTTGTCCTTACAGGACAGGTTTGTGATACTGTTAAAACTCTAACGACCTGGTCCACTATGGGAAATAATTCCAGACCTTCTAAAGTTGTTGGAGCACAGTGCTTTATAAATAAAAGATTTGTTCTTCCAGCAAAAGCTCTGTCCTTGTGTCCACACTTGCACTAATTATCCATTCCAGCTAGGGGCTGCTATGAGGCCAATGTCTGGTGTGGTCACTTCTTAGGTCCAGAGGAAATACCAAAGTGCCCCACAGTCCCACCTAATTGGTCACCATAGGAAGAACTCAGAGAACAGTAGTGTCCTTAAACACAGAGCATGCAGAGGAGAGAAGATTGTTCATAGTGCAACAGTGCAGATGTCCCTGTGACTGCAACTCCTACACTTAATTAAATCTGAATTAAGGCTCAAGTACTGTCTAGGTGGTGAACGAGTCATGTAAAAGGACAATGCCTGAGAGTGTGACTTTGTAGAGCAGCATAATGGGCTGACTCAAGGGCATATACTCAAAAGCAAAAAGTTCCTATTAGCATATGAGAAATACATGATATAAAAAGCACACTTAATAAAAAAAAGAAAAAGATGTTGCCATAAATCACCTTAGAACTTAGAATGAACCGCACTGAAAATGCAGCATAGTGCAAAATCCCGGTTTAGTTTACTGCTTTTGGGGCTCATGGGGGTAAACTAAAAAACTAAACTGATATTGATGCACCTGTAGAAACAAGGGAAAATCTCAAATAGCACTAATGCAAAGGAGCCTTTGCACTCTAAATTCATGGCTGCTAGTTGGAAATGGGTTAGTTCAGTCATGATGGTTAGGCTAATGTGTAGGGCTTAAATGCGAAATGATCACAGTCATCAAAATCATCTGCTAAGGGAAGAGGTCCATGCTTGCAATCATCAGACTGATCTGCTCGAGGAAGGGGTCTGAAACAAAACCAACGTTGCAAGTTACATTCAGTTACACATTTACATCAGAGAGGTCTCAGAATGTGAACGACACAACGTGTTTGCAATAGCATACTGTAAAATAGCATAGCATATTGTGTACTATGTACTGTCTACTGCACAAGGAGTACAACTATATAGCTCATGGTTTAGAATCCAGCATATGACAAAGTCCTACAGGTTAGGGGTGCAAGTAGACTGGCAACCTCAGAGGAATCTCAGAACACCTACTGTTGCTACTGCTGTTTTTCTACTATTGCTGTCAGTCATTTCATTTTCATGACATTTGTTGTTGTTGTTGGTTTGACTGAGTAACTATGTGAGCTTGAAAAGCCGATGCTGAGCAGATTGTTAAGTTGTGGCCAACTTTTGCTACTGTTTTAACCATGTCATTTATGCAGTAACTTAACTTAATAAAGCAGACAAGGTAAGTAAAAACACTTTAAGATGAGCAGAGGACACAGTAGCAGTGCAATAGCAGGACACACTATTTATTATTTCATTATTTATTTCATATATGTCCATAATACAGGGCTATAAAATCATTCAGGAATAACTAGGCAGTTACGTCAGTGGTTACAGCCTCCTGAAATGAGTGTTGCATTTTGGGATGCAGTATATCATGCATATTGTTATATTTGACCAGATTAGTACATTATCTGGGTAATTTTGGCATATTAGGCAGTATGTAGCCAGTTAATGCCTGATTTATTAGCATTTGCCTAATAAAGTGGGTTAATTAAACTTACCAGATGTTGTTAAAATGGACATTATTGCACTGTGAGAGACAGTTTAGACATATCTCATTTTCCTTTTCTTCTAATTAGCCCCACAAAAATTCTGTAAATTACAGTAGTCCTGTGTTTAACTTGAGGGCAAAGGCGCTGTGCCAAGTCAAGCTGCATCTTAGTATTTTGCATGGTCTGCTAATCACCAAAAAAAAAAAAAGCATCACTGGATTTCATTAATCAACCTTTTTTAAGAATATATTTCTCCTTAAAACCCACATATGCAGTTGCACAAAGGGGCTGACCTTCACCAATGCTTTCTAATTTAGGATTTGCTCTGAGGTAGGAAAAGAATTTGCACACACTCAAAAGCACAAAGGTGCAGGTTATTCTGCTGTTTAAAAACAGAAGATAATTCTGATGTACGAATTTAAGAACAAGCTTATGAAGATATTGGTAAAAAAAAAAACAGCTCAGTGTCTTTTAAAGGGGTTTATTTTTTATTATTGTGGGGTTATTATCAGGAACCTGAATGATATACACATTGAGTAATATATATTTCACTCATCTTCATTAATCATTTATATTTCACTCATCTTCATTAAAACACAGCTGCACAATTACTCCAGATGTGAAAATAAACAGCTGAAAATAGATGGCATGTGCAGAGTACATGCAGAGGCAGGCCAGCTATAAGTAGCCAATTATAAATGTTCTGTGGTCAGGAGAAAGAGCCGAGTCTTTGCATATTTACATTGGCATAAAGCACATTCCTCTGAGAAAATGAGATTTATGTAGGCATGTACATCATGTGCATATTTTTTCTCTCAGAAAAGAGTTCACACTTCACTCGTTTGATCACAAGCCATTTAGCACAAGCCATCCATCCATTATGTCTGGGTAATTGCCTATACTGTGTGTATAGCCAAAACTGGGATTTTGGATGGAAGTAAGAGGTTGGAAGTCTCTTAGAAACCTCTTAAAGGAATACTCCAGCATTTTGTCAACCTAATCTCTATTTGCCGTATCAGTATCATACGGTTGTTTGCTTCTATTCCAATCAATGGAACATGCAGATCCCAACAGCTTCTGAAATATGGCTCACAAGTAGGTTGTGTCTGTGTGCTCAGCTGTTTGGAAGTACGTGTGGGGTTATAACGTGCTAACAATTGAATTGAGCTTTACTTTTATTTCATTATACTGCAGTGCAGGTGTTAGAAAGTGCAGTTCTTTTAAATGGGGTGACAAATCACTTGCAGATATTAAAAATTCCTCAGTTCTTTCTAAAGATGTGACTTGCTTATCATTAATCAAACTTGCATTTGACCAAGGTCATTACTTCACAATTCAAAACAGATTAAAAAGCTAGAAAACTAATATAAACAGTAGCAGAGAGTAAGCAGTAGGCTTTTTTTATATTTCAGTAGGCATAGAACTTATTTGTGGCAAATTGTAGAAGCCTGACAACCTGCATATTCAAAGCCTATTGTGCTTGCTGACATTGTGCTGCCATCATTTTGCCTCCACAGTGCCCATGCTCACATTGTTCTCTTTAAGGCATATGACACCACATATAAAGAGGTTTTATCACCCTCCACTGGGTTTGTTTTTGAGCGGTGTGTTCCTGTGTGGAAAGAGAGATTCTCAAAAACGCTTTGGATGTAAATGAGGCCAGAGGAAAGAAACAACATTTGACTGGTCAAATCTTCATTAAGTTAATGTTAATGTTTATCCTGTGTTCTACCAGCTTGTGGTGTTTTTAAAAGGGATCCATGTTGATTTTCAGTGTTTATTGTTTTATTTTTGGGGTCTAAGAGTATAATAATGTAGGCCTACTTTAATGGCAAACACACAGTTATTGCACTGGACTGCACATTGTACTTGTGACGTACGCTATCTGTAGACTGATGTCAGCCCATTATGCCTGTGTCTAGTCATGCAACTCACATATTTCACAGTCATTTGCCGCACAGCAAGAATATCTGTTGACTCAACAAACAATGAAAAATGCATTTGGTTTAAAATGTTTTTGTGCAGCATCGAAATTAGTTCTGTATCCATTAGAGGGGAGATAATGGTGGTTCTAAGTGCAAATCACTTGCTAATTTACACACGATTATACAGAATATTAGCGTATGAATCCTGGTCTGAGTCTCAAGAACACAACTCTTTTAAACGCTTTCCATTTGCTGCTTCTCCTTTTTCCATTTCTGTTTCCCCCGAGGGGAACAATACGAACAGTACAGCCTGCCGTACATTTGTGTTGACTTGCAGAAAGCCAATATGAGGCCTAATTTAGCAACTGCTGACACGTTATAATTTAAGCATATCCCATGATGCATGATTGACCCAGACTATAACCCCAATAATTGTGTTCTTTCAAGAAGTAAATGCTTTTTATTGGCTGTTTTTCTCCAGAGGAAAATAGGGGGACTGCTATAATTCTTGTACATGGACGAATTAATCTGAAGTTTGTCGGTAATAAAAGGCTGCTGGGTGTTTTAAATGACTTTTGTTTTTACATTATCAGATGCTTCCGTTTTGCTATGCACGAACACACAGGGTTCATTTAATTAAGGGTGCGAGTTATAGATGCACAAAATTCTAGATTTCTGCATAATTTATTCACTGATATATAAACAGATGTAAACTATATAAGTCGTTTAGAGCCATTCAATTGTAGAGAAACTTGGAGAACCTGACAGTAACCCTACACACACCCTGCGTGACTAAAAAAGTCACACACTCCAACATTTACCTTTGACTATGATGTGCATTCGCCATTCGTTTTTGGATGAGATCTTGTATTGATGACGGGAGAGTCAATTCCCTCCATAATGTCTTCTCCAGCACATCACAAAGACTTTCAATGGGCTGAAGGTGAGGACTCTGTGGCGGCCAATTCATGTGTGAAAATGATTCCTCATGCTCCCTGAACCAGTCCTTTACAATGAATCCTGACAGTGTCATCCTGCAATATGCCCGTGCCATAAGGAAAGAAAAAGTCCACTGATGTGATAACCTGGTCATTCAGTGGCTTCAGGTAGTCAACTGACTTCATTTTGTTGCCACATAACATTGCTGACCTGACTGACTGATGCAACCCCAGATTATAACACTGGTCTCCAAAGGCTTGTACAGCAGCATGAGTGCATGACTCAATGTGCTTCCTTTTTTCACCTTGAGATCCCCTTCAGAGGATAAATCTGAAATTGTCAGACCACCTTCCCTGACCTTGCTTCTAGAGTCCAATCTTTATGATCCCTAGCAAAAAGTTTTTTTCTAATTATCTCTACTAAGTTTCTTATGGCCTCACAGCTATTTAGTCCCAGTCCTACGAGTAGTCATCGCATTGAATATGGGAAAATGCTATCACTTTCACTATTAAAATAGCTGTGAGTTCTACTGGCATTTTTTGGACACACAAAACATGGTCATTCAAGATTTTTTACATTTTAAGACCACAGGGTGCATTTTCCAACATGGTTAAATAAGAAGCTACTTGCTGCATTAGTTATGGTAAAGTAATTGTTGCCATCTAAAACATATTAGTCACTTAAGTATTTGCTTACATAAATCCAAGCTGTACTTTTTTGGTAGGCAGTGTATTCTCTTAAACGTTTTTTACAACTTTCTACCATGAACATAGTTTAGTCTGAAAGGTATTTCTGATAGTAACTGAAGGAGCCTTAAGCAGCACTTTATTGATTTCTATCACAACCCAAGTAGGCTACAGTGAGTCTGTACTTCTGTATGACTTTGTATACTTAATTAGTGGATTATGTGGATTTAGAAAATTACCAGCCTACCTATAACATACCTGCCTTCTCCATTTGAAATGGAAATATGCATGTTGGATCTGTTAAAGGTAGTAAATGTTTATTGAACTTCAATAGTAAATGTTATAAAGTTATAGTGTTTACTTTAGTTTTGCAGTATTTACATGTAATTCAGTAACTACACATGGCATTTTCAATTTAAATTAGTAATTATATTAGGTATATAATAAATGATCTTTTAATCATTGAGTATCTATTATTTATTAATTATATCATTATTAGCAATGTAACTAAGTAGTCTTAAGTAAAAAACATAAAGGCCAACTGGTTAGTAGTTCCTATGCAATTTGTGTTTGAGAGTCCTATCTCCCTAAAAAAGATGTAAGGAAAAACAAACCTTGCAGTTCAGCTGAAGCAAATTTCATTTTGTATTTGTATTAAAATACTGTATATTTGTTTTCACCAGACACCACTATCTCCATTTTCAACTAGACAAGAACAGTGAAACGAATGTTGGATTTTGTTCTTTTACTTCTGTACCAAAATACAAAATTGTAATTTTTTTAATTTATTGCAGTGTGAAAACCACAACAGATGTTAAATGCAGCATGTCTAAAAGCTACATTAGCATTCAAAAGCTTGGAAAAGTTGTTAAATGTCTGGAATTAGTGTTTAATCAAATAAAACCAATCTGGTTGCAGGTAAGTGTATAAAATCACAGTAATGTGCACATTTACAGGTTTCAAGCAATTAATAGACAATAATGTATGCAAATAGAAAGATTTAGTCATGATATTTTTCCATTTGATTCAATGTTTTATATTCATAATCTCATAAAACCTTTTTACAAATGCAAACAGACTTTATAATCTGCACTGCACTTAAATTTCTCCACTGAGCTCTTCAAGGAGCTACCAGTGAGGAATAATGAATATTAAATTATACCATGCTTTGTTATCACTGATGATAAATGTGACTACTGAGGATTAAACAAGATTTGTTATTGGTATTTTAATTACCATCGAAGAAGAAATGTATGATTTGCATTTATAGGCGTATACACATCTACTGAAATTAATTACCCTGTCTTTTAAAATGTTTTCCTAAGACTTTGCCTAAAGTGCACACTATATCTGTATTAAAAAAGTAATAAATGACCTAAATGTGTACAGAATATCCACATGGGTAAAAAAAATGTTTTATGTAAACCCAATTATTTTTCAGGGAAAATATAAACTGTTCTACATGTTTAATTTATGCAAAGTGATTCGACCTTGAAATGGTAATCTGACCTTGACTGAGATTTTTCCTTCATCCTTTGGTAGGTGTGCAGCCAGGAACCAGTCTCCAGGGAGCGGGCTGGTGACATTGAACACCCCCGTGGTACGGTTGGGCAGCGTCCATGTCAGAGTGACAGCGAAGGACCCTGGGATGATGGTATCCCGTGGGAAATGGGTGTTGAGGGGGTTGATCACCGGTGGGGCTCCTGACCTGAAATATCTGCCAAACAATAAGACAGGTGATGTTGTTATGCTGTGGACACATCTGTTTCACCGTGGACACATCTGTTACACTGTAGACAAATTAACACCTGGCACCTGCCAAATGGGAGTAAATATATATTTTACAGGCAGATTTGCTGGGCTCACCAGACACTCCCACAACCTAATTAAATAAGCGTGCAGATGAGCTGGCTAGAGTAGTAGCTACAGTATTATTAACTATTTCATATTTACTACCTTTGCACATTAACATACTATTAACTGTTCAGTGTTCACTTCATAAAATGCTTTATATTATCATGTGGGCTGTAGATCTTCATCTCAGTGGGTAAAGCATGACTGGCTGTCATTGAGCTAAATAGGGAACTGACTGATTTATAAAATGTAAAGATTAAATGTTAAAGATTTGTTACTAATCTGATTGCTTGTCTTGTCTGTTCAGGTTGTCATATATGCATCCGCTTACCAAGACAAATTTCTTGTATATGTAACACACTTGAAGAAATAAAATCATTCTGATTCTGGCTGAATAAGAAGGCAATATAACACTGCAAATAACACTGTTCATTTTTTATTTGTTTTTATTTATTTAAAAAAAAGTTTGAGTTAATGTTAATCAGTAGAGTAGAGTTTTTCACGTTACTGTACGGAAGTGTGGCACCTGTTGTGTAATGCTGAGGTAAACATTGGCGCAATGATGTTTTGGATCAGCCTACAGCCTACCAACACTCTAGCCACCACCTGGAATACCACAGCTACAGCCTACCAACACTTTAGCCACCACCTGGAATACCACAGCTATAGCCTACCAACACTCTAGCCACCACCTGGAATACCACAGCTGTAGCCTACCAACACAGTAGCCACCACCTGGAATACCACAGCTATAGCCTAACAACACTCTAGCCACCATCTGGAATACCACAGCTATAGCCTACCAACACTTTAGCCACCACCTGGAATACCACAGCTATAGCCTACCAACACTCTAGCCACCATCTGGAATACCACAGCTATAGCCTACCAACACTCTAGCCACTACCTGGAATAACACAGCTACAGCCTACCAACACTCTAGCCACCACCTGGAATACCACAGCTACAGCCTACCAACACTTTAGCCACCACCTGGAATATCACAAATACAGCCTACCATTACCTTAGCCACCATCTGGAATATCACAAATACAGCCTACCATTACCTTAGCCACCAGCTGGAATACCACAGCTACAGCCTACCAACACTCTAGCCACTACCTGGAATACCACCGTTACAGCCTACCAACACTTTAGCCACCACCTGGAATACCACAGCTATAGCTTACCAACACTTTAGCCACCACCTGTAATACCACAGCTATAGCCTACCAACACTTTAGCCACCACCTGTAATACCACAGCTATAGCCTACCAACACTTTAGCCACCACCTGGAATACCACAGCTATAGCCTACCAACACTTTAGCCACCACCTGTAATACCACAGCTATAGCCTACCAACACTTTAGCCACCACCTGGAATACCACAAATACAGCCTACCATTACCTTAGCCACCAGCTGGGAAAAACAATAGCAATGGCCTAGCAGCATTTTAGCAACCACCTGGGATAGCAACCCAAACTGTTTTAAATTTCTCTTTCCGTTTTAAATCCTTACGTTGTGTTAACCATTGTTATTATTTAGCTTCTTAAATCTATGGCCTTACAGAGGGATGGCCTGACCATTGGAAGGACTGGGACAGTTCCCAAGGGCTACTATGTGTTTGGCCGCTGAGAGAGAATGAGAAAGAGAGAAATACAGGGTTGTCTCTAAGGTGATCTGAAATAACAGTGAAGGCAAAAACAAAGTTTTCTAAAGCAGTGAAGCTTTAAATTGTATCGAAAAAGCATTCGAAGCTTTCAAACCCAGGGCATGTTAATGACACCTGGTGGTCAAAAGCACGAACAACCACCATCAAGCTCATGCATTGCCTTAATTTCAAGTAATTTTGCCCTAGTTATTCTTTCCTAATCAGGGTGTGGGCTTCATATGGGAAATGTAAATCCAGATATTAGTGTTTGGTGTTGTCTTTAAAGCTTTAAACTTGCATCAGTTTCAGATAATTTCTGGTTTCCAAAACCCCCCTCTGATCACAGTGATTCAGGTCACTGTATCAAGGTTACCATCACTACTATATGAAATTATGGAATTCGCCCAGAACATACGTGGGGTGCGTGGGGTGTTAAAAGCCCATTGAATTCACGGTCACTGACAGATTATCCAAATGCAGCCACACCTGAACAAAACACTGTAATGACCAGGTAAGTTATAAAATGAGAGCTAGCTAAAGATCTAGAGATAAATCCTCCAATAAGCATAAGAGGCGGAATGCTATGATTGCAAGCTAGGTCATGTTGCTGTTCTGGAGGTTGTGTTGGAGGGGTGTCATCATAATTGTAGTTGGCTGGTCTGGCAAAAGTCTAGGGGTGAATTTAGATCACAGTCTAGCTTTGGTGCTAGGTGCTGCAGTTACGGCTGTGCTTTTCTCATTACTGTTTTCATAAATCAAACAAGCAATAAACACCATACAATTAGTTGCATATGAGTGAGGAAGCAACAGTGTCATTGTGCGTCTAAGAGAGAAAAAGACAGACAGAGAGAAAGAGAGATGGGGGAGTCACCCGTATATCAATTAGAATTCAGAAGATGCTCCATTTTTTCGTTCCTTTACTGAAAATGAAACGGAGAATTGTGACTAATGCTAAATTATGCATGAACTGAGTCGTAAACAAATATTCCAACGTTCCCCTCTACCGTTAACGTTCCCAGCGATGCTCCATCTGGGCTGTAATCTCAGCTAAATTTGAGGGGGGAAAAGAATGAGGCACAATTCAGCGAGTCACATCACACTTATTATCCGATTCTTTTGTTGTTTATTTTATGATATGAGATCGAGAACTAACAGTAGTGCTGTGCTTAAAGACTCAGCCTGCCACTCAGCATTAAAAAGCCTGACACTGTAAAATCATACAGCATCAAAAAAAAGAAAGGCTTCACATTGCCTGATTATTTTGGTGGAACTGAAGCTGCTGTAGTTTGTCAATTGTAACCCTGACAAGCTTTGGATGCAAAAGCCCCTTGTGAATAGACATCACAACAAAGGCTGACAATTATACTTTGTACGCCCTGCTCGTTTTTCTCCTGTTCTCCTGTTGGTGACTGTTTGCGAATAAGGTGAAAATGACAAAATGCTGAATAATAATGGGATGTACTTTGGATAATGCGATGCTGAAAGAGGCTGCAGGATAGAAAAATAGGCTACACTGATCATATTTATGTGCATATTGTCATCAGCCATTACTACCAAAGTTAGCTTCTCAGCTACATGAATATTTAACCACACAAATGCTTCTCCAAATGCACCAGCAGCTTGTGTATCCTAGAAGGAACCATATCTTACATTTTCCTGCCTTTATTATGTTTATTTAACTTGATGTTTATGTTGTTTCAGACACCAAAATAGTTAATAATTCATTTTTGAATTCTGCTTATCCCTTCTAATGAAATAGGGTGAGTTTTCTTCTGTGCCTTCTTCCAAAAGTCCAGTCCAGGTAGTGCAGGCTGAAACATTCCTTATGGCTGTGAATGGGTGGGGCTAAACCTCTGTAGGCAGAATATTCAGGAATATGTAAATACATTGTTTTGTGGGGTTTTTATGACACCCCAAAAACTTTTCCATCAAAAAGGCCGCTCTTCTAGCTCAACCCTGCTCTATCTACTTAAATCTTGTGCTATACACACAATCTCCCTGCATCCTGCTACAAATTCCAACCCCCACACTGTTTTGTTGTGGCTATTCTCATAATGTTGTCAGTTCTGCTGCATCAATTTGATGCCCATGATGCAATAGTCAGATCCTAAAAGTCCAGTAGAACAAGTTGATGGACATGATCTACACTCACAAGCTGGACTGTAGGTTTTCAGAGTGGCAGGTGTATGCTGTTTTAGCCCTCTGTGTGTTTCGTAAGAACGGGCCAAACTCTGGTAGGCGGTCAATGAGGATCGTGTTACTAGATGATGTCATAAGGGCCCAGCTTAGAAATAGTGGTTTCTCTGGGATTAAGTTCCTCCCTCTGCTTTGTAGTTTGAGGTTTACAAGTTTGCAGAATGTTTAAAGCACAAACAGCTACATAACATACAAAAGGAACAGGATATCTGAAAAATCATAACAGGTCCCTTTAAATTCAATCTAACTTCAATTCAAATAATCCATAATTCAAACACTAAAATGTAAACAAAGCCCTTCCAAGTGGTTCTGAGGTGCGATGGCTCATTGTTGACAATTTTATTAGCAGATTTGTCTTGGAAAAAGGAAGCATGTGTCACAGTGTATAATTATAATTTTTCTTTATGTACTTTTGATGGTACAATTATGATTTAAAAACATCCTTTGGTGAGTATTTTGTCTTACCACGCCCTGCATGCACCCACAAAAAACATGTTTTAGATCTGAATCCTATCTGAAACCATTTCATATTATGTAATTTGTGGGAGACAGAGAGAGATTTTAAGGGCATTTAAAACTATTCCCCTTTAAAGTTAAGGACATTTTTATCTTCCCCTGTAAAGCCACTTCCGACAACAACAATATCATCCACACCCAATCTTCAGGAGGACCTCTGTGGATAGAGTGTTTTTTCCCCTCCTGCCACAGACAGCTAAGCAATCCCAGGGGAGTGCAGCTCTAACCTGGAGGGGGCTAGGGGTCTTTGACAGGTAATAACTCAAACTGCAACAGCCGATGCACTATAGGGTTATTAGGAAAGTCACGGCGCCCTCCCCTCTCACTTCGAACCTCAAGGAGCTTGTACGTCTGAAGCATGTCACCACGACCAGGCCTTTCTTCTTTCCTTTTTCCTCACTGGGGTGAAGAGCTTCAGTCTTCATCCCTGAGCACATCGGCTATGACTGGCGAGTGCAAAATTAGGGCTGTGCTCATTTACTCATTTACCCGAGTCATCTAAAAGCTAGCAAATTGGCTCTAATTCATACTTGGTTTAGGATCCTTTGAAGCTTCCCTGTCTGAGAAAACTAGACACTTTCAAAAGAAGGGGAGCAGTAAATTTCAGCCCATTTCTGCAGTTTTTTGTAGTGGTGGATAGCGACTACCATATGATAATGCACCAAAATCGTTCAGCCCCAATTATAAATGCCAGTCAGGTTTTTGTACCTCCAACTACCGTGTGTACGCTGATGAGAAAATGGGAAAAGAGCATCATTTTGGGCTTACTACATGCATTATCTGTGCTTGTTGCCCATTGGAATCATTTTCTCTTTTGGAAACAGTCATTTTGTCCATTTCAGGAGGAACAAATTTGCGTTTTAAATGCATTATGAGGTTGTCGTGTTATTTCTCAAAGGTGAGCAATGAGCATTTCCCAAAACTTCAGAGCCAAAAAACTTATGCATCAACATAATAATCATGTATATGATCACTGCACACAGTTACTGATTGCATGCACGTATTTAGTAATATGTATTAGTAAATATGTGCATGCAATCCTGTAGTAGTTTAATAAGGTCCTCTTAATAATGTTACATTAGTAGTAACTGCTAATTATTACAAGCAGGTCAGTTAATAGGGCTGCACAATATGTTTGTTCATTTTTATCACAGTATTGGTCACTCAGATTTCTTCATTAAGTTAAAGTGCTCTTCAACCAAGCACTTAGTTTTACTGCCTGCTGTGAACATCTTTACCAATAATACAAACCTATAATAGCTCTTCTTTCTGAATTTTTGGTTATTATTTTAGTTTTGTTGTTCATGAAAACCAGTTAAACCACAGATGTTTCAAATGCTAAAGAAATAGTATTGTTACATGAAACAACTATTTTAACACTTATTTATTTTCAGGTAAATATTCTAAAAATGTAAAATGAATGTTAAAATTATTTTTAACATTAATATCTTGTCCCATGATTTTTGGCAGTGGTAGAAACCTGTGACTTTAAAACTAGTGGAAGTGGATATTACGGGGGGGGGCTTATTTTCAACTATAAAATCTAGAAAGCATGTAAATTGACCAAAGTACATAACCTCAAAACAATACATCACTCAAAACAAAACATGGCCTACTATGAAAGGAAAGTGCAAATGATTTTATTTCCTTATTTTTCTAATGCTCTGGTTTGAGCTTTCTGGCTTCTATACAACACTGGCAACACCGAGTGAAGTATTCCTTAAATAAGTTCCTTTAAATATAACCCTGTTCGTTCTCTCTCCATCGCTTTGCAGTGTGCTAGTTCACTCCTTCCCTAAGCATGTCTGGACCCTGGTAGAGCTGACACCAGCTGTGGCCAGGCATTCTGATGATGAAGCATTTATTTATGCTGCTGAGCCCTGCTCCATATTAAGACTGCTTAGCTCTTCCCCCCATGGACCCCCACTCTCAGGGTCGCCCCAGTCCTGCTACCCATCCTTATGCTCATATAATAAACTATATGCCTATGTGCTGTGCTACACAATTTACATCATGCAAAGCAGCCAGAGACTGACACCAGATTTAACCCGACGTAGTGTCCAGGGGCTAATTAAAAACTGTGGTGCTGGTCTTCTTTCTTGTCTTCTCCTTTCACTAAAGACAATACTGCGGACAGACAGAAAACATGCTTATGAAAGAAGCCAAAGGGCAGCAGCTTTATGTACACAGGTCTATTTTTAAACCTTACTTAGAGGAGGCTCCGCCTGTAAACATAAGCAGCCCAACTAGGGCCGCACATTATGTTGGTAGTTAATTGTTATTGGCCTTCATAGTGCTTATATTGCAGGCTGCAAAATGCAAATGGTCCTAATAATGGATGAAAGCTAAGATTAGAATTAGGCAAATGATATGCTAAATACTTCCCACTAGCTTGACACTTTAATGCTTTTTCTTTCAGATGAAGTTTTCAGCCATGAACCCTAAAAAGCATGTAATACTACACAACCAGACTGAGCAGTTGAAGACTTATATGCTATTTTCCCAAAATGTACTAATTTATGTATTACCCCAAGGTATAAAAATAAATGACATTTACCCCACATATAATATTTGTGTGCTTTTATGTTCCAAAAACAACCATAATTCATTTTTATATGACCATTTTCTAATTTCCAGACTTAATCAAGCTGCTTTTTATTACTCTGCCTTCAAGACTTTACGTAAATGAGCTCTGCTCTGATAGCCTTCCCTGTATTGTGCCTCATTAAAAAAAGCACATTGATCTGAAACACATATAAGCTCAGTAGGTGGAACTGAACTGCTATAGGATGAATTGGTAGCTGTATGTAAATGTGTTGCTTTTTTGTAAAAGGGCAAGAACAGCAAATTTAAACAGGATGCGAAAGTTTGGGTCCCCCATTGAAATTAGATTTTTATAGGTTATCCACAAAACGCATCCTCTACATAACACATTCTCTATAGAGGAAATAAATTACTGTTTACTTGATGACTTTAACATAGCACAAAATATGTCCAGTAAATAGTTATGGTTCCATTTATATTTTACATTTACATTCATATTTAAGAGTAACTATTTTTAATTGTACACTAATGAAAGCTTTTGAATTCTTTGTTAAGAATTAATTTTAGCAAATACTGTAAAACAAAATGACCAAACTCTGTATGTATACATTTATTCACAATGATAAAATGACTGTCACTGTCAGAAGAAAAACTAATATCTCCAAAATAGCAGTTTTACATTTTTTATTTTTAGTGTAACTTGATGTGCAGAGGGTTTTTTTGGGGGGCGTAGAGCTGTAAGGAAAAGCACAGAAAACTAAAAATCCCCAAAACATAGAGACAGTAACTGTTCAAAACGTATGAAATCCCACACATGCTGTAGCCAAATATATATATATATATATATATATATATATATATATATATATATATATATATATATATATATATATATATATATATATATATATATATATATATATATATATATATATATGATATAGACATCATATTGAAGTGTGTTCTTTGTAGAAGATCAGATAACCGATTTGCGTAAACCCTTGAACTACACGGCAGTGTGTATTTCTGAGCAGTGTTTACATACTATACCAAACTCTTATATGCCTAGTCTTATTGAAGTCTTTTGCATGAACATACAATTGAAAGTGCATCAGCCCATGGTTACTGATGATAAGTAGTCCATGCCAAATGCTACAGCTGTGGAAGAGAATTAGGTTTTTAAAATTCTCCTTATTTATTTCCCAAAAATAAAAAATAAAAACAGTGTGGTGTTTCTGGAGAGAGAGGGATTCCACATTTATTTCACGCTCGTCAGATCAGAGTCGTTCAACAAGTGCAAAAACGGCATCACAGCCAGCATGTTACACTAAGCTTCCAGATCACATGTGGGGGCCGGCTAGCTTGTTTCTTTTTTTTCCTCTCCCCCGTGGACAAACTTCTTCCGTGCCTCATGCACTGCTGGTTGGTACGACGTGCACCAAAGCCCTGACTTCATTATCCATGGCAGAGCAGGCAACAGTCTGTTATGACCCAATTAGTGCTGCCTCCGTACACGTTACGGTGCATTAATGCGACACTCGTCAGCGGCGGATACGCCTGACCCTGGATCTGCCCCTGGGGTGTTTGTTGAAGTGCTTGGCCCCCGGTGAAAGAACAGCCCTGATCAAATCAACAAGGCCAGCAGCTGATGCACTGTCTTACACTTTGAAAGGTCAAACTTCTCTAAACCCTCCAATGTCAATTAAAGCGGAGAGCGGGTTTAATAGGAAAAGGTTTTCTGTTCATTAGTATGTGGAGAGACAGAACTGCCAGAAAATTAGCTTTTTGTTTTCACATACTGTACTACCACTAATAAAACAGAGCCAGCCACACAATCTAATCTGGCCCACATTATTATTAAGTTTCATATTATGAAAAACTGAATTTTATATTAAATATAATATTAAAAATGCAGTTTCAGAATTTTAATTCATTGTTTCTCTACTTGTTTTAATTATATAATGAAAAACAACATACAAATATACTCTCTGCCCGTTCCTGCTGATTTTGAGGGTTTTATCAGTCCCATAAGGCTTTTTCAAAGAGTATCCAATCAGAACAGGGGTCATTTGCATATCTCGGTCTTAGTGGCACAGCAACAAAACCAGTACATTTCTTCCACTACTGTGGACCGCTTTCCTTTGCTGCTGTTCGTTACTCATCATACACTCTAGGAAAGCACACAAACAGTTAGCTGACTGGCTAACTAAGCAAGTACATAATAACAGGTACACTGTACTACATTGATTTCTTAATCATAAAAGCTGCTTCCTAGTGATTTATCTACCCATTATTAGGAAATCTAAGTTTTAAAGGGAAAACATTATTAATTTACATTATTAATAAACATTATTAAATTAATATACTTAAGCACCAACAAACTATGCATAACCGTGGATTTCTGTGGAATTGCTATGTTCATGTAAACTAGCAAGCCTGTTGTTTTAATCATGGTTGACGAGAAATAAAACATGTACCAGAGCATTTTTTGCACAATAGACAATACAGTCTTACTATGAATATGTTTATTTGTACTTAAGTAAATTGCCATTACAGTAACAAGCAAATGGCAGTCCAGTCTGCTGACCATGGTCCTGAACACCAGGGGTGAAAAGAGTACTACCCTACAACCCTAATGTTAAATAAGATGTGACATTGTGGGACCTCTTAATAAAAGCAGAATATAATGTTGTGCAAATATTACTGTTTTGCCCATTTAGAATTTTATTGTAGCACTACATCTCCAGAACGTTGGGACAGATTCTTGCCTTTCCCATTCTTGCCTGACATAAAATCTTCAGGGTCTTTTTTGTTGTGCTTTTTGTTTCTAATGGTCCAAATGTTGTCAGTGGCCCCTTTCCTCTTTAGTGTTCAATGACAATGATGTTCTTGAGTATATCCAGTCATTTCTACTACAGAAACAGTGCTGGCTAGCTTTCCAAAAAATAAATAAATAATTTTTTTTTAATTAAATTTGTGTTTTTAAAATGTTTGATTAGATATAGGGTTTAAATTATGATTATGCAATTGCAATTAGAATTCTTTTCACCCATGGTGTGCAGGACTCTGGACCATGTCCAGCAAACTTGTTTGCCATTTGTAAGTACACTACATGTTTTGGGCACAGCATGCTTAGTACCAGACCTACATCAGTTCACCTTCTTATTCCTAGAAACCTTGATACAACACGCTAGTGGAAAAGAGGCAGAGGGACTTTATTGCTACCAACACCTTGACTGCACAACAGCAAAGAGATTCAAAAGATTTGCAGCAACATCTTCCTGCAGGCCATGCTACCTGACAGAACCATGTCTATATAGGAAGTCACTGAAGCAAGTTGAATGAAACAACAGAAAACTGCATGGCAAAAAACAACCGCAGAAGTCTTCATGCTCATGTCTCTCATCTCCCAATTTATGACTTGATTAGCTTTGTTGATGTGCTCATCCCTTGGATCTGATATTATGCAAATGAATGGCATAAATCTGGCTGTTCTTGTGCTTGTCTAAACAAACAGGCGTGGAATGCAGATTGGGTTGGAGCCTTTAATTGAGGCAAGGGTTTTCTATCACTGTTTCACTGTCTCTCATTACAAGGATTCACAGACAGAACGACTGGTCCCTCAGTGAGCATATGATAGGAATTAGACTCTAGAAGCCCAGGACGATATCTTCATTTTCATGAGGACGGGAGGAAAAAATAGGCATAATTAAAACACATAAAAAGATCAGAGAGCTTAACCAAGAAAAGAGAACATGTTCGGTGAATATTTCTGTAAAAATAAAGCGTTACATTTCCGCCCTAAATTAAAAATAAGTCTGGATTATGATAGAGCTCTGTAAGTTATTGTCCTTTTATTTGTAGAACATGTGACCCCAGTAATCTTTACATAATTCATTTATTGTGAAAGTTCAGAAAAACACGACAGATTTTTCACCTTGCCTAGTGGTCCAAATGTGGTCTGACAAGAGGGGGTTACCGCACAGCATTAACAGGAATAATATCATGTGTTTTATGGTATGCATTCAATAAGCACTTTATTATGAACATGTCATTGTAACTACACTCTGTTCATTTATCAGCTCTGCTTACCATGTAGGAGCATTTTGTACACAATTAGATTATTAGATTGTTATCCATTGGTTTCTTTGCATACTTTGTTCCCTCTCCCATTGTTCTTTATAGGTCAGCACCCGAGCAGGACCACCACAGAGCAGGTATTGTTCGGGTGCTGGATCATTCTCAGCACTGCAGTGGCACTGACGTGGTGGTGTGTTTGTGTGTGTTGCATTGGTAAGTGTGGATCAGATTATTTCCTGAGATGCAAGCAGACTTATTCAGAGTGGTTTGGCGTGAAGACCACTATAATGGTACAAGGCTAATGGAGCTAAAATGGACCAGTATTTGGACAGAATTCAGGCTTCAAAATAGCTGCTTCAGTTTTAGCTGAGTAATAAATTATGTACAGTAGGTGATGAAACAACAGCTTCTACATCTAAACAGTGCATTAGATTTCTAAAAGAAAGCCATTTATATTTGGCCAAAGCTGCACGACTCCATATCTAACAGTGAGTGCACTATGTGGATGCAGAAGCCACAGTTTAACAACCTATGGTGAGCATGGGGTCATTGAGACTGAGCTGTACTGTTTTTACATTTTTGTAGTGAACAGTGTGTCATACAGTGTCTGAAACCACATAAAAGATACCACATAACAGAGTCTATTTGCTATTGCATAGGGAGGAATTCTAATCATCTTATTAGAATATGATTATTAGAATCCATATTAGAATTGATTTGCATGCTCCAATATGTTTCTCTTACTGTACATTTGTATTCACCCTCTGTCTAATGCACTCTGCATTCATTTTAACACTCTATAACCACCACCATCTGATGAACTCTGTGTGCTCTGATTGGTTAGCTTGACTGTGCATTGTATGAGTGCATGCCAGGTTTGCAGTAGGCAGGTAATAAAGGCTGTGATACTAGATGATGATAAAGTCCCCTTTAATAGCAAACACACATTTTTGCGCAGTGCTGGACATTGTACCTGTGATGCATTTTGTCTTGAACAATTCAGCCCTGTCTGAGAGGTGATATCGGCATGGAGTCTGCATGATGCTAAGATGCTAATAGGGTAGCTGTAGACTTTCTTTGATGTGGTTGCTAACCTAATAGTAGGGGAGGTAAGACAGTAACTGCAGAGTTGGGGGAAAATATCCCATTGACTTGGTATATCTGGTTGTACCCTTGGTCAAAGCACTTAACCAAACCCCTATTCCTCCCAGGAAGCACTGTTCTGGTACTGAAGCTGTGCTACTCTTAAACTGGGAATAAAAATGGCCTCTACCTTTTTGTGAGTGTTCTTTGGGAGTACATAAAGATTACAGTGAAAAAGATTTGCAGGCTTGCAGGAGAGCGGACGCGACCCCTGACAGAAAGTTCTGGTAAGACCTTTAGAGTTCCGCTACACTCCAACTCCCTGGTTTGTACTGGGCCTAATTAGAGTTGTCATGGCCGGTCCGGCACTAAGATATTGATCGCGGAGCAGCAGCGTGTGGCTGCTTCCCCACTTGCCCCCAGTTCATCCCACTGCCTTCCTTCCTCCCTACGGTCTTATCTTTCCCGCTTTATCTCTCCCCAGCACCCGACGGCAGCATCGTTTAATTACCGTCTCGTTATGGCGCCCCCTGCCTGCTTTCTGACAGCTGAATCGACAGAACAGGCGGCCGGCCCCATTCGTTATCGCAGCAGTGAAAGGGTCTGACGGTGGTGGTTGGAGGAGGGGGAGGTTAGGGATGAGCAGAGGAAAGAAAACCAGGCAGAAGATGACAGAAAGGTCTGAGAGGGCCTTGTGAGGTCCTTTAATTAGTGGCTTAGCGTTCCGCTTGGTTCCACTGCAGTTGTTGTGGAGTCATTGAAGCGCCATGTTTAGCTTCATCACAGAATAAGCTTGCCCACTTTTCTTGTGCTGTTATTTTGCTCAAGTATTGGATACCATGGTGAATTTAGAAACCCTTTAGTGACTATTGGATAATTCGAATTTGAGGGCTTTTGGGGCATTTGGAGCACAGGACAATCATTTTGGTTCTATAAGGACATCCCAAAAGATCTCTATTTATAGAAGCAGATCTGTAAATAAGAGGAACCTTTTTAAAGAACCTCCACATTATGTAAAGACAATAATTCAATTCAAAAATTTTTAAAAAATTTCCAGAATATAATGGCACACATCAGTTCCATTATAAAATGTTATATCCTACACTGTGTGAGCACAAACATTTACTGTAAGGCATTAAACCAAAGCCTAAGTAAGTAATCTGATTAGGGAAACCATTATAGCAATATCTTTCCCACTGTTTCTGTTGTGGTGAACAAAAAGGCTGTCAAACAATAGTCTATCCATAGGCTGACTATTCATATTGCTTTACACGAGCCCCAAAGACATGATTTTCATTAGCACTCTCCTGCTGTGATCCCGCTGTGCATGTTGTAATTGTTATATTCCCCTAGAGTTATGTATGACATTATGAGTCAAAAAGTTTCTAGCGAACTTAAGACAGAGATCAACCTGCATACCGCACTTGTACTTTTAAACATTTATTTCCCTGTAGGCAGTGGTCCATAAGTTATTGTCTACCAGCCACTTTAATTCTACTAATGCTTCTATGCTCATATAATGTAGTATAACACTGATATCTGAAAACAAAACCTTCTATCTCAACTGTATCTTAGTGTCCTTTTGTGCTCTGGTACAGTATTAAAAACACCAAGTTCCTTTTTTGGAACAGGTATAAAAATTCATAATTTTATCATTTCAAGTTGAAGAGTGTTTTTTCTTCCCCTGTAGAAGACGTACACACACACAAACACACACACGGTCGCTGTCTAATTAAAAGCAAGTATCCTCGAAAATGGTAACTTTACAGGAAAGAGGAAAAACCTACTTTATATTTAATAAAAGTCAAAAGAACCAGACTTTTTCCAAGCAGTTTGGACCCATATCCTCTGGTGCATTCATCACGATTTTCACACAATGTAAACTGCAGCTGCTGTGTTCACATGATTCATGGAAGTAAAATTTGACAAAAATGTAGATACATGTTTTGTATCTCTTTGGAGACAGCAACGATATGCATATTTAATGACTCTATAATTTATAGATTTGCAATGTGAATGCACAAAACAGATTGCACATTGTCTTGTTTAGTAATTTTATTCCCCCGGCGCTGGATGGCATTATTCTGGAGTCTTACTATTATATGAACTAATTGTTTCATTAGTACAGCTACACTCATTATCATGCTGTTTTCCAGCATGTGGCCAATGTTACTTTTACTAGGTTGACTTACCGCTACCTTTGCTTAACATATAGAGGAAAAGTGACTTTTGTAGGTCTTGCTTTATCAGTCTACTTTTGCAGTGTACTGAAACATGTTGGAATTAAAGAACATATAAATATTTTAATGGCCATCATTTAAGTCAATTAAATGAGAACAATAAAAAATCATGTAAAGATATTTTTTAATTAGTGTTGTTGACTTTGTAATATTGAGTCATTGCAGCCCTAAAGTACAGTAATGTCTTTAATAGTTTAACTGATATCTCTAACATGTTGTAATGACAAAAGCTCTTTGTGTAGTATCCACGTTCATGGTGTGTCTTGACTCCATCTGTTGACCAAGTTTTTTTAATAATATTGTATAGAACATTTTTTTCTCCCAAGTGCTATTCTGAAAGTGTTTTCATAAAGTTGACAAAAAGGAGGCCATGGCATGCTTGACAGCAGTGTTTTTTTAAAGTATCTTAACCTTTTTATTCATTGTGTTTTCATTTTAAGGTCAGAGAAGAGCACAAATATAAGTGCGGATGGACCATAGCACAGAATCCCTTATCTTGATATGTCAAAGGCATAACTAACTACTCAGTGAGATGGGATTTGCTGTTGCCAGCAGCCTAGGTCCACCACTTTCTCAAGGACATGCTCTTTCCTTCTATATAACGCCACACATTTAGCAAGAGCATGAGTTATTTCAATGCATTTAACAGCAGGCAAAAGCAAGGTCAACCTGTCTGATGGAAGTTTAATGACAGCTAGTGGACTAAGGGTTGCATACTATTGTAGCTGTGCTGCTAACACCATGCTCCATTGCCATTAGCCCAGGGCATAGCTAACTTAAACAGCTGTCCTCTGGCCCGCAAAGGAAAATGAAGAAAGAAAGGACCAAAGGAATCATTCTAAGATGATGTGAAAGAAATGAACAGAGATAAATGCAAGTTAAAAGAACACTTTGTACAGCATGGGACATTCAGGCACCCAAAAGGCATGCTATAGAATTCATATTGTCATATGACTACTTTGCATTTCAAAACCTTTCTTCTTTAAAGCCTGTCTTTTTTGTACCTGTCCTGTATTCCTAAGTAACTGAGAAGTCTTTATCAGACTGCTTTTACCTTTGTAAAACCCCTCTTTTGGATTCAGTCCAGGTTTTTAACCTTTATAGCCACTCTCCATGAAGACTTGCTGAGAAGTAAAGAAATTTGATGTTGATAGTATTGTGTAATATACTGTACTGTGGTTTAGTGTGTCCTCTCCACTGGTGTACATCCACATTCTTCAAAGAATCCTCCTGGAAACGCTTTACAAATGCTTTTCTATACATATTTTGAATATGCCTTCACTTCTCTCAAATCTCTAAAGCCAGAATGGTTGAGGTGGCACTGTGCTCTCACTGTAAATCCAATTGAAAATCAGCAAGTATGAAACGCAATCTAATCACAGTGTCATCTCACATGTAAAATTTATGAATCTCCGGTGTACACTACACTGAGTTTCCGGGAGCTGGCACCCCCACTGAGTTAATAAATGCCTTTTTTATGGAGAGAGCAGCGAACGACCAAAGTCAGGAAAATAATTTTCTGGTACATTTCAGTACACTCTGTCTCAGAGTAGCAAGTCAGCACAGTCATATTATCAGCACCAGCATAAGGAAACTTCGCTGTTGTGAAAAGCAGAAAAGTGTTTTGCTTAAGTAAGAAGACTGAGAAGAATGAAGACAGAAGTCATAGCCTACTCACACTGTCACATTGCGGTCAGGACAGCTGTCTCCAAAGGTACCCCCTTGCTCCTTGAATGTAATGAGGTTCCAGACGGCCACTACGGTGTCATCAGGCACGTTGAAGTGGAACAGCTCCACGCTGGCGAAGGAACGAAAGGCGTTTAACTTGCGAGGCGTCCGGGTGAAATAATCCGTCACAAACAAGCAATCTGAGGAATGGAGAGAGGACAGAATGAGTTAGATCAGTCATGCATGTGGGCATATAATGCCCATGACAACAATTCATTTATTCGTTTTTATTAAAACACAGTCTTTTATTAAAACATCACCGATGATTCCTGTTTCAGAATGCAGAAATTTAAATAAATTAGTTTTGTCTTGGTAAAATGCAATGTTAACTGGAAGATCTCATTACTAATACTTTAGCATCACTAGGAAGCAGTTAGTAAATCAGCTTGGTTAGTTTTAGTAGCCCTAACCCACAGCAATAGATTATGGTGATATGTAATAGGTCTCCTAAAAATGTTGCCGCTAAAGCTTTAGCATACCCAGACAACAGTCACAAAGCAAGCTTAGTTTGTTACAGTAGCCCTAAACAATATGTAATATGCTAAAAATAGAAAACTATTAAAATGCTTCTGCTTATGGTTTAGCAAAGCTAGAAAGTTTTGATTGTGCTTACTGCCAACAATGCTGTGTACATCGATTGCCAGAAACCACCTGAATAATATTCATGACAGACAATTGCACACATTCAAATTGTGGTATTAGATAAATCTAATAGCTCATAAGCTGAATTCAGACAGCATTTATTTATTATACACTCTGTGCTCACTGGGTAAGGTTAAGATTGTACTTCTTGTAACAGTATCGTTCTGATTCTGAGTTACTAGTTGTGTGGGAGGGTAGTTGTATGTAAGGTTTGAGGGAACTGGTTTTAATGTGGCTTGGTTGAACTTCGCTTCGGAAGGCTTACAGGTGATTTAATCAAAGCTGACCCGGGTTTGCATTTGGCTCGCCTTCAGAAGAATACGGGCTCTATGCAAAATTAATTTCGCTTCTATGCCCCTCAGCACAGGCCAGAGAGGAGATACTGGGATGACATTTGCAATCTGCCTTAATGAACCATGGCTTCCTATGGCACCATCGTCATCAGCAGACCTAATGGCTTGCAATCTTCCCATGATTTGCAGAGGGGACACATTTATACCCTGCCGCACGGCCACTTTCTGCAATATTCATGGAGTCCCCGTGTGTTCAACACAATTTATTGCTATTTGCCTCCCAAGGGCAAAGGGAAGTGCTCCAAATGACGGTTCCTGTTCAGGGTCCTGACTACTCCTCCTTCACAGCTATGGCACTGGATTGATATAGTTTGGAAATGTATTTGGAGCCTTCCTTCTCCAGTATAGTGCAATTTGACCTATTCCACAGAGATGCCTATGGGTTGCGTCAGGCCCCGGTACCTGAAATAAATCATGAATGAAATGTCATAAGACCACATGTGGCAACTGCACATCCACGTGATAAAGAAGCAGAAAGTCCAACATTGTACTGCCAATAGTGGTTTAAACCCATACATACAGTAAGAACTGTCAGCAACTAAGAAAGATAAGTTATAGCTTCAATATTTGACAGTGCTCTGGATTAAAAGTCGAAACATTATAAATACACAAATTTGCAATAATACTTTTTAGGCATTTAAGATACATTAATGGTCTATCTGCAATTATAGAATGCCTATAATACATATTAACAACTATAAAAACATTATAAACATTTAAAATCACTGAGCACTTCAAAAAACTCAAATGAAAAAAGGATATTTCTTATTATATAAGAAAGAAATTATTATTATTTGTTTAATTGTTACTATAAACGTTATTTTTTGTAGTGTGAGATTTAATTTCCAAACAAATTAGAAAAGCACGTTTACATTATTGCAGCTTAAATATTTTAACTTCTTAATTTCCCAAAGTTTAAAAGAGTCTATAGTACATACATTCTTTGTCCTGCATGTCCAAATAGACACAGAATATATAGGTGGCACTTAATTAAGCTTGCTGGGCAGTTGATCCAGCAATTCTAAAGGATATACAATGTGTACACAATGTGAAAAAATGTGTGAATAAATTTAAAATGTCAGTTATATGACATATAGCACTGATTATTCACTAACTGTGAATAAATACTATAGGTGCTTTACAGGTTATTATCAATACAAAGACAATTATCTATGTAAAAAGCAGTATAACTGGTATGATTTATAAATACAGAATTAAATATAGCACTTTATTACAGCAGATTATTAGAGTTTAACTGTGTTTACAAAGCATTGCTACCAAGTTATGAAGAGTTATATATGCATTTATAAATATTTATGAATACAGGCTTCATAAAAAGTGTTACTATAAAGTCCATTAAAGAAATTGGATTAAACACATTTTCCATCAACATTATTAATGTGTTAACTCTGACACCACTAACAAAGATATTGCATGTAGCATATCTTGTGAAACGTCAACTAATACAATATTTTTGTTTCTAAATGAGTATGTTTTATTATTATATTAATTTGATGAAGTTGATACAAAGTCAGCTTTACTGTAATGTATAATAAACATTAATTAATGATGGAATGATTTTTGACTAGAATTCTCATAAATGTTCTTACTTATTTAACCAGTCCAGTGTTGCATTCCAGGTTAACCGAAGGGTCTTTATCACTCCTCTCTACGACCACATAATTCTGCCTTTTAAATTCAGGCCAGGTTTGAACCTTTTCCACCGTGCTCCACCGAGACAGGCCACCAAAAAGCATAGGCTTAAGCTCCAACTATCAATGGATGGAGCTTAATTGACCAGAATAGCGTTTATCCAGCATAGCTAGCCTCAGGGCCTGGAGGAATATGAGGATGCTAAAAAGCTTTGGCCCAAAAAGCTAAACAACCGCTAAACCCTTCTGCTTCCACAGTCTGCTTTTGTGTGCAGCTTGTGCTGTTTTGTGCCTTGACGAGCATTATGCAGCGTTCCACATGTAAGATATTTCTGAGATGCATATGTGGTGAACACAGTGTATGCAAAACATGGCAGTGCGGAGTAAAAGGAAAACGTGTCTGTAGACCACAACTCTATCAGGGTTAACAAATAAAGGGTGGCATCACTCATCCAACATCAACATACAGTAATACCAAACCATTAGGCAGGTCTACAATGTAAGGGTCACAAGGAATGGACTGTACATATGAGTGTCAAGGCGGTGTTGCTGTTGATGGGTTTGGTCTCATACATTGAAGCCAGTCTCTTGAAAATTGAGCTCCTACATTACAGTATGAAGCCAAAAAGGACCACTAAAGTTGTCCCTCGAACACAAGACAACCAAAGCTGTTCCTTGATAAACACCAGCTGGTATCACTATGTCAATGTTTGTATGGCTGCATGCCACCACCAGTTGTATATTGTCACTATTTTCTTGGAAGTCCTAAAAGGCTTTTTTTCCTGACAGCATTAAGAAAACACTGCCTTACTTTGATTGAATGTTTTTGTAGATTGTGGGAATTTAATGGAGCTGTTCTCGTCCCTAGCGTAGGCTAAAAGGAGTAAATTGATCATAGTAAAGAAAGAGAAACAACACAGAGAGAGGGAGATCAGGAGAAAATTGAAACCATTCCCCTCAGGCATCTACTCTTAGCAGAAATGTTGACTGACTCAAGAGACAGTTAGACAAGCCCTTCAATGACTCATGACTTGACTCTGACTCAAATCATGAGTCACTGAAGACAACATTTTAGTGTTTAAAGAATGAATGAATGAATAAATGAATACATTTAAAGAATAAAGACAAAAAATCTATAAACTCACCATCAAAAGAATAGCACAGGAATAACAGGAATGAAACTTAGGTTTGACATTGTGAGACAAGCTAATGATTCAAGTTTCCCACTCGGCCACACATCTGGTGTTAGCAAGGAGGTACCATTTCACTGTATCTGACTGACCCAAGAGACACAATTGCAGATGTTCAACGAGTAGTGATACCCTCTTTGAGTCATCCTGTTAGTGCCAACACCATTGGCAGACGGCTGCATGGCGCAGAACTACGTGCACACAGACGTCACCAAATACTGCAATGGAACCATACCAGACTGCAATAGAATAACGCAGAATGGCAGTGAATCATCTTTAGTGTCGAGTCCTGGTATTATCTTGGTGGAGATGACCAACAAATCTGTGTGCGGAGGCACCATGGTCAGCGCCCAGATGAACCGTTTATTGTCACGTGTCACATGTCTAGAAGGACTTGTGTCACTCCACCTTCACCCCTACAGCAAAATCTGCAGGAGGAAATAAAAATTGCATGAGAATATCTCAGTCTGCGTTTATCATCATTTGTTGTTCCTGGTAATCTTTATCTTCCTTCCCAATAGCATTACACTCCGACAATTCCTTCTGTGTGCAACTAGTCTTTTGCTGATGACTGTGTATTAATAAACCTTTATGTTTCCAACCATACAACATTGGTGCCATGTTCTCCATGGATTTGAATAATAAACCTTTCATCAAACACTTACGCTATATGAAGCGCTACATGCACATAAACATGGGGCTAAAAACTATTTGAAACAGCCAGCTTGTGAGTAATTCAGATAGCAAATATGTGAGTTAGGGCAACAGCTAATTTAGAAAAGGTGTCTAGCTCAGGTTTAGTAAGTTACAGAACTCATTCATTTAAAACCTTCTACAACTTCACCTGGATTAGCTATTGTACAAGCTGTCTTGCATATAAAATACAAAATGACCACTGTATTTGCCTTTCGGAATTTTCCGTAAGAACAGGGTTTACTGATTCCTAGTGTTGTCTTTAAAATGTGTCTTTTGTCTCTGCATATATGGATGGTGTGGGGACATCTGGCAGGTCCCCAAATGATTGATTCCAAACATAGATTTGCTTTTGGTTTCAGAAGCCTGAATTGTAATATCTGGATGTACAGCAGTACAGATGTCAATGAGTCAATGGAAGTACTCCCAAAAACAAGAGCACAAGCTTGTATCTGTGTGTGGTTTTTGTGAGACCAAAGGTTCACAGGATCATACACAGAATTTTCCTTTAGTTTTTGAGACTGACCTGAGGGTTGGGTTACTTGTAGGCAAAGCAGTATTTTCACTGTTAAAATTAAAGGCTTTAAACAGGGATGTTTGGAGAAAGGTCATAAGAATAAAACACTGTTACATACAGGGGTTGGACAATGAAACTGAAACACCTGTCATTTTAGTGTGGGAGGTCTCATGGCTAAATTGGAGCAGCCTGGTGGCCAATCTTCATTAGTTGCACATTGCACCAGTAAGAGCAGAGTGTGAAGGTTCAGTTAGCAGGTAAGAGCACAGTTCTGCTCAAAATACTGCAAAAGAGGACAGATTGTTGGTGCATGTCTTGCTGGCGCATCTGTGACCAAGACAGCAAGTCTTTGTGATGTATCAAGAGCCACGGTATCCAGGGTAATGTCAGCATACCACCAAGAAGGACGAACCACATCCAACAGGATTAACTGTGGACGCAAGAGGAAGCTGTCTGAAAGGGATGTTCGGGTGCTAACCCGGATTGTTTCCAAAAAACATAAAACCACGGCTGCCCAAATGAAGCTGTATTGGCCGCAAAAGGAGGCCCTACACCATACTAATAAATGATTGCGGTCTAAAACCAGGTGTTTCAGTTTCATTGTCCAACCCCTGTATGTTATATGAAAATGTAAATCATGTTTTTACATCAATGAAAAGAAGTACACACAAAGTACATACTTCTGGGCAATTAACAAAGAGAAAAACAACAAAACATGTAATTTACTGGGGATGCTCAAACCTTTGCATATGTATTTGTAGGAGTGTGTTTGCAGTATTTCAGAGTAAAATATGCCAGAATATATACAGGGTGTGTTTGATCTGTGAAAAGAAATGAATGCAGCTGAGGTGTAGCTTCACACCATACAACCATCTCTCTCTCTCTGTCTCTGTCTCTGTCTCTCTCTCTCTCTCTCTCTCTCTCTCTCTCTCTCTCTCTCTCTCACTCTCTCTCTCTCGCCTCTGTTATTTACAGACATAACAAATCAGCCACACTGACACTTTTATTAAGCTGATGGACTCTCGGAGGTATGACGCCAGGGTGGGTTCTTCATCTGTTTGCTTCGACAGCCTTGGCGTGTCCCACTGATGGGCTCCTCGTGCAAAAGCCTCAAAGTGTGAACAAATCTACAGTGTGAACAATCATGCAGACAGACAGACCATTCAATGCTGTGCTTGCTGCAGTGCTGCTACTTCAGAGTAGCAACAAGTAAGCATATACAGCTAGCTCACACGTGTGGACATTACTACAAAATGTATTCGAGCCATACGTTCAAGCCACAGTTCCACATTTTAGCTTCTTCTTTGGTGTCCTGTTTTTTCTCGAAGAGCAGCTCATGTAGATTAGATTTCTGTTTTTCATTGCTGAAACATTTCACAGAATACTATGTGCACTCTGTAAATGTTTAATTGTCATTTCTGTTTTCTGAAATAGAGAGGAGTAAAAGCTAAAACTAATACTAACTAATGCTAAATTACTCATGCACATCTGCAACTTCAACAAAATTCATTGTTAATTTTTTATGGATACCCAAGGTTCCTAAATGATGTTTAACTGGTATAGGTTCTTCAAACAACTTCTTTACCTTCTTATTCATAATAATGGTTATTTAAACAAACATCAGTTTAAAGCTTCATTAGGAAACTCACAATGGTTCTTTTGTATGAGCCATCTTCCAACTTTAATTTAAGAGTAGGGTGGTGGCATTTTAGGTAGTGCTATTACCTTATAGGCCCAAAATCTGACCAGGGTGACCGGGGAGTTTCTATATTCTCCTTGTGTATGCATGGATTTTGCAATCAGGTGGATTAGTGTGTGAATGTGTACATCTTTGTGTCCGCCTGTAATGGACTGACAGTCCAGGGTCTTTCCTGACCTTGTCCAATAAACAATGGGATAGGCACCCTCCACAACCCAACCCCAGAAAAATAAGCAGCTGAGAAGAATGAATGTATAAATAAATCAATGAATTTTAGGAGTGCAATGCAGAGTAACAGTATGCACTTGGTATGTTTAAAAAGAATGGTTGATCAGTTGATATTAAGTGTCTCTAGTGTCTACTGTTATACAGTATGTAGTTACACATTAACAGTGCATTCAGCTACATAGCTACATCAGCAAATCAGCAAAATGTTGTTAATGCGTAACTACACTGTTAGTAAAGACACTTAATATAAAATAGGGCTGAATGGTTCCATATACTGCGAATGTGTTCATAAGCACGGTAAAAGAGATAAGAGCGTCTATGCTATTTAAAAGTAAATTATGAATGTGTTTTAATAATGAAATCTGGATATTATTTAATCTATATCTTTAACCCATACTATATTGTGGAATATGGGAACACCCTAGGGAATATGCATGTTTATTAAAGGTGAAAGTTGTGGTCTGCCACTGCCACAATCTCTGTCAGGCTGATCTGCCCTCCTGCCAATCAAGGCATGAGGCAGCGTCAGGCATTTTGACTGTTACAAGTGTTGATGTGACACACACACAGCTCAAGTGTCAAATTAGGTGACCCCGTCGGCCTGTCCACCCTACTAGGGAGGCAGTTCTACCTATTTTTAAGCTTCAAAGCTACTGAACTTTTGGGCTTCCTAAAATAAATACAGTGTTGTGGTCACACAAAAAACTGAATATCTTCCTTTTTGGCATACTTAGAAATGTCCTTTGCTTTGTGTTAGAAAGGCAAAACAGATTAAAAGAAATTGTCTAGAATTATTTTCCAAAAAATCATCTTCCATTAACATTCATTACAAGTTAAGCATGTTTGTTCCTTGTTCTGTAAAGTTATGATTCTGGAGATAAGAGGTTTTTTTTGGCAGTGAGATTTTGATGAGTGCTGGCAGTGTGGGAAGTTGTGTTCCTCAGCAATGAAGGGTACTATGCAAAGTGCAATTGTCAAAATAACCAATAAGGACTCTGGAGAAACCTCATGCTACCTTCATGAAATATCAGGTAATATGGCATTGCATAATATGGGACTAAGGCAGAAGGTCCAATTCAGAGGTTCAGTTCATGATGGTCCTATGTTTATTCCTTGAGGAAAGTTAGAATTTCTACAGAGAATGAATGAAGCGAGTACCTGTTTTCAATTCCTTTATGATGTTTAACACTGGATTCTTGAAGCTAGATTAACTGTAAACTCACTCAACCCAAATCCAACGTGACTATACAATCTAGTGCACAAAGCTGCAATGTTCCACTTTAAAACTTGAGAAAGTTCAAGGTCAAGTCATCTGTAAGTGCCGAGAACTCTAGATACATTTTACCACAGGTACATTTCAAGTCAGCAACAGCCATACAAACCAAGATCATGCTGTTAGCAGCCTTCCTTTTACCATAAACACACAAATACGCTATAAGAACAGTTTTAAAATTTCCATTTTAGGCTGTTTGTCCCAACAACCTTTTTTTCTGAGACGGTAAAAATGTGTAAAATCATAGTATTTTTCTGTAATACAACAAATTGACTTGTCTGACTAATTGTCCTGATAGTTATGACCATATTAATAACAGCCATGAAAGCAAACCTGATGTATAATGTGAAAGTTTGTAAATTTACATTATTGTATGTAAATTAACAATAGCAACAGTGTTCAAATACAGTATATGTATAGGTGTTTTTTTTTAAAAAGGGGCACTGACCATTACATTTTATTGTACTTTCACAGTGAAAATATCTTTGCCTTAATGTAATAATACTTTTTATAATAGGGGTAAATTTATACAAAATTTATAGTGTGGAAAATAAGCTATATAATTACAATTGATGTGAGGCAACTGATAGTCAACCTTGGGTACTGTATATTTCATACTGAGGTTTCATGTAAATGCGTAAATAAATGGGATTATTTTCAGGATATCATGTGGCTCACTTACACTTTACAAATGCACAGCGTGCACTAGTATGAATAATCTCTGAAAGTGAAACACAAAAAACTGTTAATCCACAGAAATCATTTTTAGATTCTTCTAACAGTGCAGATTCAAAACGTTCAGCTGATGCCACATCTAAGTTTGTAAATGCAGAATTGGATATACTTGATAAAGAAGAGAAAAACATCGAATGCATTTTATATATAGTTGTTTTGCTTCACATCCAAACATGGAAAAAAGTCAGATGTGAAGACTTGGATATGTTGATACAGAATGTAAAATGATTCCACAATTACAGAGCTCTTTTAGTGACGCATTATATAATAATAATGTCATAATTATGTGACTACATGTTCATAGTATACAAAAACACCCACAGAGATAAAATATACCATATTACTGTAAGTTATAAGAGTGGCATGATATACAATATCTCCACAGTGGCCATAACTCTTTTCAGCAGGCTTATCTAACCTGTAGCTAATAATGAAAGTATTAATACATTCACACATCAATCCGGCCGACTATTCTTCATCCCCGCTTCCTGGCTAGCTCTTCCTCTTTGGTACTGTAATTACAGACATCTCAACGTTTTAATCAGTGGCTCAGTAACTGCAGGGAAACTTTGAAATTTGTCAGTGAAAAGGGGGGTATTAATTAAATGGAAATGAAGAAGGTATATGAGGCTCCTGAGGAGAGTGTGAAGGCTAATCATGTCTTTATTTTTCCTCCACCAGCTTCTTGAGGCGGCTACATAGTGCTCTCAATGGAGCAGACCAGCGATAAATCACGACCCCCTTTTTATTACATTTCATGTCAATATCTCGCACACAACAAAGTTTACCGCCGCTCAATACAGGTGCCCTTCTTTTCAATTTCAGCCTGGGATTGAAGAGCATTAAAATTAATATCAACCCCCTTCCCCCGCCTCCCCGGCCCACCGCAACCCCCTCACAGCCACGTTCTGTCTTCAGCATTGATGGCAGATCAATAATTGATGATGTCTCTCTCTTTCTCCCTTTCTCTCTGGTGTACAGGCACATTTTCCAGCACTTTTGAGGCTTCTGCACATGGAGAGATCCGCACATTCAGGTCACATTCTCATGTCATATCCGTTCACTTCCTGCCGAGCGCTGGCTGGTTTTTGTGCGTGTCTGGGTGAGTGCACACTTCTGCCTGTACATTTCGCTCAGCCAAATGGAGGAAGAGGGTATCCGATATGGTAAGGGTGCAAAAGTTGGCTGTTTTAATAAGCAGAAACAGGATTCATCGTGCAATTCTTTCTTTCTATACAGGATTTAATCCTTAAAAGTCTACAGGTGTCATTGCCATGTTGCAATGCATTTGATTTACCTGGCATAATCATTTTATTTGTTATTTCCTACTAACATAATTACAAACTGTACTGTGGAAAAGTCTGAGAGCAACCTTCAATTAACTTCAATTAATGGCAATGAAATACAAGATGGTTATTTTTAGTGTTTAATATGTCCAGCTATTTCTTTCCCATACCTCAAAAATTCAAACTTAGAAGCTGGTCTTTTTTGTTTCATACAATTCAAGTAATTCTGTGGGCAGTCTATTGTTTAAAAATAGCAGTTACTTTGATTTGAGTTTCATACATATATATATATGTATGATATATATCAGATATATATATGTTTATATACATATATATATATATATATATATATATATATATATGTATGATATATATCAGATATATATATGTTTATATACATATAAATGTTTTAATGATGAGTGGACATCTTGCTGTGTAAATGCTGTCACAATAAATGATGATACCATGATACATTTATGTACATGTGTAGATATACTTGTGTAATTACATTAGAAAACATAATCTGTATTACTTCAACACACCTGTAACAATGACTAAACCACCAGTAGTTACATAGTTATGTTGCAAGTGCCTTCAGGCTTAGCAATGATGCACAAAGACTAAGCAAATACAAGGTAGGCCTCTCAAGTAGTTGTAATTAAGGTTTAGTGTATATACAGTTTTTGCTTTTACTGTGAATTTTTTTTTTCTTGTGGAGTACCACAAGGGCCTGTTTCTCTTTGTAATTATTATCTTAAGGCAATGTTAGTATACACTCTTCAAATTTCTTTCTGTAATCAAGACACAGTGGACAGTCTTAGCAGTTATAGTTTTTTTTACTAAAACTATGAAAAGTTAGGTTCCTGAGGTTGGCTACATGTATGTGTTTGGATAGACTTTAAAGTTCTACTTCTAGTGTTTAAAGCTGTAAATGAGTTTAAAGCACCAGCTTACGTCACATGATGTCTTTTTGTTTATGTTTCAAAATAGAGCGGAGGGGGTTGTTGATGCTTACTTGCAAGGTGCTCAATTTAGCACTTGGAATTTAGAATTTAGCTTCTATAACAATAGGGTCAGATATTAAACATCATTAGTGTTTGTGACAAATGCAGTAAGTAGTGAGGTAACACTTTAGCTTAGAACATCAGAACAATAAACTACGAGTCTGGCTCGGCACTGGGCATTCGTGGAAAGCTCCCACTGAGGTTGGAAAGATGCCTGGAACAGCGAAGGAAATCCTCAAACCCTGGCTTATGACACCTCACTGGGAATGCATCCAGATTAAAAGGCCAACAGCGCATTGTGTACCAGTGCTTTGTGCATCTCGAACCATGTTCTCACAAACACAGACACTTTTCTCAAACACCCTTTGAGAATAAACTAGAATCCTGTTCTGAAGGTGCAGACAGAATTTGAGACCTGAACCTCAATATTGTGATCTCATATAGAGAATGCACGTCTGGGGGAATATTATACTTTTTTAAGCAATAAGTAATAATAATTTTTCTGAAAAACTTCAAACATCTGCTTTACAGATATCATTATGTTTTTTTGAGTACATGGTAATATAATAAAAAGTGAGTAAAAGTTCCCCTAAAGCAAAAGATCCTCTGACACACTTCATTATTGAACGCTGACAGAAAATATGTATGCAATAAAATAACAGGAAATAAATAAACAATCAGGCTAACACTGCTCTAGTGGTTTAGCTTTGATTTATTAGTTTCTCACAACCTCTGGATTTCATATTTTAGTTAAAGTGGATCTGTCACTACATTTATTTCTGGGAAAAATCATGGGCTGAACCGTGACGCATTCCTTTTACATTACATTCAGGAGGAAAGGTGATCCACACCAGTTTGACTCAGTATCCAAATAATATTCTTTCAGACGTGCTGAAATAGGAATATTCCAGGATCGGCCCACCTGTAACACCTTTTAATGATCAATTACTTAAAGAACAATTTTATTAATTATATGTGTGACAAACTGTGTAGAACCTTTTAGGAATCTCCAAATAATAGAAGTTCTCTAAACACCTTTACCATACAGCCATCAGAGAAGCAAATAACCATTTAGAAACCTTTATTCTCAAAGCTGACTTTACATAGGCAACTTTATATCAAACACTTTTGGTTGCTTAAGACCTACATGACACTAAATTACACTTGAGCTGCAACAATCTCGAAACTCATCACTGCAGTTACAAATACCTTAACTTTATGGAACAAATTTCAATTTACAGCCAATCAAAACTGTACTAATCATGTGATCATGCTAAGATACTTTCACTGACAGCTTTCACCAGATCAGTGGACAAGAAAATCAAACTGAAGATGGTTTATTGGGCGGGTGAAAAGGGGACTCTCTGCCCCTGACTGACTGACTGGCCATTTTTAATTCTGTCGGGTTCCTAAACCATGACAACAAAAATGAGTTTCTTAAAATGCTTTTCTAAGCAGCTGCATTAACCAGCCAGCTAATGTTCACAGCTGTTTTAACAGCTGCTTGTATAACATTTATTCTTCTGTGCTAGTCTGCTGTTTTCATGATTTGCGTAATTTAGCTAGACTCATTTTCTCCTTGTTTGATACCCTCCAATTTTAAGCAAAGCTTGGATTCATTTGGAATCCAAAGAATGAAGAACTTCTTATGGTGGTAGGACAGGATGAGCAAGACATCAAATAGGTGTAACACAATACACTGTATAAAATATTATAAAATATATATTATTAAATATATAATAAAGAATACTAGATGGATAGGAAAAATATAAGAAGATATTAACATTGCATTGACTTTTTATAGCAAGGATAACATTGTTTACCAAAGGAACAAGATGCTAACTGAGCTAACTTACAGAGTAACCTAATACATTGCATGCCACTTTGTTTATACACTGTGTTCTCTGTATAAAGTCAGCCTAAAGGCATATTTATGGCCAATGTATGTATGGTTACATGTGAATATGGATTTAAGCAGTATCTTGTGTATGTACTCTGGATTCATAAATGGAGCAGTACCACCACAAATTGTGGGGGCAGTGCATGCAGTAGCTCAAGCGAGAACTGACCATAGCCATATTGCCGCTGGTTTATTTGTAAGCATTTGAATTAGCTTGAATTTTTAAGAAGAGTTTGTTTACTAGTAGTTGCATTACATAACATCCATTCCGGTGTAAAGGATGCATAATAGTATATAGTATAAAGGCAGTGATGGTTACTTTGCTTAAAACCGTCATATTTATTAGTGTTTGTAAAGGTAGCATAAATGCGTCAATTACGTGTGTACCTGTGTGCCAGCTGCATTAATGACGCAGGTAAAGAGAATATGGTGCAAAGCGATGCATAACAGAAATATATCTATTGATCTTGTAACAAAGTAAATTACCATAGTCATAGTTTCTGACTTCATAAGACATTTGTTACTTGCAGGACTAATACGTCTCTAAGACAGTAATATTGAGTACAAGCAAAGCTTTTTACACATTAATTTCCTTGATATTTTTATGCTATTCGTGCATGTCTACTTTTGACATTAATCGCTGTGGATGTCTAGGGTGAATGTTTGCAGACTGCAGTTTTCTTTGATTTTGACTTTGACTGAGCAGCGCTGTGTTCACGGGAAGCGCTAACACGACAAACAATCTGTCAAAGCATCTAACCGTGCTAATATGAAATTGATGGATAAAGATCCCTTTGCTGCAGGAGCGTCCCAACCTCACCTACACATGTCCAAATAGATTTTAATTCAGCTCTGCACGTTTTAATCATTAAGATTCCTGTTTCCCAGGCAGCAGACTTTAGGAACATTTCTACTTGATAATTTTTGGGTTTTAAAATGGTGTTTTAATCAACATAGCTGAGCTCTGTTCGAAAACAAGGCGTTTGAAAGGTCTTTTAAGTAGTGTTTACTGTCGCTGGCTATTACATTTCAACAGCACTGTGGGAAATGACCAATGGGTTAATCGATTGTGCTTCCCAGTTGGCGTGTTTAAAAAAGAAAGTTAACATTAAGGTGTTGAATACTGAAACTACATCTTCCAAGTAGTAATCCCATTAAAGTCTAATAGAAGCAATTATTGATATTGTAGCCTACTGGACAAAAGAGTAAAATATGCTAAAATAGCCACTTTAGACAAGTAGACAAACATCTTCAGGTCAGGTCAAAAATCTACTCAAATACTAGGTAATTCATAGAACTCCAAATTAACTACTTAGTAAATACAGCATCTGTCAATATAGGAACTAAAGTTGAAATTTGTATTTTTCATTTTTGGGTTTCTTACAGTCTAAAATCATATGCTAAATTTTTAAGATCAAAGATGTGACTGATTACAGTTGTTGCACAGATGTTGTCACCAAAAAAGTACAATCAAAGTACGAATATAGATGTAAGCAAATGTAAAGCAATGGACTACTTTTATTAGTACCTATCCCAACTGTGGTAGAGCAAATATATGAGCAATGTGTGTATGTGCGTATCCTGCATGCATGTATATATATATACATATAGGGGACCAGCTGAACTGGTGAGTAATAGCACAATATCAAAAGCAATAAATCAACCTTGCCCTTTTAAGACACATTTGCATTAGCACTGAGCAGGACACAAGTATGCAGGTTTGTATGCACACTCGGAGAAGCACTGAAATTGTCGGTGACCTCTACAGCACTATTCCTAGACATAAAACTCATTTTTAGAATAATATATTTGAAATACATTAATTAAATCAATAACATTAACAGTATAAGCTCTGTACTCTGAAAAGCCATTATCTCATTCACTGAAGTGCATGTTCAGGGCATTACGCATGGGCAACATCATCTGGCTAGGTTATCATGTTTACATATCATAAGCTCAACAACCGAAAAATTAGTCACCTAGTGTGGTAAAGGTGGTAGTGGCTTCAGGCTCCTGCATATTGTGTTGCATGAGTATGAACAGGCTATAAATACCTGCAGGGTGTGCAACAGGATTCATTTATTACACACTATCAGGAACGTTTCAGTCACAAGTGACTAAAATTTTGTCGAATAAACTTAGTTACTGTGTGTCTCTGATAATGTAACTTCACAAAACTTTACAAAAGTAGCAGTAATCATTAGGAAAACTACCATTATAATAAAATTAAAAAGTCTGTTAAAAATGATAAAAATGTTTAGTAATATTAAAGGATTTCGAGATCAGTCCCTGAAATGGCATTAAATGAGTCGTTGAATAAATTACATTTATTAAGTTCCCTCTTAGATCTTTTCTGCATCAAATGCTATATTATTATACACTATCGAGCTGAGCTGTGGACGCAAGGCGGGATATTGCGGGACTTCAATTTGTCTTCTCACCACTCATCCAACCCACTGCCTTGCTCGTCCTAGACCCAAATCCCCGGATTACATCCTTCAAAGAGATGCTCACAGAGCATCTTCCAGGTGAGCCCAGTTTAATCTGCTCTACCGCCATCATTACCTGGACCTCTATCATCTTACTGTGTGCAAAGAAGGTGTGGAGAATCAGAAATTACTGTAGCTTCATACCAAGCCGTTCCTAAAACCTTTGGGGAGGTTTATTAGCCCCTATGGCATTACTGAGAGCTCAGTTCACAAACAAGTTTTTAAACAGGCTGATTATGGCACTATGCTGAACGCTAAAATGCTACATTTGCTAATAATGAAAGAAAAGTATATGTTGCTACCCAGGATTATGCACATATGTTCATGCAAACTGGTCCCCGCTAGCATTCTCTCATTGTTAGCTTTTTTGGGTATAGCATATTTCTTCCAGTATTTCAAAAAGAAATGTTTAAACTCTTTAAAGAGGATGCTATTAAGGATTAGCTAGCTTCTAGTGCTTAATACCACAAACCTTTCAATGAACTCCTCACATGGCGGCTTTTTGACTTTTTAAACTTGCATTACCTGATGAAATTCTAAACTTGCGAATTATGAACAAATGCTAGATGTTGCTATTAGGAAAGTTGGATATTACTTTAAAAACTGTTTTTTTAAAAGATGTTTCATTTTGTTTAATGGCACTTAAACAAGATTTTATTAATGGAATGCTGAACTTTCTAATAAGGAATGAAAATTAACTAATTATTTTTTAAAATAATAATAATTTATAATAGTAGCATATACCTTTAAAGATGTGTTTCAAATAGGGGAGCAACTCTTGGATAACAACATGGCAACAACAGCATAATAAAATGGTTAGGGACCAGATGTAGACCAAGAATGTAAAAACTCACCATTAACTGTAAGCTCTTGTCCGGCAAGACAAAACAGACAAGGACATCATTAGTGGGCCAGGCTCCAGTCAGATTAATTGACCAGTACCAATCTCTGGAGACCTGGAATGACACTGTTTTCACATGGAAAGTTGAACAGTTGCCATGGGCCTACTTCCAGTTCCCCCATGCCACCTAACCAGGTGGCACGTGTCCTGTGCAAAGGTTGCATGCGTCATTAGAACTAGGCCGCCAAATGTCAAGATGAGAGCTCTTTTTGGGCTGTGTTTCCAGTTTTAACCCTGGCTTTGTCTCTCCTTGTTAAAGGCCATGCTCTTAAAAAATGAGGGTGCCACAAAGGGTTCTTTGTAGGGTAAAGGAATGATTATGAATTATAAGTGTAGGTGATTTGTGTATGTTTTCTTTGTGCTGTATCCAAAGACAATGGGTGGACATTCTGACCAGTCAATCCTGACTGTCTAAGAATATTCTAAGAACAGCTGCAGGCCTATATAAGCACAGTCTTCCCAACATTCATCAGGTCACGTTGTACGTATGTAAATTGAATATACAAATGAAGTCTATTTTCAGACACAAGGCTGGTCCCCCAAGGCTGGTTCTTTGATTCATCAAGAAGGGTTCAGTACAACTAGGAATGCCATTGAGGAACTACTTTATCCAACTTATTCAACTAAAGAGCTGGTCTCTCAGTTTGGTCATACGTGGAGACTATGCTCACTTTTGCTAGGTCCCCAATAGAATTCTATTGGTATGTGCTAAGCTAACAGTAAGTTAAGTTTTGGCCCTTGCAGAACAAACACTGAAACCAGAAAAAACTCTGAAAGCTTGTGAAAGACATTCCCTTATTTTATATCAGATATATTGACCTATATTTTGCATTGGCTTTGTTATTTTCTATTTAAAGCATGTAAATAACACACTACTTAAATCAACACTTATATTTACAAGTCTTGACATAGTGCTTCCAGATGACCTAAAGTGATGTGTTGTTTCTCACAAAATTGGAAATAACTTTTTTCCTTAGGTACTTCCTAATTATTGTGTAATTACCCAGATTGCATTTGAGTAATCCCTGCTGAAACCTACAGTACAGAGCACCATACACTCTACTGGTCTAAGCTAGTCTGGTTCTGGTTTAGCTGGTCATCCAGCATGGCCATGACTATGGAAAGAAGGGATGGAGCAGGTTTGACCTGCACTAACTACAGTACATTCACCCAAAAAGAACAGTAAGATATTGTGTTAATCTGAATCCTGGAACGTTTAAAATTTTGAACATTGAACACAGAATGGTATTAAGCAAATTAAATGAAATTGAAAACTAGGATCTTTAGTACTGTTCAACAACAACAAAAATAGCCCAGGCTGACCTGTAGCCATCTGGTTTAGGACATGGGAACCCTTTTTGCTCACATGAGGTTTGTCAGTGGACCTGTAGTACCATATGCTTGCCAGAAATGGCCAACACCCACATGCTGATGCACTAGGCCTTCAACTGCTTAAGTCCTAATCAATGGGAGTGCATGCTTGGCTATATCTGCTTTGACACCACAGAGAAAAAGAAATCCTGATGAAATATATTTTCATTTCTCAGAAATCATTAGGTCTTCTCTGAAGGTCTAAAGGGCCCTGAGCAACTGAATCCCTAAAGAACATTTCAGTGAATGATTTTTCAAAGCATTTCTGCAAATACGATGTTTGAAGAACCCCTGCTACAGTTTTAAGAACCTCCAAATAATGCAATGGTTCTATGCCAATTACAGCACTGCCTATGAGCGCCTGGAGCTATTCAGGAAACGTTATTTTCAGGATTGTAATGAATACTACAAGCCGCTTCTAATATTGGACCATGATGGCATGCTAGTATAAAGATTTTACCTCAAGCATTAACGACCTCGGCCCTTTGTACAGCCTGAGTAAGTTACCTTGATGTGTCACAGCCTGGTAATCCTTTTCCTCCCCCCTGTTGTAGTTAATGTTGACAGGAAGTGCTTTCTTTTATTAAAGCCTGGGTCTTGTCAGTTGAGCACAGGGTTTCGGTACTGTCCCGACTCTGACAGCTCTTTCCTTCTGCATAAGACACACTCTGTCTCGACTCTCCACCGCTGGCTGCTCCATAATTAATAGCAGTGAGTGGCGGGAAGTGCTCTTCTGCCTCCCTAACTCCTGTTTCGGCGTCTCTGTCCTTGCTAAAAGCATAGACTCCTGGCCTCCAAATCTCTGTAGCACATCTCTGCCATTTACCCCGTACATTCAGTCTAACACAACGTATTTAGCCAAGGCCCAGTGCCTCTCAGTGAGTGATAGAGGCTGGAGTGATAAGGTATGCTGCAGGCCATGTTTACGAGACGACGTGCGGCTCAGACAATGGAGCCTCGCCAAGGTAGGAGTCTGAAATATCAAGCTTTGAGGAGAAAGGGTAGGTTTAGGAAATAAGCAATGAGAGGTAAGGCTGCCCTCAGGTTTAATTGTGCACTTTGCAATGTTGGAGCAACCCAAGTCTAGTTTCAACATATGTGGGCTAAGCTCACTCACACTGCAAATTGTTGATTCAGAGCCGAGCATGGTAGTTAGCAATTAGGTGAAGTTATGGCTTTGGGTGTTTCAGACAGTGGCGGCTGTTCAAAGAGGTGGCTTGGTTAGACTACTCTTTCCTTACTATCAGCTTTCAGGTTTCAGGATTAGAAGTGCTTTTGAATTGGTCTTTGGGGTATGGGGGTTTATGCACTGATAATATCACCCTGTTTATTTTTTAATTATAGTGTTTTCTTGTAATTGTTGACCATAAGGACATGTTGCATTTGAAAAAAGATGTAAAATGCCTATTCAGTATGTAAAACACTGTTACTTTAAAGGGGAACGAGAATGAGTGGTTAAGAACAGCAGTCAATCAGGAGTAATTTGATGTGTAATTGGGAAAATGTGAGTGGAGTTTCTTTTTAAACACTTTCATTAATTACTATCATTGTGTTTAACACGTGTGTTGAACTATCACTACCACAAAAAAAAAATCACTATTTTAATGCAGCATCATAATAGTGTTGCCTAAAAGGGTACAATTTAATTTATGGAAACCTGGATCCAAGGGTTCTACATTATCACAGGTACCCCCCTTAGTTTACCCCAGTTTTAAACTTTTAGGTAGTCTTAAATATAATAAAGGAATTCCTCATTCTGCTACGTTAGGAGAAAACAAAAGACACTGACTGTATATAGACTGCGTTCCCCAGTTATGTGAGTTATGTGTGTGCAGAGTCATTCATTCATGTGTGGTTGATTCCATGAATTAGCCTATATGTCAGTTTGTGGCAACTCAGTAAACACCCCCACCCCATTTTGGCAGTACTGAGATTTTGGCTTCTCTCATTCCCTGGTCTTCCACATTATCCTACACGGTTGCATGAGGCGATGGAGCCTATCTATCCCAGCTCTCACTGGTTGAAAGACCGGGAACAACTTGGACAGGCCCCCAGTCCAGGGCACGGCTTACACACACACACCCCTATGGGCAATTTAGCATGTCCACAATCCACCTGACTGCATGCCTTCAGACTGTAAAATGAAACCCACATGGAGACAGGGAGGACATACAAACGCCACACAGCTGGGAATCAAACCCGGGCCCTTCTTGCTGTGAGGTGACACTAATACCCGCTGCAATACTGCGCCACCCCCAACATTTTTGCTTAGTTGGGGCAATTTTAAAACTATCCTAGCACCAAAAAAACCCCACTCCTCGATTGGGGAACTCTGGAACAGTGCCATCTTTTCTATGATCATGGGATTCGTCTTACCACATAGTTATCTAAGGAAAGAGAAGCTATTCTCTGGGGTTAAAATAGTTTTTTCCATCTTAATTATGCTTAACAACTCTTATGAATTGGCTTATTTAAATCCAAACAAAAATTGACAGTGCACTATGGTGAAAATGATTTTCATTATATTTTGACACCGTACCTCAGAATAAAGGCCTGGTATTGAAATGACTGTACTTTTAATAGCTTATCTCAGCATACTCAAAATCTCAAGAAAATCAGATCTTATTTTGACACAATTGGTTTATTTTTTCTGCCAAAATATTGAGAAAACAATTTAAAAATTGAAATGCAATGTCAAATAAAAAAAAACAACAACTTTTTTTAGACCAGTAGACACAGTGCAGCCAAAAATGGAAAAACATAATATTACCTACTATTTATTTTTACTCAACCTGGCAGAAACAGGCTTCTATAATACCAGGCTATAAAAAGGACATAAGCAAACAAGACACTCATATTGCTCTGGTGATATATTACAAATACGCAACTTTGTTCATAGGCATGGAAGATATTACCTACCGAATCAGCCGCCCCCGCTAACGCAATAGGTCTGCTTACATCCAGTAATTAATGCCTCTTTTAGCAAATCTTTTCCTTTTTCGGGCAGTGATGTTGGCCAAGTATAACAACAGGTAATCTATATACAAGGTGACTTCGCCTTGTGAACAGTTCTTTAACTTCTTAACCAGCATAGCAGAAAACCTTTACTGCACATGATAGAGCTAAGCAAGTTAGCTGATCAGAGATGAACAATCTTTTCAAAAAGAGCAAACTGTTTATGAATGTCTACAAGACTCATAAACCTTACTAAAGATTTAGAGATCAACTATGAATATTAACACATGTTCTGCGATCTAATCCTGTTAAAACAGATGGACAAGCATGCTTGAGGAGCCACTCGTAATGAGAAGCTTGTAGTTCTTTGATTACTAGAGAAGGAGGTAGACCACTATATAATTACTGTCATCATCCTCAACAATGACAGCAACATTTCTATTACCAAGGTCACTTATCTGCCGAATCCCCCAATGCCGCTCGAGCAGCTCTCCATTGTCACTGGGGAGAAATTTCAGCCCTTTGTGACTGAAACGTGGAGGCAAACAGGACTAGAATGTCTCGCAAGGCGTTGCAGTAGAAAGAACAAACACTTGTGCATATCATGCTCTAATTCACTGACAAATGATTTAAATCCTCCTCTCAGCGGGGTCTAATTCCTCTGCGTTTGACCCCGCTTGTGTTTACATCCATCAGCGCGGCGGTCCTGTCCTCGGCGGGTCCAGCCTAGAAGTGGATAAATGCAATCAGGAGTAATGAGGCTCATATCGCTCATCTATCCAGTGCCGGGGAGTGGATCAGTAGAGGTTGTAAACATCAGCCCTGGCTTCAGCAAGAGCAAATAAACAGGTCTGCCAAATCACTCTCTCTTTTCCTCCACTCATATGAACACACATCAGTCTGAAAGCTCTCTACAAAGAACAGAAAGAAGGCTGCTATAAATGTCAGACAGATAAGCAACAGAAATGAAAGAAATGAGGTAAAAAGTTTGCAGGTGCTTTTAGGACTTTCTAAGAGCCTTGTTGCTATTGATTTAGCTGCTCTTAAAGCCTGTGTCCTTTGTCGGCAAACATTTCTGTAGCAGTGGACAGATGGACAAACATGCACACGCTGATACAGATGCAGAAAAGCGTTTGTTCTAACCTCGTGTGATCTAACCACTAGCCCCCACTGTCAAAGCCCTTCCTCCCCTAGAGGGCCCTACGCTTTATTTGGAAACCTTCATTATAAGGTCATTCTCGCAAAACAAACGGGAATCCTAATTGCTTTCCTTTGGTCTCCCAATTAATTAGTCATGTAAAATTAGCTGTCCGGGCTAAACTGCTATGCTACAGCGGGGGTGACGTTGCTGACCTCTTGCAATAATTCTTAAGGACACCTTATATGACTCCCATTCATTTCCCACATTAACAATGCCATGTCTTGTCCACGGCACAGTTCTCAAGCCTTGGAAGCTATTACTTGCGTATTGCTAGGCTGCATATTAATTTATCTCATTTGCATAGTATATATAATATATACATACTGTTTCAATAGCTTTGATTTAGATTTTTACAATATACAACGATAAACAATAATAGAAATCAATAATATAAATATTTCCTTATCTACTTACAAACACAAATCTGAAAGCTAAAAATCTAACCTCTTGACAGAATTTCTTTGATTTGTCACTGCTGAGAAACAATAGGCTGAGAATGAGAATACTGAATTGTACCGTGTTTTTGTTTATGGTGTGCAGTAAATGTGACTGGGAGGGTTAATAATAACAGATATCAACAGAGCGTTTGTTTATGTTAACTGTCAGAAACCCAAGCACTGATTTTACTGATGTATTTTCGTGGTTAGTTTTTTTTCATTGTCTAGGAAGCCACTGACTATAATAAGTATGATATTTCCAAGTTGTTGATGAACAAAGCTTGCATCTCTGTTTCTGTCCTTTTTTTAACATAACTTAAACTGCTAGTTTATTTCAATGTTTAATGAGAGATAGACCAATATATAATAACTCAAACTTACTTCCACTAAAATGTTAAGAAGGCTGAATGCTTCTCCTGTTTAGGAGATGGGAGATTATGTTCTGAAAATGACCATATTTTGCTTTGGGATGCATTTTTAGAGAGCACCTGAGCCAACTCAAACAGGACTTGACAATGACCGGTTGAGCTGGATTGGATGTGTAGGGATAGAAACACTTGTGGGGGAAACGTTCTGTATGTCTGGAATTAGACCCATGGTCTATGATGGAGTAACAACAGAAACACTAAGCCTAACACATTCCAACACAAATTCCAGCTACTCTATCACAAACTGTGCTCTGCACAGGCACACAATGGAAGTGGAAGGCAACATCAATAGCCTGTGCTATGCAAAGCTGCAATCCACTTTACCATTCTGCTTCAGTTGGCGTTGGTCCACACTTAACAGCCCTTGTTTGTCTAAACTTATGCAGAAGTGGAGAATTTACAGAGACGAGCATAATATGCATTTGAATGCTCTCGTGGGTGCTTGATTTGAATAAAACTTTCCAGAAAAAAGCACACAGGCTTAGTAATTAAGGTTCATTTCATGGTCAGCAAAGCAGCAAGGAGTAGAGAGAGAATGTCATGCGTGAATAACAAGCTCTTTTAATTGCTAAATACTATAAATACTGTAAAGGTTAATGCAATTAAAGTGCCTTTTCAAAGACACTTTTCAAAGACGCTTAGCTAAACCCTGAACGCAGGTCCACAGGTCCTTGGGAATCTTGAATAAAACAATAGCAAGGTTTTTTTTGAGAGAGTTTTTGGAGTTGTTTGATGTCTTGTGCTTTCACTCATGTTCTCCCTTGCTCACCCTCTTTCTCTCGCTTTCTCTCCCTTCTCCACTGACTGGATTTTCACGGCTAGTCATCAAAGCAGTGAGTGAAGAGTGAGCACTTGTCCTGGCAGACATGACGAGCTGGCATGACCCTCCTCAAGCACTTCACACACAAGTTTTGGAGAGAGTGCTGCTCAACATGTGAATGTGAGTACAATAGAGACCTGCCAGACGTCTGGACTGTCTTTGGTGGAACAGGCAAAGATATGGTGGCCAAACAACGAATATAGCCTAGAAGGACTTGGTGGCCAATGTAAAAGAGAAAAAATGGTGGTAATATATTAAATGTGCAATAATAATATGAAATAATTTAATTTTAAAATGTTGGTCTATACAAAATCAATATTAACAATGTAAAAAACAACTGGGTCAGTGTAAAAATGCACTGTGATGTATACAGGTATTTTCAGTCATGTGTTAGTGTTAAAAACTACTGGACTCAAAACAAACTCACACAGTTTGTCATGAGTTTATGACTTGTTAGCATAACATTTTCTGGAAGTTTAGTATTAATTCCTATCACCCCATCAATACCTTCTTCAGCTAATCGATTATTCATTAAATTAAAGCAGCTGTGCTACTGATGCACACAAGCAATGCAAAGTAAATATACAGTATATATATATATATATATACACACATGTATCAGCCACTTTATTAGGTAGTGAAGAGTGAGCACCTGTGAGTGAGCACCTTGTATCTTAACTTACTATCCAGTGTATCAGCCCCACTTTTTTAAAACAACTTTGTAGTTTATACCTATATTCTAACATACACTATTTATATTTTGGAATAAATTTACATCATATAGCTGTAAATTTGATTTTCACAGAGGAAAACCCCTGAGATTGTGAATATTGTTGGCACAGAGCCAGAGGGCACCACAGCGGGCATGGTGGAGTGATGAATGATTACCCCATAAACATACATACGCATAGCTACAGTACATACAGTAGCTGATTAGTCAATTTTATGAAACATTCAGCATCCTGAATATTAAGGTGTATGTAATACAGTTAAATATATATATTTGGGTGTAAGCTTTTGCAATTGATTGTTTTTTTGAAGTTTTCTTCACAAGAGAAATATGTCATCATTATATCTAAAATATGAATTAAAAACTACACATGTAGTTTTGCATACAACTGTTACCATCACCTTGTATCAACGCTTTTGGCATTTTATGTTTAAGAGTGTATCAGTCAACTTTTTCTGCTGTTCTTCTTCTTTCTACTTGCAGTAAACAGCAACAGTCAGAGATCACCCATTAACTAATTAGCTAACGTCGAGTTGTGCACATTTTCAACATAAGTGAAATGCAGAAAACATAACGCTGCTGTCAGGTCCTCATGTCTGAAATAAAAAATGATAACTTTAGAGGAGGATGGAAGAACAAGCTTTACCTTTAATGTAAGTCAATGGAACCTGACTTTTATTTTGAGTAATGGGGAGTTTGAGACATTTCTTTTGGTCTGTTCAATTAATTTAAAAAAATTACATACAATGTACAGCAGAACAGGTACCTTCAAACTGGATCATGAACCGAAAAATGACAAAAAAAAGAGATACAGAGATTTTGTTTCACTCTAAGCCTCAAGAACTGAATATAATATTGACTCTTCATTAAAACAGTGTCATGACGTCAACATGTTTGGTATTTATTGTGCTCACATGTTACCTTTATTAAAACGTTCACTCTTTTTAGAAGTTCAGTGTCAAAAGATCAAATTTTCTGCTTATTCATTAAACCTATGCCTATCCATCAATCCAGAAACCTTACTCCACATTTCAGATGTCCAGTTCAATTTACTACAACTTCTCTTTTTATTTTCTTTCCTCAGTAACAACCTCCTGACAGCTATATATGCTTTCAGACCCATAGCATTGAGTTGTCTTCGCACAATAAGAGGATGGACAGAAACACTATTTCAGGTCTGAAGCAAAAGCGGAGCTTGATTTTCTCCTCTCTATCAGAGATGAAAGCTTTAAATACTGGTTATCTGATAAAAACATCCCCCTTTCTAATGCAGGTGAATTATCCGCTATCTTATCACCTTGAAAATACCTCCTGAAAATAGGAATAACATTTTGACTGGAAATGAAATAAATAAAGAATGGTCTCTGACTCTTTACACAGCGTGTACTGAATATTATACTGTATAATCAACAAACACATTTAATTTATAGTCATATATGTTGATTGCACCAGATCAGTGTGTCAGAAGTATTGACAGTCTTCCCTGCATGTGATCACCACTGCGGCCCTTTTCATTTCCTGGTATTGATTGAGGCGGCCATACATTTTTAAAAGGCACCCTATTGATCTGTGGAGGAGTGTGTGTATACCTGCAATTAATTTTTTTCTTTCTGTGGAGGAGAGTGGATTTGCCTAAGTGGATTTCAGACTGATGACAAAGAATGTTAAAGCTTATCAGTAATAGGTTTTTCTTTTTCAATTTTGTTGTTTTTGTTTTAGTTGTTCGTTGTTTCGGGGGCAGTTGTTTTGTATTTACAGTAGATATGAATCACTGAGTCTGAAAACATATGGAACAGTATATGCCCCCTTTTATTTAAACCTATTCAGCTTTCTATTTCTCCAGCTGAAATGACCAGACATGAACCAGCACGTAAACAAACTGTTACTAAAATCTCAACAGAAAATGGTAAATAATAGAAGTGGTATTAAAAACCTTCTCCTGGATATTTCTCTAGACTTATACCTCAGCACTTCTTCCAAAACACAAACGCATTTATTCTGTGGAAGAGGCACAAAATGGACTATCCCTCTCTATGTGGTTACCCAGATCGAAAATACTCAGTCAATTTGGTGAGGAAATAGTCCATGGCCATTCAATTATCAACAAATATCCTGAAATAGAGGTGGAATTGACTTCTTGAAAGCAATTGATTTTTGGTCTAGAGGTGTGGAGCAGCACTCACCTAGACTGGAAAACTCCAGGATGGATAAGATAGGCTGAAATAAAGTCCACTAAATCAGCTAGAAGCCCACAACAGGTACCCAAACTGATTCACTGTTATGCAACATGATGAGATGATATATCATATCTACTGATTTAAACCATGCTTTTAATACATGACAGACTGCAAGAGGGACGAGAACTTTGAGAACTTGGGCTTGGATTCTGGGTGGTTTCTGCTATAAGCAAGAAAGCCCGACTCCTCTCTAATGAACAGTGACAAAGCTGAGAGAGGACTGAGGATCTTGAAAGAGATGGGGTGATTTGAAAACTTTGTCATAGTAAACGCAAAGTATATATGGAAACTGTGAGGACATTAGACTGAAAGGAGGAGGAGCTTCAGGCATGGTCCATCCATATAGTAGCTATTGCAATTTCATCCTTTAAAGGATCATGCATACAAAGTTGTGGTCCAGCAACTATTTAATAGTGTTTCCATAATGTCCTATAGTTTAAAGACATCTACTCATGTCACTTCCGGTGAATCAGGTGTGTTGACAGACTTCGATCTAGTCAATGCTCCCCACATCTCGACCGACCCCCTTCCTCGTTTCAGTCTCTACTCCTCGAACAAAGCTTTGGCAAGGTCAGGTTCTAATTTTGGATGACCAGTTCTGAATCAAAAACAGCACTCATCTCAAAGATATTGGTTGCAGCTCCATCACTCCAGAGAACACAGTTCCATAGCTCAGTGCTGGTGGACATAGTACCTCATTAGCTGAGGCTTGGCATTTGGCATGGCGACCCAATGTGCAGCTGCTTCAGAGTGTCTGTTTCTAGTGTTCATTTAAGTTCTATTGAGATTATACAAGCCTCATCAGCAATTTACCACTAGAACAACTTACAGCAGCCAATCTCAATAATTAGCAAGGGTTTCTTAATACATTTGGACATATAGTGCAGTTCTAGTGTTACTCTCATGCATACACGCTTGATTAACCCGTAACCACACAGGATTCCTAAAAAAAATGAAGACCTAATGTATGACCTATTTCTAAGTTGTAGCTCTTTGACGACTGCATGGATGTTAAAGGTTCATTTCCAAGTCACATGCGTGTAATCCGTGTTGGTATTCTGTGTAAATTTGTACACAGCCCATACACAGAACACACGTCTACACATTTTATGCACAATTACTGTTTAGTGGCAGAATTTAACATACTGGGAAAATTTGGGGAAAGATATTTGTGGCCTACGCAACAGTTCTAGTAGGTTTTTATTTTTATTTTATGTTTTGTTTCCAAAATTTAAATTGTGCTCTAAGATTAGCAGGAAATGCCGATCTAATTTAAAAAATGACCATGTATTTTTTACAGGTTGAGGTTTTAGGAATTGTGTGCTAAATCAGTGGTGTGCTTGGTCAATTTCCAATCGTTGACATTTGCATTGATTCGAGCTTCCAATGCTGTTATGGCTGCGGAGTGTTAAATATGGCAGCTGAGAGCTAGAGGTCAGTTGTCACTGAGTGGAAGGAAGGGAGAGCTGCTCTCTCTTTATGAGGACGGGCAGGGTAATAAACAGGGCATAATATGAAGAGGGCGTTTGATAAACTGGTCCATCCATGTTATTGCACAGCTTGCAGAGCCTGGCCGAAGGCTCTGTCGCTGGCTGCGCCAATCGCTCTCGCTCCCCTACGTCTGTGAATCAATACGCGCCTTCACTGGGAAATATGACCACAGGAGCGGCCGGCTAGAAGGACCATACACTAGCATACACCATACACTGGTAGCACAATATGCCATCCCTGTTGTTTGCTACACATTTCATTTACACAGATATTCACAGATATGCAGTTACTTATTATTACATACTGGACATACACAACTAATAAATAGTAACATAAACAACATGGAATTGCATGTAATTTTATCACACCCTTCTTTATGGACACTTTCAAGGCAGCCCTATTCCAATGTGATCTTTCTAGTTGTGTATTCCATTACATAGCCTACTAATGTTTTCTACACAAATAATTTAACTTCCATTTTAATACACTGCAATATTGTTAGAGCCAAGCTAGTGGTGTCATATTTTTGTGTTTAACGGCAATTCTAGCTCTAGTCGACTTGGCTATTCAATCAAATGTATTTAAAGACCTATTTATTTATACACTTATTTATTTTCATTTGTCTCAGTCATGGATCAGGACCATGTTTTGTAATTGGTCCATTTGGATTTTGTCAAATAGCCTATTTTATTCAGAGATGGCAGCTCTCAAGTCAGTTTTGCCCAGTTTCCACACATCTTGTGTAGTATTGTATACTAACAAAGCACTTTGGACTTTACATTTGGCAGAAAAACTGATTTCTGTTCTCTGCTCCAGCCAGTTCACTGCTGCCAACAGTGCTGCCCACAGAGATAACTATTGTACTTATTAGCAGATTAGTTGACTAGTCCATGCAAGACATAATGTGAAACTACAAATAAGTATGTTTGTATGCAGTTTTACCATAACTCCTTTTAAAAAAGAGGATTTGAAGTTGAAGCCGGTTCCTGAAAAGTTTATCATTTCAGCTACTTACTGACCTTGTCTAATTAGGACAGAATTTGGTGTAGTTACAAAAAATACAAAGCATAAGGCAATTAAAAAGAGCCTATTATAAGGAACCAATGATATCCAACTGGCAATACTTCAGTTGTTTGCAAGGATTCTAGTAACAGCGATATTCTTTTTCACACAGTGGAATATGGTGCTATAATATAGAAGATTATTTTGGCTGTTATCCACAACATTTGGATAAAACAAAAGGACTCATTACGCAGCATGACATAAGCCCAGGAAATATTGCTTTAAAGCAAAAATAGTCAAATCCAGACATTGCAATCAAATGTGTACAATAGGCGCATTTAGAGCCTTAATGGTGTTTCTAAATCAGTATTTCATCAGTATCCCAGTTTCATCAGAACGCCATTATACCTGGACTGGAGTGAGACCTGCTTGTGCCTAAAATACAATGTGTCAAAATAAGACAAATGGATTCATTCGTTCGGGGAGGTACTGCTACAAAATCTCCAAAACATTGTGGCAGCTTTTCCACTCATATTTCCAGCTGTTACCGAGAAGAGGAAGTTGGTAATCATCTCATTAGACATATCCAATGCTGTTCTCTCTCAACGTGACAGCGATTCAGCAGAGTCTCTGGAATAATGAACCACTCAGCTCTCAAACTGAAAGCCGGCTGCTGGATTTGCTCAAAAAAAAGCATTGAACATATCCATCAGCCTATTATTTCACCAATACCTTGACCGGCGCTCCAGCTCATAATATCTGACACTTGAATTATTAAAAAAACGTAGACAGTCTGCTGCCTTTCTAATTGAGACTCAGGAGTTGTTGCTAAGCTGCTTGGAACAGCTGCTCCACCAAGATAGCAATGCTAGCTTGTACAAATTCGAATTCCCAAAGTTTTAAAGGAGAATTATGGCCTCAAATAGGATTCACACCTGTAGTGATTTCTGATGCATTGTGCCAGGTGTGGAGTGCAAATAGGAGCCCCACCTGCTGTTGTAACCATAGAACTTGAACATGTCAGACTGAAAGCTTTTATAAGCTTTCTCCTTATCTGTACTCTCAGAGCCGAGATCATTTTCCTGCCGCCTGAAACAAAAGTGTTTTTGCAAGTAAACAGTGACTGAATGAGGAGACCTTGCTTAGAGAGAAAGCCCGGAGAGCCGAGAGTTTCAAACTAGGTCAGAGAGCACACTAGGATAGAGAGGAGCTCAAAAGTGTGGAAGAACGATGAGGAGAGGAAAGAAAAGGAAAGCACAGAGCATGGTTACGTGGTTAAGGCACTGTCTTCTGGGGAAATTACTGTGACTTCGCTAAGGTTTTGCTTTGGAGGGGGACCACAAGCCCGGGGGCTGTGGTAATGGAGCAAAGCCAGAATAACTCCCACCCCAGCTCTCTCTTGAGCATCATCAACCGTCACTGCCAAACACCCCACTCCCACCCCTTCTTGTCTTCTACCCTGCCATTACCCTGCCTCCCATGCTGGGCCTGCTCCTGCATCCTCCCTGAGAGAGAGTGACCTTGCCTCTGCAGGAAGAACAAAAGCCCTTCAGCTGCTAAGCCCTGCATAGCTCCCCCACTTCCCCAAGAAAATCCCCCAGCTCTTGGGGAGATACACTCCCTCAGTTATCCTGGCCCTCAGATGGGAAAGCCCAAAGCAGCCACCTGGCTCTCAGGCATCCTTTAAGACGGCTCTGCAAGGCAAGCAGGTTTGGGCAAAGATGCACAAGAAACATAAATCAATGCACCTACCGTCTCCTTCCATAAGTTTAAATTAGACTGACTGTTCTGCTCTTCTGCGGTACGACAGCTCATAATAAAGCAAAAACAGCAGCAGATTTTCATCAAATAATAAGGGAAGAAGTTTCTCCCTCAGAATTGCCGTTTGCAGTCATCGGTTCTGCATGCAAATGCTCTGTGCGAGATACAGAAGAGTTGGATATGAGAAGTAATTATTAATAATGGCCATGATGAATATTCTGGAGCGGAAAGCGAGGAGTGACAAGTGAAATTGCAAAGAGGTGGAGGAGAACAGCTTTTCCACAAGTCTGAATTCTTTATCGCTTCTCTGGCAGGGCTTGTTGGAGAGTTTACACAGTTATGTGGAAGCGTAGGCTTACCACAGGAGCAAAAATTGACTTGGAGGAGATTACATGACTTGGAGGTTTTGGAAATATATTTGCCAAGATTTTTCTTGAGGTCTGACAAAGTCCTTTACAAATTCTAATTATCACAAACAAGGGGCAAACTTCTGGTACAAATTGGTGCGTCTGGTAATCCCCGCTGCTAGGTATTAGGACACTTCGCAGTTTAACATCCTGTTATGTATAGTGGTGCTCAAATGTCATTTAATATTTAATATTCAGTCAAACAGCCTTTTAACGGCAAGTTATTCATTTTCATGAGATAGTTCTGGGGGTATTAAAAAAGGGATAATCCACTAACATAAGCTGGCATTAGTTTCAAAACCTGGAGACCAAAAAAGAAGATTCATAACAATAACACAAAGACCTGGTAGGCCATCAAAACTGTCACCACCAGATAAACAGTACCTTATCAAGCTTGTACCTGAAAAAAATCCAGAAGTTTCTCTCTGTCCTCTCAACAGTGTAAGATTTTAAGAAATCCATTACAGAGAAAGTCCGCACATCAAACAAAAGTAAAGCACGCTGTTGGAGGCATTGTGTAGAAGAAGGCACGTAGGAGATTCCTGTGATGGCGAGCCCAGCCCAGTGAGACTGCTGATGGTTGTAGAAGCGGTGTGGCATACCGTACAATTGCCTGCAGATGGACTTTTGGATATCTCAAATTCCTTATACAACAACAGATAAGACATTAAGAACATTATTTATCCTAGACAAGTCATTAAACACAGCTTACTGACAGCAGTAAGCTAAATTCCTTCTCTGTATACATACAAGGATACGAACTGGATTCTATTTTGGATCAGGCGCCACCTATTTAAGGGACAGTGTGGTTTTCAATTTAAAGGACTATCCAATTAATTTTTCTTTTTGTTGAAAGAGCTCTATTTTATTTCTTTTATTTTCTTTATTTCATGAAACCAGCGCTGAATGTTTATTGCATTGTTATGAACAATAAATGTGTTCATCTTTCCACTTCCCATCTAGTCTCTCTGACTTTAAGGCGTACCGCTGATCAAACCTAGTTCCAAGTTAGTGCCACTTTTATTATTTTTAGAAAGCACAGGTGCTACATTAGCAAGCATAGGAGACCATTCTCAATAAATATCGCCCATATTAGTCTAAATTCATCATTTTAATATTTATTGTTCCTGGTGACCTTTATTTTCCCTCACATCAATCCGACACTTCCTTCTGGGTGCAACTGTTATTTTTAATGATGAGTGTATATTTAGTTGTTATGGGTTCTGTTTGTCTTTCCTCTAACATCGGAAAGCCCCTTGCCAATTTTACCAGAACGTATAAAAACCGAAGCATGCTCCCTGACATTTACACTGTATGATATATCCAGGCATTATGTAAATCTCCTTACATGTGTATGTGCTAGCTCACGTTTTAAGCATCCATATCACAAAGACAAGGGGATTCAGAAAGTACCCTCATGACCATAGGTTACTTAATCGTCATTCATTTGCCAGGCCTTCGAGAGAGGAGAATAAGCGCTGGCATGTATAATGGCTTGTTCCTCATTGGCCTCTTTTCCAATCTGCAAATCTACACCACATTGCCCACATCCCTCGCGGCTCCTCATAAGCAGGCAACTTCCTTGCCTTTGTGCTGCATGGCAACATGATCGGAATTGATACAGCAGGTTAGTAGCCAAGTAGATGGAGGTAGAGCGAGAGAATAGAAACAGAAACAAAGTGGCAAGGAGCTGACGACAATGAGTGCTTTCTCTCTGTGACAAATCAAATCTGAGACAGCATCTCCAGGGAGGCCGGGCGAGGAGTCAAGGTTTTGAAAAGAGGCCAGACTTTTGCTTCTGTTTTGACGCAACTGTGTCTCCTATTCTTTTGCCCCTTGCCGCAGTGTTTTGACAGGGGTAATTGTGTCAGGACAAAAGGGCTACGCTCCTTTGAGCGCTGTAGCGCTTTGAAAGTGGCTGAGTGTTGGGTTCGAGGTAGGACGTTGACTCTTGAATTCAGAAGATTTCTTTTTTTAGAGCATTTTACATATACTGCAAAACCAAATAGTTCACTTTTACTAGTTTGCTTGCTGACTGCTCTAACAGCCGATAGAAAAATTTACTGCTAAAGGAAGGGAGGGAATCTTGCTTGTGTAGTTATCTTAATTTCTTGAGAGAAAAAGGATGGGTGCAGTGAAAATCTGGAAATAGAAAGTCATCCAGGCTGAACTGACATGCCATAATGTAAATGCACTCTCTAGTTCATTTTCACACTAGATCTTCAGTCTTTAGATGCTGGGAGTGAGAGGTTCAAGTTCATTATTACACTTTATTGATATATGCTGAACACAGCCTTTAACGTCACCTATCATGCTTGGCTTTGGTGTGCTACCTTTTTAAACACTGTCTACATTTTTTCACATATTATTTTTTTATAATTTGAGCTCAGCAGTAGCTCTGTAGATTATGTAAAAGTAAAACAAAATTATGTAAACTAACAGAATAGCTCCAAAAATGCTTGGTATAACTTCAAATTTACATTGAAAATAAAATGTGTTTTTTTTCTCTCCTGTGAAGTTACCATATTAATATAAGGATTTATTATAAGGATGTAAATAATGAATAAATAATAAACACCCTGAATGTCCTACAAGTCAAGTTAATTATGTAACATTATATGTATCATCATTACCCAAGTCTTAATTCATTATACACTTGCATAGTAGTTCAAAGTTGGGTTCACTTTATAAAGTGGTCAGTGACTGCAAGTAAAGGAGGGTGTGTCCAGTAAAGTGGACAGTGACTACAGTATCCTACACTTGGTTCTGTCAGTGTAGAAATAATCCATGTTTGTATTTTCTGGTATAGCTGTAACACCCTGTGTAGTCCTGCCCCCGCTTTTCTTAGTTTCTCTCTGTTTCTGTCTTTATTTTCCTTCCTGTCTCCCTCCTTCCACATGCCTTTATTGTCCTGTCCCATGTGCTTTTTTTTTAATCTAACTCCTCCTTTGTCTACCCTCCCGTCACACCCCAAATGTGTCCCTAGTTTGTGGCTCCTCCATTTCCCAGGTGTTCATCTACAGCCATTGCTTATTTCTAACCCATGTGTTTGCTTGGTCTCCACACTGCTCTGTTTAGGCTTCCAGGTTTCACTCTCATTGTTATAACAGCTTGTTCAATAAGGTGACAGAGATACAGATACAGGTAAATAAGTTATCATGTCCCAGTAAGCTCCATTTTACTAACTAATCACAGCAGCAACAGGAGGAAAACTACATGTCTTAGCCTTCCACAGTGTAGCAGACCATTTCTCCACTTTATAAATTCACACTAGCTTCAAAAGCATGTAACTACAATTTCCTGCCTTGCACCATGGCATAAAGTTCATATTTCTTAAGACTTCATATTACAGAAAGGTTGGGTGCAGTTCTTTTACAGGGAAAGAGCAGTATCGTCTTTCCTCTGCTGTGAAATATTACTGCATAATAGGACAATGCTGAATATTACTCAAATGCCCTGCAGGAATGAGTATGCTTAGAATAATTGACATTATAACTGGGGGTGAAAAACAAAGATGCAGAGTGCTGGTTTCACCTGACGACAGGACTATTTTTAAAAACCCCAACGCTAAAATCAGCACAGTCATATTTCAAGTTTAACGGCAGAGCAATTCATCAGGGCTCACACCTTTGCAAGGGGGGAAGGCAGAAAGTGCACCAACGTTAAGTGCTCTCCAAGCCGGCATAAAAACCAAGGGGAAATTTGATTTGCCGTTTATGACAGATATTAACTGAGTGCTCTGTAAATAAAGTTTACAGCGTGATGGGCTTTAATGCTGTATGTCCGAAAAGGATATCCTCAATCATCGGCCTGCTCCGAGAGAGGAAAGAGCGGCTTGCTCACGACTTTCCAAACTTCAAGGTCATGTTCCACGCCCAGTCTTCTCTTCTCCATCTGGGGCTGAGGCTTTGAGTAGCAGCTGTTCGAGCCAATCATGTCCGCCCAATTTCCCCTCGCCGTCAGCATCCAAATGGCAGAGCAAAGTGCAGGTTCTGACAACAACACCTGTGATGTGCTGACTCCTCTATTTCTCCCACTGGAGAGGAGCCATGCAGATAAAACTGCCACCACTATGAAGACGCACTTAACCCTCAGAGACCCTCTGATGCTAAATGCCAACAGTTGTTTGAAGGACTATTTATGCCTAGTCCTGACTAAATTACATTAAAGCTACATTTTCCAACAGCTCACATTTTAAACTCTATCGCAGGATCTTTATCTTTAGTGGTGAAAAACTAATACACTGAATTCACAACTTGCCCCATTCAAACATGTCTGCCCCGTACGGACATCAGTGCATCGCAGTAAATATTTGATGTGTGATGTACAAAGTATAAGTTAATTAACGATGAGGCTCAACAACAAAAAAATTTGCTGTACCCAGAAGGAAGTGTGGGAATGCTGTGATTTCGGTAAGGAAGGTAAAGGTTACCAGGAACAGTAAATGATGATGAATTTAGACTGACATGGGGAATGTTTATTATTTAGCTACACATACAGAAGTAGTGTCTCTCAGATGCCATGCCATGGAGTTGTAGATGTTCTTAGTGGAGGTGGAGTGACACCAGGCCTTCTGGATGTGTAACTGTTCATCTTGGTGCTGACCATGGTGCCTCCCTACATGTCTGTGTGCATGTAGTACTGCATTGTTCAGCGACAGTGCTCTAACAGGGCACTAACAGGAAGATTCAAGGGCATCACTGCTTGCTGAAGGGCCACAATCATGGCTATTGAGTCAGTCAGGTACAGAGATGAGACCCGTCCATGCTTACGTCACACAAATCCACTAAGTTTTATTCCTGTTGGTTAATTCCTTCTGTGCTCAACTATTTGTACACCTGTTCTATTGATGATGAGTGAATAATATATTTTTTAGTATTTTGTGTATATGGTGATGTGAAGAACATAATAATCACCATTTTAGAAAAAGAACTGAATGAGAACTACAGAGGACTAAGTTACCAGCTTGCAGTATGTTAGGAAAGGGTTTTTTATTTTATTTAATTTAGAGGAATAAAGAGACATTGATTGGTTATGAAGTCGCTTGTGTTGCAATATTAGCTTTACTGCAAGACTTTCCCTTTTTTCCCTGTTAAGCTTGGCCTGAGTGAATGGAGTCAGAAATAAATGCTGTTGTGCTTTGGAACGTCAGCGTGTTTTATTGTGGCTCACAGCAGTAAAAAAATGACGGAGTGGCTGATATTACCTTAGACCGCCTAAGCTAGCTCGAATCTGGAAGAAAGCTATGGCTGGTGTTCTAAAAAAAAGATAAGCACAAATGTAATATTGAATAACATGTGTATTAAATAACATTTATTCATTTTTACTGTTAAAAGACTGAGTTACAATGGGCTCTGTATAATGCCATGGTGCAGGAAAATCCCCACTGCCTCTGCTGCATGTGATTTACAGAGTACAAACTGTTCTAAAATATGAAAACTCAGTGTAACATAGAGAGCATCATGTTTTTAGCCTGGACAGGTCATGGACATTTCTGTGAAAACCTTTGTTATCAAAGTTTGTTATTAAATGTATTATAATCAAAAATAGTCATTAAAATCACACTTAGGTAATTCCTATAGGTAAATGTCCTTTAAAATTCATGGTTGCATGACCTCAGAGAAAAAGTGTGTATATATGGGTATATTATGGGTCTCTGAAGTTACTGAAGTGGAAAGTGGAAGTGGGAAAAAGATTTAATGAGCCATTTTTAACTGTTGGGAAGCAAATGTATCACTGTAGCCTTCTAAAGGATCCAGACACCCGAATCAGAGGACTTCAGTCTAACCCTAACAGCTTGTTCCACATTTAGAGGTCATTTACATATATTTAGTGCTGAAAACAGGGTAACACAACCGCTTGCTTCCTAAAGCTAAACTGTGTTATTCAGCTACACTGTTTTTCAGTTAGAATATGAAGAAGTAGTTCTTTTGGTTAGGGGAACAAGCATGCTGAAAACTGGTATGCATGCCTATCTTCCTGTAATGCACAAAATGATCATTTAAAAGTCTGAGTTGTTGGTTCAGAGTTCAGATTATCAGACCACGTAATAGGTCTTTACATATTAACATCATACATGCAGCCAAATACAAATAGTACAGAGTCTGCACAATTTGTTTGGTCTCAAATGATTTCAAAATCAACGATATAATAATAATACTAGAAAATTAACTGATATCCTCAGAGAATCCAGCCTTCACCAAGTTTAAATCACAACTAGAGAAGTGTATTTCCTGTGGAAAATGCAGAGTGATTGCACAGCTAAAGCTTGTCACTCGCAGGCTGCTAAAGTCTTCTATCAATGAATAGGAGTGTTTTAGAGAAACAAGACATAAACAACACATAAGATAAGAGTCTGGAGATTTGTCCTGAGTGAGTATATGGAGTCTGGTAGCTGTAATTTACAGGATACAATAGGGTTAGGGTAGGACCAAAAATGAATGTGACTCTATGGGGGGAAGGAGGGATGGAGAAAAAAGACAAACACAGCACAGCACAATATGGCTGAACATTCTGGGAGTAAAACAGGGTTGATAACTTAAAGCTATGGGGCTAGTTAGAGGACAGAAAGTGTGTACCAAGAAAAAAGGAGAAGCAGAAGAGGAAAAATGTACAGCAACAGTGTTGTATATTGCATGATTATCAATTTTTAGATTCATCCATTTGTGGGGGTCTACAGTATAACTGACATCACAAAATGCTCTTCTGCATGTTGCACGCTATTACACATTTCCAAATCCCCAAATCTTACACTGTGTAGCCTTAAAATGATTTAGAGAGAGGGTGATAACTGGATAAGGCATGTTTCTTCTACCTCAGAAGCAGTGAGAGAGAGAGAGAGAGAGAGAGAGAGAGAGAGAGAGAGAGAGAGAGAGAGAGAGAGAGAGAGAGAGAGAGAGAGAGAGAGAGAGGAGAGAGAGAGAGAGAGAGAGAGAGAGAGAGAGAGAGAGGAGAGAGAGAAAGAGTGAGAGAGAGAGAGAGAGAGAGAGAGAGAGAGAGAGAGAGAGAGAGAGAAGCACAATGCTCATTTCAAATGACCTGTGCAAGGCACCGGAATGTCAGATCAGATGGGAGATAATCAAGGACAATTCTAAAGAGGAAAAAAAACAGCAGAGAAGCTGAGAAAGGGAGGAAAAATGTAATCCAATTAAGAGTCTCCCCAGAGAGGAGGCGGCCAAAGATTTTATGAGGCTGCGGAGCAGGTCGTTAAGCATTAATGACGTTTCCGAAGTACTATTAGATGACCGAGAGGACGCTGCCTTTAGGAATCTTCAGCTGCCTTTCAATCGCACAACTTCAAGCAGCCACTGGTCTCTCAGGAGCAGATCTGTCAGGGACTTTTATGATAGTGCTTCTATTATGTTGTGGAGCTGCAGGGTACGGAGGGGACACCTACTGAAACGCTATCAAAGACTGGTAATCTGCTGACCGTTCATGTGCACAGAGGTCATACTGATCTCATATAGATGGTGGAGCTCCTTGGCATTGTTATAGGGCTGTCTTTGTTGGTGAGAGGCTTTTCTTAGCTGAAGTTTCAATGCTAAGGCTACAGTCCTGATCTCATATAAATGGGAGCACTTTTTTTGCCACAGTGTAGATCCGTTTTTTATTTATAGCAGACGTACTAAAAAAGTTTTTTTAGGAGATCACAGAGACGATGGATATGGCAGGGAAGATTGTTGCCGTGGGGGTCATGGGCAGATTCATCAGAAAGACAGTTGGGGTCTGTGACAGATGTAAATGAGGCTGCTTATGTTTAATTCAGCCTCACTAGTTTTACTCATGAATCCAGGCAGGAGATTTCTGGCATGTTTCTTTTTTTCCCTTCTAATTTTGAAATATAATAAGCCATTTCTGCACTTTTACCTTTTCGGCTGAGGTTATAGCCATTTGGTAGATTAATTAGACAATTAACATATACAGTTCAACACAGGAATTTAATAGTTCAGCTCCCAGATCACATTTACATGTTAATAGTATGCAAACAGAACATCTGGAAAAGCTAATAAACAGTGGGTAGGATGAATAAAAGACCCGAGCAGAGAATTCCTTCATAACCTTGATATCTATCAGAAAAGTGCTGTTACTGCAAAAGACAGGCTAGGTCTAGATTTTGGGCTACAAGAAAAAAAGGAATAGTCTCAGATGAGGATTCTTCTACACTGACCTTGAGGTTTCTTTCTTGTTTGTATTTATGCAGTTGGTGATGGTAACTAGCGGAGCTAAGTAGATTTGCCTTTGCATACAATTCATTCTCATGTCCTGTAACTTTTAAGCTGTGGTGTTCTCCGAACAGATGGGTGCACTGTTCCTTCATAAGGGATCTCAATTCCACAAACATGCATTTCTCAACTTGTGAACACTTTGATGGGAATGTCACAAAAAATAACTGCAGCATGATTTTTATTATTCAATAACTATGTGTTTAGACCTCCACCAGGAAGTATAGTATGTGAAATCATAACCAGCACAATACGTCATGCTAACAGCTTTTTCCCCAGAGCAGTAGCGCTCCTCAACCACAGTGGACACCTCCCACTGTAACCTCAAAACATACAACTGAACTGTACCAAACCGGACTGAACAGCTATTTGCACTCTGCCTATTTACACACCTCTGACTATTTGCACACCTGTACAGATGTTCTCTTTCTGTAAATATTCAGGTCATGTGTAACTTTCTATATATAATATTTTTCAACTAAATCTGTTTTACATCTCTCAGCTTCTTCAGCTTTTTATTACCTTTAGTACTTTTCACTTTTTTGATTTATCCTCTACCCTATTTATTGTTTAGTGTAATTTTCCTTTAGTTTAATACTGTAAATAATCTGTGTTCTGTGTTTTTTGTTTTTGTTTTTGTTACTTGTCATACGTGTTGCTCTTACCAAGACAAATTCCTTGTATGTGTAACATACTTGGTGAAATAAAGAGATTCTGATTCTGATTCTGAAATCCATATATATATATATAGAACCTGTAGAATTTAATATTTACCATTTACTCTTATGAGTAGTAATATAATTCTTATGATTTAATGTGTTTACATATTGCTTCTTTCTGTTTTTGCTTGGCTTCATTAGAAATGAGGGTCACCCTCACTGTATTCTGAGTTTAAAGAAAACAATAGTTGATTGATTTGTTTCTGCTTCATTGTTTTTGGTAAATATGTTCTGAAATCGATACCTCCAACACATTCCAAGTTTAGACATGGGCAATTTAAGCCTCTTTAATGCTGTGAAATGTTTATAATGTGGGTAATTCTTTAATGTGGGGTACTGGCTTTCTACATAATCTTGACATGACAACTTTTCATAACATAAATAAATATAGTGTCTTATTTTAATACACATTATCTGCTATAAGGATTATATTAGCCAATGTAATAGCCTTTATGACAGATATCAATGTTGGTCTAACAACTTATAAAATGTAAATATAAATGTAATATACTACTAGTAAGTACAAAGTCATGTAAAGTAACACTAACATCATTATAATAAAAAGTAGATATATTAAACGAGCGTTTTGGAAAGAAGTAATAGAACCTACATAATCTATCTCAGAAACTGGCTTGTTGGCTTGCAACATCATGGTCAGATCCAGCTGTATGCTTTTCATGAATTAGAATAACATGATTTGATGTTTGAAAATGTTTATTTATGAGCAAACTTTTAACACAGAGTAGCTAGTTGCTAAATAACTAACACTGATTCCCCTCTTAGGTTGTGTTTTAGCACAATGGCAGAGTTAACCTGAAGCCTTTGCCTTCTAGCCACAATCAAACCGATACTGTGTACAATAGACAGATAAACGTATGCATGTCTAATTCAGTATTTGGGCATAGGATAAATCTTTGTAATGGGAAGTAGTTATACACTGTATACCTGTTTACTGCTCTGTTACATCTAAATACTTCGATTGTTTTGTAAACACAAAATAAAATTTCTCTTCTTTAGAATGTTTTTTTTTTTTTACTTTGGCTTGCGGTTTGAAGAAAAGCATGTAATTGCTGTGGAAGTTGTGAATACTTAAATAACTTGCAAAGTGAAGTATTTTGTGGTGAAGGAGCAAACAGGCCATTATATATTATTATTATTATATATAAAACATACTGTCGCTGTCCAAAGAAAAACATGTATCTCCATTTTGGTCGATTTTTACTTTCATGTCTCATTTGATCACATGAGCTACTGTTTACTGTTACCGTTTCACTGTGTGTGAATTTCAAGAAAAATGGACCAACAGAAATGGCCCAAAACCGCTTGGAAAGACGTCGGGTTCCATTGACTTCCATTCAAATTAAATGAGGTTTTTGGCCTCTTCAGTAAAATTGCCATTTTGGAGATACCTGTTTTTCTTTGGACAGTGACGATATGTAGTGTAATTCAGGATTCAAACCTATATAAACCCACACAGGTCAGGATTCCTCATTTCTACTCAAAACATAGTCCTATACTGGCATAATACGCCTGACAGTGCTGAATCGTTAGAGCCAGTGTGAGCTGGCTGACTGTGACGCAGTTCTGGCTGGAAGAAAGTTCGGTTAAATTTTAAATGGTAGCATTAATACAAGTGAAAACTGAGACGGAGAATGAGGTGTGAATGATTGAGGGATGTAGTCAGAGATGCCAGCTGAGCCAGGATGTCCCACAGTTATGACAGCTAGGGCTCTATATTTGATTTAAAGTGACATTTGTAAGCATGATAATGGGTGACACTTGTCAGCCAAAAAGAATGACTGTGCAATCCTACTTGTGCAGCAAAATCCTCAGTTAAAACTTAACTTTTACAGCATTTACTCCTGCCCACCCAGGTTCAACCTTTACCCTCTGCTCCCAACATTACAGGAAACCAAATCATAACAAATAGTTTTTTTTTATTTTCCAACATTATGGTAAAAAACAAAGTAATCCAGTTACAACATGGTGAAGCTACAATCTACACAGCTGGGTCCTAATATTTGGTGTTAATTGTTGATTTAAGTGAAAATAAGATCCTCACAGTATTTAGAGATGTTTTGTTTACGTTAGGCTGCATTTCTTTACACTGAGCTAATCACTACCCTCACTAACTACTAGAAACTTCAGGCAAACAGATTTAAGTAGTGATGCAGTTTGTTTTAGAAAAAATTACATTCATACAAACATGCATATTTTTAATCCAATTTCAATTGTTATATGAATGATTGTACCAAACTGGTTCAAAGTCTGATGTAAACAGTTTTTGACTGACTTGATGAATGCTCTGAGTTTATTTCTGTTTATTTTACAGTAGTAAACAAACAATTAGATGGTTCATAATGCTACTGAAACTTTACCAATCTTTCAGAAGTTTTGGAAGTTGTAATTTTAGCTAATTATGAGCACAACTAAAAATTGTTAGACAGTACATGACGCACATAGCATGCTAATTCTTTTTACTGAAATGTGAAAAGTTTAGAAAGTTTGAAAAACATGTGTCTCGGTAGTGACTATTCTTAATGTTACACACTGATTATCAGACTGTCAGACACATTTATCTCAAAACAATGGAGTTTAACTGCTTACCGTGCGGCCATGAGAGACAGGGATTGTAGTCACACTTCCTGCTCTGACATACAGGGTCATGGCTAAAAGACTCCACCCATGTACATTTGTGTTTTGGTAGAGACATGAAAATGTGGCACAGCAAGTTTTCAATCTAAAAACGAAACTAATAATAAATCTTTTAACTTCAAAAGAATTTAAACAGTTCTCTTTAAAGCAGCAGTCCTTCAGATTTATATTTTAAATTGAGAGCAGTGAAGAGGGGACAAAATATTTTAATAAACAGTATAATTGTGCTGGTACAAGTGTCCCTGAAAAGTCCAGGATTTTCATTCTGAAAGAGAGTGGTCTGGTAGGTTTTTACATTGGGTTTGATGGCCATGTCACAAGCACAATCTGTAAAAGAGGACCCCACACCTTTCTTTTTTTGAAAAACTACTCGACCATCTAAATACATACCTGACTGAGTAGATGCTTTATAAAGGAACTTGTGGTGAAGGACGTAACTTGGCTATGAAAAAGAACAGTTTGCTCTCAGAATACCCCAATCTGACCATTCATACAACAGCAGTTTGACTAATTTGGTAGAATCGTATGATACATTCCATTACATGTAAATCATCCAAAAAATGTAAATTAAAAGGCACCATACTTTAAATAATGCACATTTCACACATGTATATGTTCCTTTAGGTTTCAGCGCTCCCAGCAGAATCTTCTGATGTCCCTGAAAAGCACTGTTATTCAGTGTTTGTTCACTTTTGGCTCATAGTTCTTTGAAACAAGCAGATTTTAAACTTTCCAAATTCCAAATTTATTGAGATAAAATATTTTAACATGATGAGTGTTGATGAAAGGGTTTAGCTGTACATACAGTCTTCCTTGTAGAGAAAGCATCCTTTACATTTTCGGTTATATTTTTTACTCTTTGAATCGAAAATGAACGCAAGAAAGCTGAACTTGATGCAGAAATGAGAATTCATTGTAATGGCAATGCGGGAAATGAATGAGAGTCATATTACAGTGTTCTTAAGAATTATTGCGAGGGGTTAGTTTTGCATCTAAGAACACATTCTGGCATGTCTTGTTAACCTTTCTCTCATTTAGATTCAGTTTCAGAAATCTGAATCATATGTTTACTGTAGAGGATTTACTTTAACATTATTGGCCATAAGTCGGTTTCACTTTTGCATGTATAATTTCTTTCTTCAGTGGGTTTTCCAATGATGCCAAATGTTAATATGTATAAATTATCATTATTTAAACTGAAGTCAGTCAGTCCTATACTGTATATATATATACATATATATTAATGTAATTTACATGTTACATTTACATGTTAATTTGTGTGGACTACTGAAAGTGCTGAGACAGCTGAAAAGCATCTATATATTACATCACAACAGTAATAACATCCCAGCACGATGCACAAATATAAAGTATAATGCGTTATTATCAAACTTTAAGCAGGTAGAACAGAAATGATGATCAGTCAGGTCAAGTAAGGATTGTCTGTACCTAATAAATATTGATAAGGAGTGACTCAAAAAAAAGTTCTAACAGGCTGAGCTTTTGGTTTGGCAACCAACAGAATTTTTTAACAGATAAGTGGCAGTAGAGCTGAATCAATGAACTGGATAATGCCATAGTTTTAGTCTCAGCACACCTTTTTTTTTCTTTTATCAGTTTCTTATATGCCCACTTTTTCTGTACCTGTAGAATTACAGATTTTCAAATGTAAGCACGAATACTGAACATAAACTATGCACAATAAAACAATAAACCAAATAATTAAAAAGAAAAACAGGAGAATGCAAAAAATGATGAAAAAACTGTTTATATTTTTCATGTTTTTAGTAAGGTATATGGTGGCACAAGTAACGCAAAAGTAATGCAAAGTAATCAAATTACATTCCTTTAATATAATAACCCTTTGGATTAGGTTACAAATGCATTTTGTATCAGGTAATCTGTAATCTGTATCGGCATACATTTTTAAAACAAAAGCTTCCAACTCTGATGAAGACCACTGACCAATACTGGTTGGTATAATTGTGGGAGGAGCCTAAGTCTTAAAAAGATGCAGCTCTCAGGCTGAGAGACAGACTGAAGCACAGCAACCGAAGACTATGTACTATGGACTATGCACTGTGCTTTAATATTTTAACCCGCTTTGGCCACTTTGCTCTGTTGCATGCATATGTTTGGGTATTATGTTGCCACCAACAAATAACACTCAACCTGAATTGATTTCAAGCTTTGTAACCCAAGGTTTTGTAACCTGAATTAATGTAGGCTAATGGTACTAATATTTTTGAATATCCTGTGTAACCTGAACACTCAGGAGTACCAAACAGGGTTTCCAAAAATGTAAAACATTTGAGTGGGCTTGATTCAGCAGACTTTTTTCCCTTTTCTCCTTCCAGGGGATTTGACTACATGTATTTAAAATCAACAACAGAGGCTTTACCATGAGACCTAAACCAAATCAGGGTGACTAAATTAGTGTACAGTCTGTACAGTTCTGAAACAATCTTATGGACAGATGAGACCTAGATAAACTGGCCCCAGAATGATGAGAAGAGAAGTGTATGAGGAAATGAAGGAACTGCTTATGATATAAAGGACACCACCTTGTCTGAAGGTAGAGTTATAACATGGGCATGTATTGTTGCCAGGGGAAGTGGTTCCCTTGTATTTATCGATGATGCGATTACTGAAAACTAAAGTGTAAACACTCAACCAAAAACTTCAAAGGTGCTTCACAGTACAACAATGACCTAAAGCAAGCTGCAAAACCAGTACGAGACTTTTGTAAGGAAAAGAAGAGGAATGTTCTAGAATGGCCAAGTTAAAATGAAATGGAAGCACATGCACTTCAGGTACGGAAGGCAAAACTGAAAGTGAAACAAAGAGGAACTGAAGGCCATGAACAAGCAAGAGCTCAAGGTAGCCGCTGTGAAGGCCTGGCAGAGCCTCACCAGGGAACAATCCCAATGCCTTGCAATGTCTATGTCTAGAATCCCAATGTCTTGTGAGGCCTATGGGTTCCCGACTTCAGGCAGTCATTGACTGCAAAGACGTGCAACCAAGTATTAAAAAAGACACATTTATGATTATGCTAGTTTATTCAATCACCGCTAAGCCCTTAAAATTGAATGGGCGGTGTATGAAAATGTCAATAAGCCCTACACTGATCACTTTATTTGAATATAAAAACCTTTAAATTAAATCTGAAAGTGTGCTATATGACTTTGAAATCCATGATTTAATTTCAACTCCAATATGCTGTGCAAGAGAGCTAACATGATAACTTTGTCAACATCAACTGTCAACACTACTGTATTGAGTTTACTGACCTTTAATGAGGTGAGCTAGAAATGTGATGTGAGAGTTTTAGTCAGTGATGTTTGAACAATAAAACTGCTGCGTATTAAAAGAAAACCACTGACAGTGGAACTCTTTTTCATAAATAATAATTTAATTAATTTAAGTATTTCGGTTTTTTAATAAAAAAATTATAATGGTGAGTGCTGTTATAAGTTCAGTATTGGGAATTTAGCTGGGTGTGATTTGGATTCATGCTGCAGACTGTTTAACCATATAGTGATGGTGTGCTTTGTTTCAGACTCCATTTACATCTGTTCTTTAATAGTATTCTTGCACTGGCATGGTTTTCTATGAGTGGTGACTGCAGGCCATGTAGACGCTCATTCCTCAGCAGGAAACAGTGTGTCTTCCTATTTTAAAATGATTTCTTTTGTATGTGTTATTGCTTTTGGGCACTTATCACATGCTATGAAATTATTTTCTCTCAGTTCCTCTGTAGATCAGTGGGTACCTGTTATCAGGTGACCTACATAAAGGTATACCTATAACCTACACCCAGCTACAGAGAAAGCTTTGTAAACTGTGTTTCCATATGTTATCCCAATAGTTGCACAAATATAAGGAATCCGTCCAGAAGGAATGAACTGACAGGACTTGGTGGATTGGGTTTGACATTATGAGACATGCAAATGATTCAAGTTTCACCCACTGCTGCGCACGTGATGTGCGCAAGACGGGCCTTATCTCTGTACCTGACTAACCATACAGCCAGGATTATGGACATTCAGCTGCACCGACAGGACCACATGCACACAGAATCTTCCACCTTCCATGACAAGTCCAGCTTTAGTCTTGGTGGAGACAACGAACGAAGCTGTGTGTGGAAGCACCGTGGTTAGTGACAAGATGATTGCATCATGCATCCAAAAGGCCTGTTGTCACTCCATGTCCACCCTTACTGCAAAATCTGCAGGAACTGTGTGAAAATATTCCAGCTACATGGGATGGATCATCACAGGACACCATTAAAGACCTCTACAACTCCATGCCGAGACGTCTGGCATGTTGGGTTCGCAAACATGGTGGCCCAACTGCATACTGAGAGACTACTTCTGTATGTGTAGCTTAATAATTATTGCCCATATCATTCTTAATTTATCATCATTTATTATTTCTGGTAACCTTTATCTTCCCTCCAAATAGCTTTGCAGTCCAACACATCCTATTTTCCTGATGATAAGTATATATAAATGTATATTCTATATACATAATACTATACACTATTCATTGCATCCAAACTTGGCCTTTTTATAGCTTCAATCCTTTAAAGCAGCCATTTGAATGTTTTATATGACGTTTCAACCAAAATCCTTTTAATCAACTTCTTGCAATGCAAATCATAAATCATCCAAAGTGCACCTCCAGAGTTTAGTCTTAGAACTTGGTTGCAGGGTGGTCTCTGACATTTGCACAGCACTGAACACTGCAATATGAACAAAAGCACCATACTGTATAAGTGTTAGGCACAATAATCAAACATGTTTCTCATGTCAGTATTTGCTTCTTATTTGTATAAAGAATGGTGGACAACAAAGCAAATGTTGCTTTTAGAAAACCACCCAAGGTCTTTAACTACCAGGATAAGAATACTGTAGATATAGATTTTTTCCCACCCCCTATTTCTGAGGCAGGTAAGCCTTGGTGGGGAGTTCTTGGGGTGCTTCCTGTGGATTATCCATGAGCCATGAATCATTCAAGGCCATTCAAAGCATCGTTTGGTGGATACAGATCCATGGCAGCTCTGCAACACAATCACAGCGTTCAGCTTTACAGGGTCTGAAGTGTTGCTTCTGAGAGTATGTAAAAGTGCTTGCTCTAGACAAAAAGCTAGGGGCAGATTAAATGTTGAATTGTCAGAAAAAGCACAGTGAACCTGGATTAGAAAGTTTTTGAAGTCTTACACGAGTTGGTTACTTGCATTGTAATTCAAGTGTTGTGGAGCAATTTACTAGGAATCAGATGAAACTAGTTGAAAATGGTTCAGGCACTGTGTGGTAGCATTCCCAGCCCACTAATAGCACTAATAAGCACTAATATACCAACATAAAGCTGCTTCTAGTGAGATGACAGTGAATGGTATTACTGTCTTTACAGGTTACTATGGAAATGCTCTATCACATAACGACACTATTGTTAAAGATAATTATGGGCTCTGAGATGTCTTGAATCAAAAGCTTCCACATCCAGGTGTAGTGAATATGGCCAACATACTATAGCCTGTTAATACACTTGAGACACTCATTTCAAGTACATTTTGAGAGAACTCATTTTGAAAATCTCAATGTTAAGCAGACATATTTGCACTATTAAAAATCAGTTTTTTGATTCCCCAAAGAGGCTTTAGAATTCTGTGCTATATCGCGTTTATGTGACCAGCTCATTATGATTTTCTTAATCTTTATAAAAAGATCGTCTAAACTGGTAGAGAGAGTATTCTGGGAGATGCTTAACCTACCATTCCAGAATCACTTTTGGTGCTGTTGAAAAATCCAGCCTTGGCTAGGTGTCGTTGTTCTTGTGTTTATCTCTAGGTTGATGAATAATATACACTCTCCAGCTGTTTGTCATGTGTTATCGCCTCATGAACCTGACTTGTGACTCATACTCACTTAAGTTTAGCAAGCTAAAGGTCCAATTATTAGCACTTGAGAAGCCTTAGTGTGCATCATGAGAATGAAGGAACTACTGGTCATATATACAATTCTGGTTATGACACCAGGAACATTCATTCCATCACCAAAACCGCAATTAAAAGTCAATTTCATACACAATTCTTTGCTTGGATGTATAACTCTTTACTTGATACAAAGGTTCTACAGTATATTAAATGCAGGTTCTTTACACTCTCAAGATCTAATTTCACAAAACTGATTCTTTAATGAAACATCACAAAGATATTCAAAGAAAGACCGCAGTCATACTAATTCAGTGAGATGGAACAGCCAGCAAAAAGTCACACTTGGGCTGCCATCTGGGATAAGACATCAGATGTGAAAATCCCATATACGAGTTTATTAATCAACTTCTGAATCTGAATAAGAGAATTCGGTGAATCAGATTAGATAAAACTCAGTATGACAGTTCTCTGCAAGAGAATCACCAGAATCAGGTGCTTTATACACAACTGTATGAGACAGTCAGTCAAAACCTCTTGTTGTTGTTATTATTATTATTATTATTATTATTATTATTATTATTATTATTATTGCTGTTATTAAATAACTGTATGCTATTTTTATCCATAACATTACCACTTCTGTTTTGTCTTAACCAACTTACAAAATCTTTGAAAAATCTATTATCACGATGTATATTGTGTATTGTAATAATGTCCTGAAATATCGTGATATAATACTGTTTGTCATATCGCTGACCCCTAACCTGCACAAAACCACATCTACGTCACTCAATAAACCTCAAAAACCGGAAGTGAAATATCAGCACTGTTTAAGAGAAGACTGTAATACTCACCTAGTCAGGCCAAAAGCCTGTGGTGTAGATTAGCTACTAATAATTAAGATCAACAATTAGCTGCAGATGGGACAGCTTGGTTGACACGCAAGCAAACACACAAGCAAACACAGCAGAAAAAGTTTTGCCTCAGTCTGACTCTGCCTGTGCTTCTGTCTGTCAAAGACCCAGTCGCACTCGCAGCCTCCTCAACCCACCAGCCGTTCTGCATGGCTGCGGGCAAAGCAGCTGTCAGACTCTCTCTCTCGCCCTGTCTCTCTCTCTATCTGCCTGCTTCGTGCTCCCCATCCACACTCTTTTCTTCTCTAATCCTCCGTTTCTTTTTTTTCCACTAAGAACAAATATTGTCCGTAGAAGTTCAACTGAGAGAGTAGGGGCTTACACTGCTTCTTTATTGACGCCCACACCCACACCACCACCCCGCCCACCCACACACAATCTGTTTTTCAGCAGCAACCCCAACAGCCTTTTTCTTACTCTCCCACACAAACGTTTTCATATGCCGGGCCAAAAATAAATAAATAAATAAAACAAAACAACTGTAGTACTCCTACTCCAGTGAAGTGGGGGTCCCGATGTGGTCCCAGTGCAGCTTTTGTTTGGCTCGTGCCAGATTTGGTCTGGATTAGTGCTTCTAATGTCACTGATCTCTCCTAATTCTCATCAATCCTCTCAAGTGAAGCAGCGAGAAAGCAGAGGGTGGGCTCCCGAAACATCTGAACTTTGTGAGGAGTGTTCGCCTGTAATGCAGGGGTGGCCAAGTGGCAATTTAGCTCGGTCTCATCTTAAACCGCCAGGTACTCCACTGTTATTGCTCTTCACACGTCCAGCAATCAAGAAGCCATGATTTCTGGACTCCAAAAGTGAAGTTTCACCTTTAAGCACTTGTGCTAATTAATGTTTGTCAAAGGATGAAGGAAACCGAGCAATAACCTTTGCTGAGGCCATGTGAAGCACAGGATAGAGTCAGAAGAAAGAGTAGAAGAGACAGGGAGAGGAAAGCCATACTGATAGAAAATGAAGAGCACCTTTCCCCCAGTGGCAGCTGGTGAATCAGTGAGGGAGCGGATATACCGGGGCGAGTGCAATTAGCAATGCGACGCTAATGCCAGGGCCACACAGAGAGAGGAGCAGAGGCTGACAGACTGGCCCTCTGGAACATGGCCTTTACTCAAGAACGCAAGTGTCTGTCTCGCATAATACGAGCCAGAATGTTTAGTACAGAAGTGAGTGTGCCCTCTCACATCACAAATTGGAGTTCTCTGCCATCAGTTACATTCGCACTAAACTGCCAGTTTGCATGTGCAAGCCATTTCATCAGACACATTTTCAGACTAGGAGTTTCAAACCAGGAGTAAGAGCAAACCTCCAGCAAGTCCCAGCAAATCCCCTTTAGTGCAGTTTTTTAATCTGCTCCTTTTCATTTCCCTAACTTATTAATGAGAAGCTGATCAAGTAGTGATACAACAAAGCTTCTACATTAAATGAGACAATCACGTCAATTAACATGTTGCAAACTAATGATGGCTATCTTCCCCTTCGCATTTTCTCACTGGCCGTCTACTTCTTATATTTTGTGGGTTTGGGGGCTGTGTGTTTACTTTTGCTTTCTCACTGTTTTGCACATTTGTGTGATTTTTGCATAAACATTGATGCACGGGTAAACAGTCTCGTACGCAAAAGAAAATATATATCCGCATTTTTTCAAATTATGTGTTTCAAAATATGCAATATGTATGTAACACAAAAGTTATATGTGCTCTTACATATATTTAATCTACATGTTTATATATTTCAGACAAGTTCGCAGCTTTTGTTTGGCTTGTGCCAAATTTGGTCTGGATTAGTGCTCCTAATGTCACTGATCTCTCCTAATTCTCATCAATCCTCTCATTTGAACTTTGTGAGGAGTGTTTGCCTATAATGCAGGGGTGGCCAAGTGGCAATTTAGCTTGGTAAGTTTGCAGCTTTTGTTTGGCTCGTGCCAGATTTGGTCTGGGTCTAGTGCTTCTAATGTCACTGATCTCTCCTAATTCTCATCAATACTCGCAGTATTGAACTTCGAGAATACAATTAAAAAGACATTGATCTGCTAAAAGTGTATTTGCTATAACATTAATATTACAATACATAAAACTAATACTGTGTAATACAATAAACAGTCATTGTACAGTATGTCTGTGTAAACATTTAACACAGGATTACTTATAATGCAAAAACTGGACTCAATACTTCATAATGTTCAAACAAGGTGATGGTATTTAACAAATCTATATGATTGCTGGGGTCATCGGGGAGATTTTGAATCAAACCTCATTCTTCAGCCTATCTCCAAATATATAAAGCACTTTCTCCCACATAATAGATTTTTATTACTTGTTGCTATATTTATGTTCGTTTACAAGCATGGTCATAAGGCCACCCGAGGGTGAACGGGCTAAATTCTACCCACTCTACAAGACTTATTAACTGCCTGAATACCCCCTCAGTTACAACTAATATAGCTGTTACGTTCATGTTGCTGTTTTTATATGTGTGGGTTTATATGCAGTATATGAGCCCACAGTAGCCAGCCCTGTAGAAATTACACCAGTGGCATTGCGCCACCCCATATATCAGTAAGAAGGTACCACCATAGAACCACAGTAGGTTGTAATATTTAAATGATGGAATACTCTCAGCAGCATTGACGCCAACATGGTGGCAGTAGCATAGTACTGTGCATGTGCGTAGCATGTACAAGTGTGCGTCTTTCTTGTTGGTACCTGTTTACACACACACACACACAAAAAAAAAAAAAAAATATATATATATATATATATATATATATATATATATATACATATACATATATATATGTATGTGTGTGTGTGTGTGTGTGTATGTACTTATATACATGGACAAAATAGCATGATTGTATTGTTACTGGCAGTGTTTTGTCTGCTCTGTTTGAATTCTTTATTATTTATTGTAAGCTAGACACAAACTACCCCCTATAGAATCATAGCAAACAACATATACAATCATTCAGATTTGGTATTTTTAAGTGTGAGCCCACATACAAACAGTTTATCCCTGTAATGACTAGCTACAGTCACCAAAAGGCAAACAGGACCTGAGATGCCAATGTAATATAGCCTGAACCGTTCTGCTGTCTCTTTGACAAATACGCTAATACCAGACATGTCCACGCTTCATCAATTATCTTCTTCCTTCCTGTCCCTGGCCGGCTACTTGAGGAGTAACATTGAGCTACAGAATCCTTTTATAGCCCCTTTGCTGCTATAGCTTTCTAAATGGACTAAATAAACATGATCGGTTAAATGGCTCGGAATTCTGACGCTGGTGTGCACGACAACTCTCGCTTATCTGCGAGCTCCCTGTGCCTTGTGTACCTTGTAGATCAGCCTTGACCTAGTGTCATTTTAATTTTCTTGTTTTTCATCACGGATGGCAGCTCATGGTTGTGCGAGCTACTGCCAGTTTAATAATGCTGAACTCTGAGATGACAAGGGCGTTGATTAATATGGCAGGTCTTGCTATTGCTGTGTTACTTTGAGAAGATAATTTCCCCTACCAGGTAATACGCTACTGCTGTGACAGAGGGCTAAATCCATCAGTGTCACCATTGGATAGCTGTCATTAAAATGCATATTTGGATACTCTGATACTTGAGAAAACTTCTCAAGTCAATATACACATTCGAGTCACATTATTATGATCAACTATCAGCGGCGGCATCGAGTAGCTCATAAAGGAAGTCATGTTTTCGTGGCATTCTGTGGGTACACCCATTTGTGTGGAAGGCGCTCTTTGCCGATTTAGGTAGGAATCCATCCCTCCAGATCACATACACACATACATACTAATTGTCTTTTCTGGGACGGATCTGATCTTCCAGCAAGACAGTGCGACATGTCACATAGCTAGAAATGTTTGGAAGAGCATGAACAAGACTTCCACATCCTACCCTGGCCCTATTCGTGAGTTTGACACCCAACTCAAACAGGTCTGACGTGTGCTGCTTAACTCAAAACCAGAACCTGCCCCAAACCTTAATATGCATTGAGACTTGATCACTTTAAGAATGAAATTACATCCTATTTAACACTGAGAATGCCTTGTATTTCAATGTTTCACAGTGTATATGTCTTAGATTAGTACAATCTTAAAAACAAAGGTACTAGCTGGATCTTTGTAGTTCTACCATAAAAGAACCACTTTTAGTTCCTTTGACAACCTTTCAATTAATGGTTCTTTATAGAAGGAGAGGTTCTATGTTAAATACAGGTTCTATATCAGGAGTGTATAATCCTGGTGCTGGAGATCGACCACTCTGAGGAGTATAAGGGATGTGGAATAAAGGACACTTTATATATATATATATATGCATATATATATATATATATATATATATATATATATATATATATATATATATATATATATATATATATATACAGGAGTTGGACAATGAAACTGAAACACCTGTCATTTTAGTGTGGGAGGTCTCATGGCTAAATTGGACCAGCCTGGTGGCCAATCTTCATTAATTGCACATCGCACCAGTAAGAGCAGAGTGTGAAGGTTCAGTAAGCGGGTAAGAGCACAGTCTTGCTCAAAATATTGCAATGCACACAACATTATGGGTGACATACCAGAGTTCAAAAGAGGACAAACTGTTGGTGCACGTCTTGCTGGCGCATCTGTGACCAAGACAGTAAGTCTTTGTGATGTATCAAGAGCCACAGTATCCAGGGTAATGTTAGCATACCACCAAGAAGGACGAACCTCCACCAGCATCACGTAGTGACCTGGCCACTATCCTGCAAGAAGAATGGCTTAATCCCTCTGACCACTGTGCAGGACTTGTATATGTCATTCCCAAGACGAACTGACGCTGTATTGGCCGCAAAAGGAGGCCCTACACCATACTAATAAATGATTGTGGTCTAAAACCAGGTGTTTCAGTTTCATTGTCCAACCCCTGTATATATATATAGTATTTATTTATATAAAATATTGCACTAATGCATAAGGAAAACAAATGCTTTAAAGACTTGAGTCAAATGTGTAAGAGCAGGGAGAGCACAAGACGAGTAGGCTTGAGGTCTGATTCACTGTAATAAACGTGTGACTGATTAGAAGCGCTGGGAATATCTTACATGTGTCCTGCTTTTTTCCTGATGCTGGAAGAGAACTACTGTTTTGACCTGAAATGAAGTAAATGAAGGGTGGTCTCTGACTTTTCCACAGTACTTTATATATTTAAAGCCATCCCCCCACTAGATGTTCCTCTGGAACCAACTGTAGCAGAAGGCAAGGTAGTTTATGCACCACAGCCTTTCGAACTTTGATTCATGGCCATAGTGGCTCCTGAGTAATGAGTCGTGCATTCTGATTAATGGTGGGGTTAGGGATCCCACGTCCAGCGCTTTATCAATGTCCCACTGGCCGCAGGACACTTTTCGTGTCTCGATTTTGCACTCACTTTCTACAGATTTTAGCACCTTCCATCCTGGCCATGCCATCCAACGCTTAGAGACACATAGCAAAGTCCAGTGGGGCAGACGGACCCATGTTATGACTCAATACGACTCGCGTGAACCGACAGATTGCCAGGCAGTCTGTTCTGTGCTTATGAACATTCTGTAAACACAGGAGGGGGGCCTATTCGCATCAGCTGCTTTTGGAAGGTAAATTGCGGCATGTTTCTCCTGAGCGAGGTCAGAGGCAGGAATGGCAGCCTGACAGACAGAGTACAGGAATGTTTGAGATGTGGGTTCTGATTGCGCTAACCACTTTATTAAATGACGGTCACTTCTGTGGACCGTCAACATTGATCATTCAAGGTCTTCATTACATTAATGGTGTAATATATTACGATGTTGATATCTGAAATGGTGTACCCGTCACTTGCACTGTGCCACTCTTCAGATTACAGAATTTATCACCGACCTATTCACTTTCCTATATGTTTTACTATCCTAAAGTTAATATTTTAAAGTATATTAATGTAATTGCACTGTTATCTGAGTCACTTTGGTTCTTGTCTATTTGTCCAGCAGTACGATGGGTAGCACTGTAAGAGGGTCATGGGTTAAATTTTTGGCCAGGGCGTCCAAGGTCCTTTCTGTATGAAGCATGGTCTCCTCATGTCCATAGAAATGCAGTCAGGTGAGTTGGAGATGCCCCTAGGTGTGAGTGTGTGTATGTGTGTCTGTCTGCCCTGCAATGAATTGGTGACTTGTCCAGGATGTTTCCTGCCTTCCGGGCACTTAATGCTGGAAATGGCTCCAGTGTCACCCAGAAGCGTAAAGTGGTTTAGGAGATGAGTGCGTGAGAGTATGTGAGCCTATTTTTTTCCATTTACACAAATTTTAAAACATGGTAAAGGGTTTGAAGTTAAATATGTCAATGTAATGGGACAATGTCTGCAGATGAGGCTGCTATCCGCTTATTAAGAGGTGTCCATCATGTTAAACATTTTAGGACATCAATCCTTGTTTAAATGGACAGAGAAAAAATGAACGCAGACAGTTTTAATTGCAGGAAGCTCAAATATGAGTAAACATGAGTGTGTCATGAAGGCAGCGTTTCAGGTTGTATAGTCAGATTATGATGGCTTGCATGCGGGACTATAAATAGACTAGTCTTTATGCAGCTCTTGCAGACATCTTGGTTTTGTCCAGTTAGCAGCGTTATTGTGTGCATATAAACATAGTTATTGATGCTGTGAGCCATGTTAATGCCTCATGTGCTAATGACCATCTGGGGTTCATTCAGAGGGTTGGAGCAAGGCTGTTTTAGGACACTAAAAAAAGAGCATACGCCGAGCTTTTTCCTCACTCCTTTAACTCCGTCTGATAAGCCAGTGTAATTCTTTGATTGGCTTAAGCTTTGGCTACAGAGACAGCATACACTTAGTACTTTGGGGTTTTTGCTCTTCCTTTAAGAAGCTTTTGTTCATGTTGCGTCATTTTTGGTGGCAGACTTCCATGTTTTTGTTACTGCTTCAATTTCCTGTGATGATTTATGGCCTCTGTCCAGTTGTGGTAAGTTTGACTCATATCTGCTTGCACTATAATTTTGGGCTTTTTCCACTAAACAAAGAATCAGAACCTAGAGCACCAGGACACTGGAACTGTGCTTTATCTGTTGACCATCAGTCTAATAATGAAAGTCCCAGCTTTGTGGTCTCACCTGACTGGTACTACCAAGACCTAATATTACTCAATGGCTTTCTCTCATTATGTAACACTAGCAGCTGAAACCAACAACAAATTAGTAACAAAATATTTTTTTATTCTTCCAGGTAAAGATTAAGTTGTAGTGTACACAGGCCTGATGTTTAGTTTGTTGTTATGTTGGCTGATTTTTTCTAGTATAATTATGTTTTAAAGAGTTTGCTAAGATTAGCTAGATAAGGAACTAATAGTTATGCCATTAGCATTTACGCTAACCCCCCAAGGAACAAGTGTTTTGGCTTACATTTTTAAACTATAAGCTTTGATTGATTCAGCATGACTGTTTAATTGCTCAATTGGTCACACACAGTGCAGTACATTGTTCCATATGAGCCAATAAGTTAAGCTTATAATATCAAGCAAGCTAATAGGCCATTTTAGATCATTTAGAAAGGCAAATAATGACCAAGAACAAATGATTAATCACAGTTATTAGGATGTTATGAGTTGTTACAATGAGAACCACACATTCCATTAGCTCCAGTTTGGGTCATTTCTTGTTTTCTAATGTGTGATGGATAAATGTCATTAGAGTCTTATGCTGCACTTGTTGAATTGCACTATATGTAGTCACTTGGACATTTAAACTGCAAGTCACAACAAAGTCCTGAAGGGACAGTGATTCATACTACTGACTTTGTTCTAAAACTGGGATTACAGTAAAGTTCTCAGTCAGTTTGTAGGTGCTTCAACAGTGTATGAAATTCCCTGTGTTTTAATGGGCCTCACCTTTCTTTCAGTGAAATCAAATCCAGATCTCAAGCCTACCCTGCACTGCATATTTTTGTGCCTTCCCTGCTCTTACACATTTGACTCAACTCACAAAGGGCTTGGTAATTAGCTGATTAGCTGAATCAGGACTGTTAGAACAGGGAAAACACTTAAGTGTGCAGAGCAGTGGGGGCCCCAGGACTGGGACTGAATTCCACTGCTTTATAACATTGCACACTACAGCTTTTTAGCCTGTCAGCCTGCCGATGATATTTTCCTTGGTGCTTTGCATTTTGAGGGAAAAACGCTTTTGATTTCAAGTTTTTATTATTTCATTTTTTTAAGATCATCAACTCTGCTTCAAGTAATTGTCAAATCAGAGGCAAATGGCCTCAGGATGTTTTTTGATTGTTTTATTTCTCAGGAAAGGGAGAGAGCTAAGAGTCTGCCCTTTACACACTCTGCAGGCTGTGGGAGATGAGTTTGGAGGTGTCAGAAATGAAGGTTACTTTGGGTTACCAGAATTTTCAGATACTGACAAAGGATGAAAAATCACTGATGTTCACATGGAAGGAAATATTTTAACATGTATTATAAAGACAGTAGCACCAGGGCTATGTACCTGAATTTTTCCTTATTGATACAGTCATATTACTGTTCATTGAATAACCTTTGATCATTATGTTCTTGTAAGCATTAGCCTACTGTCAACAAACTAAGGTTCTTTGCTTATAGTTTTCAACTATAGTTGTTAGTAATGAAAATTGTGATAATAGTAAACAAAACATAAAGACAAAACAATGTGTTGTTAAATTACAGCAGAACATTACTGCTGACCCTTTGCCAAAACAACTTCCTGTACAAAGACAAAATTTAGTTTTTATACTTGCTAGGTCCTACTAATCACTAATAGCTAGGATAAATTAAAAATGCACACCAAGCCAGTCCGGGCCTCAGGAGGATATATAGAGGATTTCTGGGCAAAAGTGCACATCTGTAAATGTAATGTGTATAATATGCATAATAAGACACAACCAAATACAAAGATCTACGCCAGGCTCGTATTCCACATAGCTGGATTTCTCAGTTAGCCACATAACTAGCCCAAGAAGAAGCATGTGTTGTGGAGAGGACTGCAGAGGACTTAATACCTGGAGCAGTTTAAATGTATTGCACAGAAGTGCAACTGCAGTGCTCAAATCTCCCGGCCTTCATGTCTCATGTAATCTTACTGGTCACTAATCCACTGACCTAGCTACCTGTAGCAATCTGTATTTATGTGTGTATATATTAAATATGAATGTTTCTTGAGCAGAGCAACATATGTGATGATGTGAAAATAAACCAAACATATAAGTTAAAAAAAAAAAAACATCCACATGCTATTGTTCAGAAGTTTGAAACGGCAGTTATTACTAAAGAAAAACATTCTTCCTGCAAAAATACAATAGTATACAATTATCTCATAGATCAATTAGCTATTCATAGTTATAGTTATTTTATATATTGCTATAAATAGACATTTATTGTTTTTTTAATAATATTAGCTTTTTTTTTTTTACCAAATAAGGGATTACATTTTAATAAAAATTAGATTTTTTTTTTTTACCATTTAACCATGATAAAATATCTAACCACCAAATTATTCTGGTGTTTAGAACAACCATTTAACCAACTTCATGGAGAACCTTTAAAGAATTGTTGCCATGGATGTGTCAAACGACTTTCAACAGTAAAAAAATCATCACTTTTGGTTTTGGTGTCTAGTTTATAATGTTTCTGTTTGCACAGTATAAGTTATCATACATATTATATACAAACATATATATATACAAACATACTTCCATACATCTATTCAGAGAGACATCTACATAAACATCCTTCCATGTGGAAAAACCTGCAAGTGACTTCTTAACAGTCAACACTATTTTTGATGGAGGAACATCCTCCTGTTATATCAGTGAATCAGGTTCCTCTCTACTGATACATTTGGTTCATGACACTAAGCTTTGATTCTGAAGTGCACAGCAATCACCATGCATATACATTCCCTCATTAACATGCAGAATGTGCTTCTGCAAATCTGGCATTGATTTTTTTTTTTTTTTTTGACAGCTCCGGGCCATGCTTCTGCCACCTTTTAATCGCCCCTGCCGCGAGTCGTGTTCTTGGCTCAGACGTCTGAAAACCAATGCTGCTGCACTGGATGCCTCCCACTGTCAGAGTTCCCGCAAACTAGCCGCGCACAGAGCCAGACTTCCATTAGTTCCTGGTGAATACAAGATTAGCAAGTTGGTGCGGCACAATATTGAATTATGTGCTGGCGTCGCATCAATCAGAGAGCTGCAACGGATGATGTGCTGATCAAGGTTGCGCAACGCAAAGATGCCCTAAATCCTCCCCTGTGGGACTACAGTGGCGCCATTCATCTCGCCGCAGTTTTAATTGGTTCTGGACAAATAAAGGTGATATGCGACATAACAGCTGGTCTCAGGACACCACAGTCATCTGGGAACCAGGAAAGACTCCTATGTTTCTGTTCTCCAGAGAAACGTCCTAGCTATAAACTGCATTATACCAAAGATATACTGACATTCTGTAATAGCACACCCTTTAAATGGGGTTTCTTCAAGAGTTCTTTACATCTATGGTTACATATAGAACTGTGACATCTCAAAGACCATTTGAGTGGTTCTGTGCAACGGTCCTTTTCTATGGTAAATTGTAAGTGGATATTTCATTTAAAGAACCCATATGGAAAAGGTGGAAGCGCCAAAAAATTAAGTCACAGAACCTCCATTTGGTATTGTATACACTTAACATCAAAGATGCCAGATGGCATGGAAGAATCTCTTTTGGTTCTCTAAAGAACCTGTCAGGGGATGGTTCTTTTAAAGACTCATTATAGTAAATTAGATGTGAGACTGTGAAGAATCTACTGAACCTCTACATAATGTAAATGTTCTTCTTAGAACATTTAAACTTAGCATAGAGCTTTTATCTATGGCAGCCATGAATAAAAGGTTCTTCACACTCACAAATCACTATTTTAAATATTGTTCTTTGGGTTTATCTATATTTGGAACCATTTGTAAGAGAACTTTTTGCTAAGAGTGAATAAGGATGGCAAGATACTGATAATATGCGCAGTCGAAATGTTCCTAAAGATTTCTCAATACAGGACACTAAACAATTTTTGACTTGTAGTGCTGGTTTGCTGGTTTACTGGTTTAAACCCTTTAGCATATCACCTTTACAAAAATAACCTTTCTGGCACCTTTACTTTTACTAGTGTAAACAAGAACATTTGATAAAGGTTGGAAAATGTTTTTATCCAATGGCTAATTCAAGCATGCTGGTGTTAACTGGTCCTGGAATTTGTCTGATGACTTATCACCAAGCAATAATGAAGAACCTCCATGTCAGCGATTGATGTAATTTGGCATTAAAAATTAAATTAACATTGTTTAATAGTGAACATGTGAACATTCAAGAACAGCTGGCAATGATGGAAAATGCCCAGATTTTCCCAGAGGTCAGCTCAAACATGCTGGTTTTAATTGGTCCAGGAAAAGAAAGTTGTCTAGGAAACTAATGACATATGGCTTTCAAAGCCCATCGGCCTGTGTAATGCAATTTCCTGTGTGTGTGTCATAAGCAAGGTCTGGGAATGTACACACTACACAAGCACGTGTCAGACCCTATTCTCCATCAAATGCCCTACATGTGTACATAATTAAAACATAACAAAGTAGAAGGAACATTTAATAGTAGTACATGCGGTACATTGGTAATAAGATGCAGACTCAGGAACAGCTTGAAAATGTCCCTGGCTGTGACCCAAATGAATACCTGCTCCCTCATTAGTATTGTGCTATAGAGGTGAACTATTTAACTGATACAATTGTAGCAATGTTTTCCAATGATTTCAGTGAAGTGCCATTCTGATCATAAACGTCTGACCAGTTCTGAGATGGCTTCGTTATTTATGACGTAAGTGTTTTGGTTTTGTCGTCGTTGCTCTCATCACTTGATCTCAAAACATTGTTAAAGAGGAAAGCAAAGTTTGTGGTTTTATTCAGAACAGAGTGCTGTACAGACTCAGCAGGCTATACATGATGTTAGTGTTGATGTCAGTATTGCCAGCTCCAGTCTTAGGGTAGTTATTGAGCACCCCATTATCGCTCACTTGCTGACACACCCAAAAACTTCAAAAAATCTTTTGTTGCTCTTTATTATTTCCTTTAAATAGAACATCTACAGTGGCAAGAAACAGCACCGGTTATCCACAACGGTCTTTGACAAGTGATCCAGAAACTAGAAAAGGGAATTGATGCATTCCCAGTCAAAACAACCAAACCAAACCCATCATGCAGTCCAACACGCGGCACCTAGAGCTGATACCCAGCTAGAGAGTCTTTGTTCTAAAAACGTTCTGAGAATATAAAGTGCAATGTTCCATTAATGTTTTCAGTGGGAAGTTTTCTTTTAGTTCCCAGAATGTTCTAAAGGTAGGTGAACATTCTCTAGAGACATGCTGTCATCTCAGGTCTCTGTAACATCCATAAAACATTTTCCGGATGTTGTGCTGAAAATGAATTCTTCCTTTGTTATCATGTAACATAATCTGTGGCCCTGACAACATCCTCAAAACAGCCTCTGAACACTGCAGTTAAAGTTCTGGGAACATTCCCTGCTAACTGGGATAGCTTCCACACGTAGTGGGCCACACCAACGTTCGTAGGAAGTGAAGCCCAGACCGCTGATTTCAGGAAAACCAGGGATCTGTTTTCTAGACAGCTTGAAACCTGTTTTCATGCATTGTAAAGAGCAACTGGTATATTTCAGTTTTACCAAAATATTAAAAATGACACAAATAAAGATACAAGGTTCAGCTCCAACAGCCACAATGTGTCAATATCAATGTTATAATAATGTGTCACGTCCTCCAGTGATCGTATAAATTTCAGAAAGCCTCAGTAAAGCTTTTGTTCTCTATAGACATAAGTTTGCATTCAAATGACAAGGAAGACTTGGCACTGTTAAGTAGCAGTACACAGCTCACTTTAGTGACAAGACAAGCTTTGAAAATGCCTTTTGTTTTTGGTTTCCTCAAATACAAGGCTAATTTCCATTTCCAATACAGTGAGACAATTTTCAGATGACTCTTTAAATTCTCTTTAAAGCACCGCAGACAGCCTTTACATATTTTCATCATCGCTAGGCAATTTCAAAATACCGTGATGCACTTCATTTGCATGAAACATTTTTCATGAAACACCAAATTCCAGGAAGAGCGAGTTCTCTTACAGAGAAGACTCGGCATCTGAGCTGTCTCACGCCTTAAAAACATGGTGGAACATTGATTAGAACAGACTGCGGACCAGCAACAGTAGCAGCATGTTCCTCTCCTGCTTAAGAAATCAGGCTCCTGCACATCTCCTTTATACCCAGTGTTAACACAGCAGACGTGAGTGCTAAGTAATGTTCCTCTGCTTAATGCAAAGCACCTCTTCATGGGTCATTTCTTCGAATAATGGGTTTTCATGAGGGTGCTCCATTTGAGAAGAAAAGGTTTGCTGTCGTTCTCGGTTGGTGATGTGTAATAAAAGCAGGGACTCTGCAAACATCTCTGCGACACAGTGCTTTTTTAGTGAAGTGGCTGCTTTAGAGTTCTTTGGGTCATAAAATATTTTATACCTTTTTGCCAATTATTATTATTATTATTATTATTATTATTATTATTATTATTATTATTATTATTATTATTATTTATTATTTGAGGATCAAGGCCAATACACCATATAAAACGAATTTAAATAATTCATACCCTGAAAGCCAGCAAATAGTTTAATGCTACATCAAACACATGAGATTCAATGTCAGGGATGTGCAAGTTGTACTCCTCCACTGTATATAGCTGAACAAGGCATGGCCTCAAGTTTGAACTACAGAAAGCTGCCTTATAGAGGATAGGTTAGTGCCAGATTCCTTCCTTTTGGTGTCTTTTAAACTGAATGTTATAACAGAATCACTTAGTTACCTCTGGATTCAGATTCTTTCCATGGTGGTACTTTTGTAGACGAGATGTGAAAAAGAACAGTTTTAACGAAGAAGGTTGCATTACCAATTACATGTTTCTCCTAGAACGGGTTAGCACTGTGCAAAGGTCAGAGATCCCATTCATTTATTCAAGCCAAATGATTCATTTCAGGAGATATTTCTGAGGATATAAGATAATATGGGGAATATTTAAAGATACATGTTAAATATAATAGACTCTTAACAGACAAGACCTGGTAGACCACCAAACCTTTTCCCCAAAAACAGTACTCAAAGCGTTCATCTTTGAGAGAGGTGAGAAAACCAAACTTCAATCTTGCTTCAGATCTGTAAGAATCTACAGGTGTTTCAGTCCATCGATCCACTGGGGGAAGACAACTAAACACTATGGGTGGGAAAGAATGTGTAGCTGTCAAGAGGCCATTACAGAGAAAAGGGAACAGACATAAGAAGCATTTACATTTCAATTAAAGAAGCTGCTGATGTTCTTAGAACAATGGATTCACCACCCCAGAGTCCAGATCTCAACACCATTGAGTTAATTTCGGATTACTTGGATTGTAAGAAGATGAAAATGTAACCAACTTCTAAGACTGGACTTTGAAGGTGTGGAAAAATATTCCTGCAGTTTTCTTTGAAAAACTAAGGGAACTCTTTCAAACAGCTACAATATAGGCAACGGATAGACAAGACAAAAATTGAAAAAGATAAATCTATTAAAAACATGATGTTCTATTTAGGTGTTGAGATGATGTAGGATATATGGTTCTTTGTTAAATATGTTTTGTGTTTTTTCCAGGCCATCAAAAGTGAATAGGCTAAACTCAATACTCATATTGATTGGAAATTAAATGTACATTCAAGACAAAAGCTTTTCAGCAAAATTTATAGATTCATTTATAGACTCAAATACTATAGATGTTTACAATAGGCTACTACAATCTATTTTAGTCTTTAGCTCTAAGAATGTCAGATCACCCATGAGGTTGATCACCAGTCATTTGTAGCTTAGTATCCAGATGATCCAATTAATCCTTGTGCCCATACAAAACCACACTAGCCATTTAAAGCTGAAATTGCACGCTAGCGGTGTGACCTCCATCTCTCTCCCTCAGTATTTCTCCCTCGTGTTTGTTTCACCCTACATTCTCTCCTTTCATGGACCTTCCAAAAATGCTACAGACATCAAGAGGACAAAAGACAGGCAGATCCAAGCCAGAACAACCTACAAGACAAAGAGGGAAATGTACTGCCAACCATAGCCCACCGATCTTTGTCTATGTCTGCCGCGTTGTGGAAGCCTATCTCATTGAACCGTCTCCTTTGGTCTGCTGTGACTCATGCCCCCATGAGACTCCATGGCTTATCAGCTGAGCTCTTTTATGTATGCCTCTGCAGATCACTGTACTCCTGCTACTCGTCGATATTGCAATCAATGTGAGCAATCGGCAAGACTCTGCCACTTGTTTCTGTACTCCTTCATTGTCATGTATCAGATTTTGTGCTGTTTATCAGTCCAGCAATCTTCATGAACGACCTCGCTATCTGTCTTGACACAAGTCTCCTTCAGCAGCACGCATGTTAATCATTTGCCAGCTGAGATTCTATCTTTCTATGTTTTGTTCACCATGGAACTAATTACAGGCCCATTTCTGGAGGGATAATTCATTCTCAGAAAGAAAATGGACACAAAATAGGTCTTGCCAGTTCCAGACTTCCAGACGGGAATCATAATCAGAATTTTGTTCAATAGATACCATTTTGTTCCAGTTTAAGTGTACAAGGCTTCCCATGTATTAACTTGAGCTAAACCAAAATCTATGCTGTTGGAGATTTCTACGCCACAGGAATTTTTCAGGACACTGTCTAGTGTAATCCTGATTTCAGGAAACGATCTAGTGTAATCCTGATTTCAGGAAACGATCTAGTGTAATCCTGATTTCAGGAAACTAGCACAAAACTGAATTTAGGACACTGTCTAGTGTAAAACTGAGGCCAGGAAATAAACCTGGTTTTCTATAACATCTAGGTTAGGGTCAGGTTTAGGTTTGGGGTTAAAGTTGAAGGGAATTCCAAGGATTTTACAAAATATATATAATAAATTGTAAAAAGTTATAAAATGCCATTCTGAGTGGTTTGAACTGAAATGGTTCATTAGTTAATTGCAGGGATGCTTTAAAGTGGTGGTGATCGGAATCAGAGACCCCTACAACACAAACAAAGTCATTTATTTTACTATCCAAAGCCACCAGTGTAATATGGATATTGACCAAACAGTGGTATTTGATAAAAGCAGGTTTTCTTTACTGCCAGGAATATCTTTGGAAAAAAATAGCGCTGCGATCAGAACAAATCCTCCTATCTCCATTCTTGTCATTCTTTTATAATTTTAAAATGCCTGATGCATTTTATATAATGTGTAAATGTAATGCTTAATGGACCAAAACACATGTACATAGATGTACATTAAAGCACTTTTTCCTCTGCTGTAAAGTTATCATTTTGGAGGTTGAAGGTTATGTTCCAACATTAGTGATATGCCTGTGGCCAGTAGTTTCATTCAGAACTACTGTTAACCATGTCTCCAGCATCAGGCGGTGTATTCATAACCATTTTATGCAACAGCTCTCAGTGAGGGGCTCACTTCAGATGCTGGGGAATTCTGTGGAATTCTTCTTTAAAGTTTCTTGTTCATTGCAAATTCATGTTTATTCCGGGTACACAGTGGTTCAAACTGAACCTTCTTCTCTGGTCTTTCACAAGTTTACAGCACCTCTTTAGAATGACAACCCAAAGCCAGAACTTCAGAAATGGGGAGGACGCGTGCAGACTGTAGGTAAAGCCAATAGCTCATTCAACAATCCTTATTGTCTTGCTCAGGTGTTTCACCACCTCTGCTTCAATGCCATCTGCATCCCTGCACCTTGTAATCGACTCACAGGTAAAGCCTAGTGTGGCTTTGCTGTAGACCCCATTACACGACTAACCTGCGCTGGACATTCCTTCCAGCTGTGGATCTGCTCAGTGTGAATAAGTACGCGAAGTGTTTTCACTGTGCACACTACTTCACGAAAGACAGTCAATGCACCCAACTGAAACTTGGCACTTAAGCCTATACAGGCTGAAGGATGCGACGGACAGTCCGAGCAGGCGGTGTTTACGTATGTTAATACTGCTACTACTGTTGTTGGTGTCCGTGACGGTGATCGATCCAGCCAGTACCTCTCCTGTTTACTTTTGCCCATGCATTTGCACATCACATGCCCTTTAAACAGAACTACGAAAGTAGGAAACTAGGGGCAATGAAGTGCACACAAACGGTGGAGCGCGCGCACACACACACACACACACACACACACACACACTGCTACTGCCTAGCCCGAGCACCACAGACCATCTATCTAAGTAGCGAATCGCCGATAAGGATCACAAACCCAGGCGTTCGTTCATTATTCACAGTTGTTCCTCCTTCCGGGGGAAACTGGGTAAAGCTCCGCGCCGGCAGACAAGCAGATAAAGATGCCCCGAGATACGTGGCAAGCCGGAGCGCGCGCGAGCGAAGCGGCGGCACCGCTGAAGCCACCGCGGCTGCTACAGCTAAAAGTGTTTCAGCACCAGCGCGCCGAGGGACAGCTCCACTGCATCAAGATAGGAATCTCCCGTCCAGCTCCGAGCGGAGCCACTCACCTCCGGCGGAGCACAGGCAGGCGGAGAGGAGCAACAGGAGCTGCACGCGGCCCATGTCCGAGCTGGAGCCTTTCAAAGCCGCCGCGGATCGTGACCGGAAAACGCGGAGTGTTTACCTCCAGCGAGAGCGCGGCCGTTCGGGGTTTTTATATCGCCGTGCTCGTCCACATTTTCACGTCTCGCAGCGGACCAGCTGTTCGCGCATGACGTCATGAGGGGAGGGCGTGCAAGCGCCCGCTCGTGCCGCGCCGCGATTGGCGGACCTGCGCTCTCGCTGCGCGCACATTGGAGGAGGGGTCCGTAGCTCAAACACGGAGACGCGGAGGTGGACTAGCATCTCCCACAGTGCTGGGAAATGAGTGTAGGTTTGTTGGTGCGGATAAATGAGCACAGCATATTCCAGTTCAGGTATGAAGCAGCAACTGAACGGGTTTGGTTTGTTTGTTTGTGTGTTTACTTGTTTGTTTGTTTGTGTGTTTGTTTTGTGTGTGTTGTAATAGTTTAATGCTCAGAGTTGAGTTTTCTGCTTAAATGATGATACAGTTCATGCAACTGATAGTAAATAGCTGCCTAACGAGCTAAAGTCGTTCGTCAGTATTAATAAAGTAATTTCTTGGTCATATAAACTAGTTGGTGTGGTGTTTGTTAATTGATTGGAAAGACTGATTGTGGTCTTTGGTTAAAAAGAAAGAAATGGTGCCCCCTACTGGCTCTCTACTATGTTCAACCGTTTTCGGTTTTGTTGACTGATCCAAATACATACTCAATCATATCAAAAGTACGTGCTGTAGTTAGCTATACATAAACACAAAAACCTATCAAACATTGTCCTAGCTAAACATACAGTGTTATGCAAAAGAAGAGGCACCTAAGCAAATTGCTTAGCCATTTATTAAGATATGCATATAATTGTCTTTTTCTTTTAGTTATTATTATTATTAGTAGTAGAAGTAGTAGTAGTAGTAGTAGTAGTAGTGTAGTAGTAGAAGTGGTAGTAGTAGAAGTGGTAGTAGTAGTAGTGACAGTAGTAGTAGTATAATTAAGACTATATTCATTCTGCACTGTCACTGGGGTGGTACCCTCAGGAGTACACCTCAGTATCTTTAGTTAAGGAACATAACTGTATCATAATCAATTAAAATTAAATTTGCCTCAAAAGATATTTTGCCTCAGAATAGTTGCACACAGAAGGAACTGTGGGATTGCAATACTGTTACACTGATATGGGCTATATTTAATGAGCCACACATACAGAAGTAGTTTCTCTCAGTACGGTGTGGGCTCTCTATGTTTTCTAATGCAACATGTCTGACTTTGGGATGTGTTTATAGGTTTCTAATAGTGTCCTGTGATAATCCATCCCATACAGTGTGAATATTCTCACACAGTTCCTGCAGATTTGTATAGCAGGGGTGAAGGTGGAGTGACACCAAGCCTTCTGGACATGTGACGCATGGCGACAAACCTTTCATCTTGGCGCCAACCACACCACACACAGATTGTGGCTGTCTGACAATTCATCACACAACACAATCTATTGTCTGGTTTAGAACTGGAACTAATTCACCCTTACTGTGATTTACTAGTAATAACAATAGGATAACACACAACAGGAGTTGATGTCCACAGCCCTGTTTTTAAATGTTTAAGAACACTGTGAATAGTAGGTCTCAAATGTTTTGTCCCGTCTAGCATGTTTTTGAATGTGGAGGTATGGAACATATCACACATTCTTGTTTTCAGTAAAGTCAAAGCCATTTAAGCTAACTATTAGAACACATGGTGCTAGACGTCTTTTCAAAGCCTCCAGTCTTTACATACATTTGTTCAAATCCAACACCAGCTCACAAAGCACTGATTTGCTAAGCCAGGTATTGAATGATGACTGTAACTAATACTGGACAATTTTAAAGAGAGGTAGGTTTGAAAATGGTTGAACAAAAACACTGATGCACAAAATCTCTTCCATATGATTACTTTTAATGTTATTTGTAGTTATTTAAACATTTCTTGCTGCCCAGAAAACATTTTTACATAATATTTTCTCAATACTGCACAGTACTATATACAGATACACACTATGTATAGTTGTTACTTGAGTATTGTAGCATCATAGAAGAGTGAAGAAGATATATGGGAGACCATGAATCTACCGTGAGAAGTGCTCTTTAAAGGCACAGGGAGGGGTCACCACTGGCGTTACCCTGACAGTGACCAACCTCCCAGCACAAATACCCCTACTATAACTATTGACTGTGGAGGTATGAAATATATCACACTGGTTACACTTGCCACCCATGTAGCATGTAATTCCCTTCATACATATGGAAACCTAATATGGTTTTACTACCTCAGAAAATATATATCTTTCTAAAGAAAGAGATATCTGCTAGAATAAACCAGAGTCATCTGCAGAGCTGTCAGTTGAGAACGTATTGAGGTTAACCATGATTAATTCTACTGTGTAAAAGGTACTGAGATAATTAACCCCCTAAATTGTAGGCTTATTATTCACTTCTTAATTTTAAGACTTTAATAACTGCAATTAATTATTCAGTAACCATCAAGCTAATGTTGAAGTTATGTTGTTAGACAATTCCATGTTATATACTACCATCTGTGCATATGATCTGTTTTTCTGTTTGACTCCATGACATTTCCTATAAAATAATTACATACACCAACATACATACATGCATACACACACCCCTCCATACGATCATACATACACACTTACACACATACAAACATGCATGCACACACATACATACATACATACACACACACCTCCATACATACATACACACATACATAAATACATACATACACACACACCTCCATACATACATACACACATACATAAATACATACACACACACACACACATACATACATGCATGCACACAGACATACATGCACACATACACACACACCTCCATACATACATACACACACACACACACACACACACATACATGCATGCATGCACACAGACATACATACACACACACATACATGCACACACAGTGTACAATTGCAGACTGTACATCTGTGTCTCTGGATACTTTATTAGCCCCTTTCACCCTGTTCTTCAGTGGTCAGCACCCCCACAGGACCACCACAAAGGAGATATTATGTGGGTGGTGGATCATTGTCAGCACTACACTGACACTGACTTGGTGCTTGTGTGTTAGTGTGTGTTGTGCTGGTGTGAGTAATTTAACAGAGCAGGTTTTGAGCAATGGGCTATTACCTTGCTGGTCCACTTTAAAGTCAGAGGCAATAGTATAGCTATTAACCCAACAAGGGTTGTGTTGGTCATGCTCTAGTCCTTCATCAGTGGTCACAGGACACTGTTCACAGAACACTGTCCACAGGACACTGTTGGCTGGATAACATCAGCAGTGACACTAAGATGTTTAACCACACCAGCAGCACTGCTGTGTCTGATTCACTCACATCAGCACAACACACACTAACACACCAAATGAATGAATGAATAATATCTCCTTTGTGGTGGTCCTGTGGGGGTCCTGAAACAGATGAACTACAGTCTGTAATTGTGGAACTATTAAGTGCACTGATATAATTTTATATTATTATTTAAAAAAAAAACACACACTGAATACTAATAAACAATTTAATAAACAATTTGAATAAGGGTGTAAAGTAGTGGAGTTCAGATCTCAAATGGGTTTACCATCCTTTAAGTCATGAAAATAGTTCACGCCATATACCCCGTCATTACAATATATTACCTAGTTAATCTCTATATAATGCTTCATTTATAAACTATTAAGTTCTGAAAAGTTATGAACTATTAAGTTTTTAGGAGGTCAGCAGTGGATCATATTAAAGAGCTAGAAGTGTTTTAGTCAGTGCTGTGTAGTTTTTCACCATAACAGCTTAAACACATTAGCTAGTAATAGAGAGCCTGTAAAGGAAAATGTTGCAAGTGTTTTATTAGTTACAGAGATCATAGCAGTGTTCACTCTTCTCCTGTAGCCATGTTCAGAAGATTTACTGAATTGGTTTTATGTTTGGTATGTGCTTATGTGTTTTGGTTATTGTGTATTTGTGTATATGTGTGCGCGTGTGTGTGTGTGTGTGTGTGTGTGTGTGTGTATGTGTTCTGTTAAAGGCCACTTTATGGGGACAAACAATCTATTTACACAGTCACATCATGGGGTCCTTTTGTGGCATGGGGACCAAAAATCGGGTCCCCATAAGGAAAACCCTTTTAAATGAATGTAGGAGCTGTTTTAAAGGTACCTGTGTGGTTTCTAGAATTGGCCCATAACACGTATTCACCTGCGAGTGTGAGTGTGTGATGGCCCTTATATGTTGTTAGTGGTACTGCACCCATTGCTCTGCAAACACTCCTGTTCCATATATGGTTGGGAACCACCCACTTCCTGGTCCCCATTAGGGACGATTTCATCACCAATCGGTGTTAAAGTTCGCAATCTGTCATATGTTTTTCTACATTTGTCCATCTAGCTAGCATTAGTGAAAGTGAGAAACAGTTGAATGGACTGGGAAATTAAAATAGTTTTAATAAGCAATGACAATCATATTTATTATACATGCATTGTATTCTCAGTGTATACTTTAAAATTTAAGATAAATATCATCATTTAAAAAAAGCTGTTATTTGAGTGTTAAAACAAATAGAAATAGAAATAGAAATTAATCACATTTGTTGCACATATTTATTTTCTTAAATCTGCAAGTTACTTCAAATTGCACAATTTCATTTGTCAGATTGAAATATCAGCACTCAAACTTCAGACGAACATACGAAGCACTAGCTTTCCGCGTGACTTCTGTTCGGGACTTTCATTATGAAACCGCGCAGCACCCGGAGTGTGCCTTCACAATTACCCCAGCGGCCGAGGAGAGCTCCTCAGAGCGTTAATCAGAGCGCAGCTGAGGGGAGTGATTAAAGCCCAGCTCAGCGGGCCGTGAGGTGCTGAGAAGTGTTCAGTGCTTCTGTAAAATATACCGAATAAAGACCAACGGCGTGTTAATGCGTTATTAAGAAATGTCTTCTTGACACCAGATGAATTTAAAGACCTCTCAAGCGGAGAAAGTCCTACTCCGGTAAAGCAACGAGCCACGAAGCTGAAGATGGCCTTTAACTCGCTTCGTGTTCGAATTCCCCCGTCCCACCTTAAATGGCGACATACCGGCAGCACCGTTTAGGACGGAACGGGAAAGTTCGAGCAAAAAGCTGAACGAATAAAATGTTGACTTGAGATTCGTGGCTCAAAGCAAATATATCTAAAAGGAACAAGTTTCTACAGCTGCTATCTGTACGGCTAATGCTAGCTAGCGGTGCACAGGACATTCAGCGGAGCTGAAATGATTAAATATCATATAAAACCCAGCGGCGTGTTTCTGTAGGGTTAGGAAACGTGTCTGGACCCCAGATGGGTTTAAAGGCCTCTCAGGTGGACAAGGGTGCGCTACGGTTCAGTAACGAGCCCCAACGTTCAAGATGGCTCCCATTAACTCCCTTTAACTCGCTTCTCTTTCGAAATACACCGTCCCACCTTAAATAATGCTGCAGTTAAGGCGTACCATTTAAGGTAGACCGGGCGTGGCTTGACTTATTTGCATGTCTTGTTATTTAAAACCTACCCACCAACTTTCATTTCTGTTCATTGATTCCTTCTGGGGGGCAATCCTTTTTTGGACTGATGAGTGTGTTATGGTAAAATAAATAGTTTTTCTGCCCTTATGAAAATGTTTTGTCTTTTACAGGGCGGGGTGTGTTTGCAAAGAGTCCTATTTGCAAAGGAGATTTTGTGGTTGAATATAGGGGAGATATAATAAATGATGCAGAATCCCAGAGAAGAAGGCGGCTTTACCACCCATCCTGCGCTGCCTTTATGTTTGCATTCAAATGGAAAGGGAAATTGTGGTGGTAAGATTTTAAGTTGCACCTATACTGCACATACTATATAGCATATACTATGCTATGTTTAAGTGAAATTCTGATTTTGTGATGCTATATTGTGATATTTTCATTCATTTTTTTGTTTCCATTTTTAAGTATTGATGCTTCTAGAGAAGATGGATCATTTGGTCGACTAGTTAACGATGACCACAGGCACCCAAACTGTAGGATGAAAAAAAATTGATGTGAACGGGAACGCACACCTTTGTTTGTTTGCCCTTAATCACATTAAAGAAGGAGAAGAAATCACTTATGACTACGGAGGTGAAGACTGCCCATGGCGAACACACAGTACGACTTATAGTGTTGCAAAATGCATCAGATTTTGTGGTCATTTTAATTGGTGTTTGTGCAGTGTTCATCTCTAATTGACCTTTTCTTTTTGTTGTTTTCAAATTCGAACATATTGTCTTTATAAAACGTGTTTACAGTCAACCGAAGTTACCGCTAATACAATGGCAGTGGATTACTCCTGTCCCTCCCTCCAATCAGAAACTCAGATAGTTGATGCTACTTCTCCAAACAGCACTTCTCAACAGGTATGATCATGTTAATCACTTCTGGTTTAATTCTGCAGTCCCTCGATCACATTTTTGTTGTTTATTAAGCAGCTGAAAGGAGGAAGGATGCTGTTTGTGGTGGTGTTTCTTTGTTAATTAGTGCAACCTTGAGTTTAATGGGATGTATCTTGAAGGTTTAGAGTTAGTGGGACATTTAGGGCAGATTTAAATCTCAACAGGAAGTTCTTTTTCAGGTTAACAGTCGCTCCATTCTAAACACTCGCGGCGTCCCCACAACTTACATTCACCCAGTATCTGAGTAGGATGTGTATGTGAACCTTGATACAAAAAGAGCGACTGTTGACCAAGACTGCATCATTGTGTGTGAAAGGTCCCCACAAGTACTGTAACCCTAACCCTAATCCTAGAAATTTAGAGTTTAAAGTATATTTAATAGAGTTTAGAGTACATCAGGTCTATCTACTATGCCTACATACTCTTATTAGCAACTATATTAGATATCAGATAGGACTGTCTCTGTTCATCATTTTAGTAATCAAACAAACTGCAGAAATTTTATTGAGGAATAAAACTGTAAAGGCCAAACGGAGGTACGGATGTACAATAAACTAAGAAGCTTTAGATGGATACAACAGACACAGATGCATGTTAATTGGTGTATCCGTCAAGCTCTGTGCTGTACTGGACACAGAATGCTGCCCATAGGACGCTGTTGGCTAGATAGTTTTGGTTGGATTCTAAGTCAAGCAGTGACACTGTGGGGTTTAAACACTCCAGCAGCACTGCTGTTTCTGATCCACTCACACCAGCACAACACGCTAACATACCACCACCACGTCAGTGTCACTGCAGTGCTGAGAATGATCCACCACCCATATAATACCTGTTCTGTGGTGGTCTGTCTGGGGTCCTGACCTTTGAAATACAGGCTGAAAAGGTCTATCAAAGTATGTACAGATGGATTAATTTAAAATCATTTATAAAGTATTTGGAGTCAGTTTCAGTATCAGTTTTTTATTTTATTTTATTTTATTTTTTGAACAATGATATCTTTTATTACCAAGATGAAAATAATCTGTTCACATTCCACAGTATCATACTACACATTAAGTCATAAATAGCATTTCGGTACAACCGAATGAACAAGTGAACATAAACAACAAGAACATCTTGGCAGGCGGAGATCTTAGAAAACAAATTCTTAACAGCTTGGGGAGATTAAAGAAGATGAAAAGAGGAGAAAAAAAAAGAAACACATATTAGCATAATTTATATAGTTACCTGCATACATTCATCTATTCATACATACACACGTACACGCATCCACCTGTCTGCCCACGCTTAAACACTTAAACACATGTATACATGTGCACAAATACTCAATTTAGTAGGCTATAGTGTCAGTTCCAGGTATGTTATCAATGGTTTCCACCTTTTCATAAATAAATCAGTAGTTAGGTTTAACTTTGCCGTTATTTTCTATACATGATAAACCTTCATCAATCTCTCTTTCCATTCTTCTACAGTGAGTGGGTGAAAGTTTGCACCAATGTACAGAAATCATTTTTCTTACCATAATTCCAAGCAGATACAATATTTTCCTGCTTGACATCTCGCTTGGGGGCACTCCCAGGACAAAGACAAGGGGGTTCCATTCAATAAAAATATGTAAAATATTTGAAATTTCCTCTCTGATTCCTTCCCAAAATATTTTAATCTTTGGACAGTCCCAAAAAAACATGGGTATGGTCTCCAACTTGCCCACATTGCCTCCAGCATAAGTTCGTTTTGGCTCTGTCATATTTGGAAATGATATTTGATGTTCTGAAATATCTGACAATCACTTTCCAGTTGAATTCCTTCCACATTGGGTTGCTGGTCAGTTTCTGACTATTTTCACAGGCTGACTCCCACTCTCGGTCCTCAATCACAGCATTCATTTCTAATTCCCATCTTTCCTTCACTCCGGGAGGGCCCCCCAACATATCGGACTGTAAACTTTTATATATCTTTGACACCATTTTATCACATTTTCTTTTTTTTGTGGCCTTTATAAAGAGCATTTCTAAATCTGTAGGTCGTGATTGGAGCAGTGGCCATTCCTTATGGAACATCAAATAGCTTCTCATCTGTAAAAACCTACAAAAGTCAGTTGAAATCAACCCATACTTCTCCTGTAATTGACCAAATGACATTAAAGTTCCCCCTTCAAACAAATCATCAATAAACATTAAGTTCTTATTTTCCCAATCCCGGAACCATGGATCATGTTGTCCTGGCAAAAAATCTATTATATCCACAATTTTCATGGCCCTAGATATGGATTGTGGAGCTTTGATACTTTTCCTTATAATGCTGAAAGTCTTTTGGGTACATTTCATCCACACTTTTGTTATCCTGTACTTGCTCCAAACTTTCCTTGAGCTGAAGGCTATGGCCTGTATGGAGCATGAGCATGAGCTTTGTTCCATAGTTAACCATGTTGTTTCTTTATTTCGTGTTAACCATTCCAACATCCCACGCAATTGTGCTGCCCAGTAATATAGTTTCAAATTTGGTAAATTAAGGCCTCCCTGAGCTTTACCTCTTGTCAGCTGGGTAAATTTGATTCTGGCCTTCCTCTTCTGCCAAATAAAAATAGAAATCATCTTTTGCATTTTCCTAAAAAAAAAATGCTGGAATCAAAATTGGGAGTGACATAAACAAATACAGCAATCTGGGGAGAACATTCATTTTGATTGTTTCAACCCTTCCGAAAAAAGACAATGGTGATATTTCCCATCTTTTTAAGTCTTTTTGAACTTGTACCAATATCTTCACATAGTTTGCCTTATACAAGTGAGGAATATTCGTAGTGATGTTAATTCCCAAATATTGGAACCCATCAGACGACCAATTAAATTTGGCTGTTTCAGGCCCACAGAATGGCCAGTTCCCCTTTATCATCATGGCTTCCGATTTTGATTAATTTATTAGATACACTGAAACAAGACTAAAGTCCTTTAAACATTTAAAAATATTTGGTATAGAAATGATTGGATCTCTAATGTATATATATGAGGTCATCAGCATACATTGATAATTTGTGGGTCTTAATTTTATCCGATATACCTATAATAGACAGATCTGATCTAATTAACTCAGCTAGAGGCTCTATACTAATAGCAAACAAAATTGGTGATAAGCAGCATCCTTGTTCCTCTTTTTAGGGAAAAAACTTTCTGACAGATAACCATTTACACGCGCTCTAGAGGAGGGACTGGAATACAGTACTTCAAACCATTTGATAAAAGTTTCATCGAATCACATTTCCAATAGGAATTGCTTTAAGTACATCCAGTCCACTCGATCAAATGCTTTCTCGGCGTCCAGACTGAGCAGCATTGAAGTGTGTGAACTTTGTTGACCTGCCGAGATTACATTTAGAGTGTGTCTGATGTTATTTATTCCTAATCTTTAAGGTATAAATCCCGTCTGATCTGGGTTAATAAGTTTGTTAATAATTTTCCATAATCTTCTAGCCAGAACGGCACTTCGAATCTTAACATCATTACACAGTAAACTTATTGGCCTAGGCACATTGTGTGGGGTCTTTAGCTTCTTTGTATATGACCGAAATGATTGCTTCAGCCCATGTTTTTGGTGGATCTTTGGCTCTTAAAGCATAATTAAATACTATGCAAGAGAGGAGTAATTTCTGCCTGGAGATATTTGTACAATTCTCCGGGAAATCCGTCTGATCCTGGTGACTTATTATTTTTAAGCTTCCCTATAACAAATTTTATTTCTTCTTCTGTATTAGAGTGGTCCATAGTTTAGAGACCATGAGGCATGTACTTGTTTTCCTTTTCTCTGAGGCCCTTCTCCACTCCTTTGCTGATGGAGATGGGTTTTATCTTCTCCTGCACAGGATCTCTGGGTTTCCACTTTGTTTGCATTGCCCCTTTGTGTTGCTTTCTCCTTTGGGCTTTGGCTCATGCTGAAGTTTCCATGTCTGCTGGAGCCCGAATGCTGTTCTCATATACAGCATCTTTGGTCTTCTCGTCTTCATGATCTCTTGTATACTTCATTTTTCTTCCTTTTCCACAAGATTTTCTGCTAAACCTTCTCTTTGATCCATTTTTTCCAGCTTTGCCCATAGCAGGGACCTTCTTCCTCACGTCCATTTCAGCTATCGGAGACAAACTGGAGAAATCAAGCAGTAGTAGAGTTTGGATTTGATTCATTGGATTTGTCATAGCTATAATGATATGTGACTGTGTTTTGTCTGATCTGCAATAAAAAAAAAACACATAGAGTATTATAATATTATAGAGTATTACACACACACACACACACACACACAGGTAATTTTTTTTTTACACATCACACAATAAACCACATAGTATATATATTATAGAGTATTATATACACACATATATATATATATATATATATATATATATATATATATATATAATTATTATTGAAAAATTATAGATTGCATTATAGGAAAACTGTACACCACAGCAGACTGAAATATCCCTGCACTGGACTGGCTAACTGACCATTTGCTCAGTCATGCTGATAGTATGTAGTTGCTGAAGTTTTTACAGATAAATAAAAAGCCCCTTAATTTTAACTGGCGTCAGTGGCTTGGACAGGATGGAGAGCAGAGGTCACAGAAGCACTGATCTAACTTTGTTTCTGTGTCCTTCTATAACATGTCAATGATTCCTGTAGCCTAATACTTTGTTTTTAACAAGACAGAATAACATTTATATGTAGTTACGTAGTCTCAGTTTGGTAGACTACATTTATATTTGGTGTACTATGTGAAACATAAACAAACATGCAGGTGCTAAGATACACACAAAGAGCCGTGTTTTTAAGTGAGCAGTAAAATGTAGATGTTATCTGAAGAACTTTCAAAATATTATTATTATTAGAATACTTCAAAATATTATCAAAAACTAAAACCATGATACCGTGTGAGCTGGCTCATGTGCAGCTAATGCTGCTAATGCTTAGGTAGCTAATTAACACCTTAGCCTACAATTAGCTTCCATACTTTGTTCAAAAGTTGTTCTTTCCTTTTAAAACTGAAATATCAAAAAAATCACTCTCTGTTGTAGCTTTGTTTTTGAGTGCTATGGGACACTATAATGACATTTTGGTATCATATCTGCAGTAGTTATATGAATGTAACGCGTATACGTAACGCAGTAACTACGTTAGCTAATTCACAGTCTTTGTGTAACAGTATATCACCATGGCTCTCACTATGCGGGAATGAAACCCACCCGATTTTTGGGTTTTGATCTTAGGGGTTGGACCAGTATAAATCTTGCTCTAGGTACGCTAAAGAGGAGGGCTTGGACCGAACTGCAATAAAACACAGAGTACTGAGTTAAAAGTACAATTATAAATGTATTAACAAATGATGGGGTGTGTGTAACTGTGTGTATGTAGTTAGAAAAAAATAAAACAAAAATAAATCAAATAAAATATTAGAGTAAAAGGGGGTGTATAAAATGAGGAATTAGTTTAAAGGGCTCCATTCAGATTCAATGAAATAATACTAAATGGGCCAAAAGATCCAAATACCAAACAAAACAAAAGCGCGCATAGGAAATAGTCAGCTCAGATTTAGCCACGATAAAAATAACTTGTGTTCACTCTCCAAAAAGAGCATGACATTAATTCAACAGTATAACAGTAACAAACAATTTCAACGGAAACCAACAGTTCATCAGTTTTTTTCTCTTTCTTTCTTTAATAGTCAGGGTTCTGTTTCTTAGTCTTCCTTTCCTTTCTTTCGTGTGTAAAATTGTCCCAATGTGTCAGCTGCATGTGTTTTATCTTCTCTACTCGGGTAGGCTAGTGTTTTTATGTGCGCGTGTGTGTCAAACGCTTGCTCCTCTTATCTGTGGTCTGTCTCTCTCTCTCTCCCTCTCTCAGCGCTGCTGCATGTGTACTCACGCTGCTGACGTCACTCGCACAGTATTCTGGGACATGTAGTCTCGGGGCGGCTCGCTTTCTTGGAGTTCGCGCGTTTTTCCCAGCAATAAAAAAACAACAGTTTCTCTTCAATAGAGCAGCACAGACGAGAGTTTATCCTCACGGCTCATATACACTGGAAAACACTGAAATAAGGGCACTTTATGTCCCTTTTGGAAAAGTTTAACAGCATTTTTAAACTTTTAATCTGCTCTTGAAAATGGCGACTCTGCGTGGGTTCAGAACGCACACTCCCTCTGGAAGAGTGCAGGGTAGGGAGTGAAGGGGGAGGAGGAATGTGGGAGGAGTCAATGCACAGACTCTACAGAATGGCTCAGCTATAGGATGCTTATTTCTACAGGGTTACATGAAGAAGTAAGTTTGTTTATATAAACAAATATATATATATATATTCTATACTTATATTCTTGTCTCTGTCCAAAGAAAAACAAGCATCTCCAAAATGACAATGTAACAGGAGAAGATAACCCTGATTTAATTTTATTGTAAGTCAGTGTTACCAGACTTTTTCCCAGTTTAGGTCATTTCTGTTGGTCCATTCGTAGTGAGATTTTCACACAACAAATGCTATGTTTAAATGATGCATAAAATTAAACATCAACAAAACCGTTGCATTTTTCTATGGACAGCGTCAAAATACAAAAGGCTAATGTAAAGATCTTCTTACAGCTTAATTAAAGTCTAACATGACTTATCGTCAATCCTAACCAAAACAAATACATATTCAAACAATGCTGATATCACACGTCTAATATCTCTTATATTTAACCCGCTGCCTAGTTGTGTGGATCTAAATGAAGAGTAAAGTCATTAGAAATAATGTTATATTAATATTAAGGACTTACAGCTGCTGCTCTCTGTAAACTAACTTGTAATCACAACTATTGGAATCTAACTGTATCTACTGAATCTGTGCTATACCTATTGAAGAACCCTACAGGCATATCTTGGGCTCTGTAAAAGTAGTTTTTTGTTCCATGTGCTAACTCGCTAATTACAAATATTGATCTCAAAGATTAATATCCCTTCTTTTACTCCTACTTAGCTGAACTTAGCTGTTCATTTTTTCAGCCTAATCCAGGTGTTCTGTGTGTCCTCAGTGGCCTGTCTTTTTTTGCTATAAGAAGTTAAAATCTTTTATAATCTATGTATTGCTGATGTCAGCAGATGCCTAGTTGAATTCATATCACAGAATCTGATACCGTATACAGACAAAAGTATATACTGTAGACACTTGGCCATCATCATTAAAAACACCATGTGCGTTCATATGGAGTTACCTCCATTCTCTGATGGCTTCGGCCTCAGCTTTAGCAGCCGTGAGCTTCATCATCTCATTCCCTGCTTTCACTTAAATTAATGCTTGCGTTTTCCAGCTATGTCATTTTCCACATATCAGTTATTCATGTTCTTTACTCACCTAGCAGGGTGCTGTTTGTTTCACTGTCTCAGAGGAGAACTCCCATCGGCTCTTTAATAGCCTCAGCCACTGACTCAGTACTGATCATCGTTTTGACTGTTTCTACTTCTCTAATAAACAGATTTCTAATGAAACCATTCATGGCAGCAACGTTCAGCACCTTCAGCTCATGGTTTCCTGCTTGATCATTGATAGAAACAGGATATTGAATTCCTGCTTTATCTCTGGAACCCAATATTAGAAGTTTTTCAGCTGTGGTTTCACCATGACATCTGTTCATTTCCTTTACTTACCCAGAGATTTTCCCATTGTCTCCTCCAGGTTAATCAGTCATCAGTTTCATCATCCCATTCTCTGCTTTTAAATCAATAAATACACTCGGTTTTCCAGCTGCAGCATTTTAATCATGTACGTTTTTATGTTCTTTACTCAACCAAAAGGATGCTGTTTGTTTCATCATCCTCCAGGAGAATTCCCATCAGCTCTTTAATAGCCTCAGCTTGAGACTCAGCCCTCCTCATCAGTCTGACTGATTTTACTGCTGTAATAAGCAGTTTTTCAATGTAGTCTTTAATGGCTGCAGCCTCAGCTTCAGTGTGCATGGTCCTCTGTTTGTGGTTTCCTGTTTTAGCATTAATAAATATCAAGTTATCCAATCTTTTTATTGCAATGATATCTTTGGTGGTTGCATAATATCATTCGTCAATGGTCTGTGGTGGTTAGTGAGCCCTGGCCATTGAAGAAGGGGGATTAACAACGTATACAATGATAGGTCAGATTAACTGTAGATCTACAAAGTGCATCTATATGGTAAATAGAGAACAAAATGGACGTTGAGTGTCGAAACCAGAATAAAGTGGCTGGTGGATTTATGTACAGCGCCCGCTCCACAGTTATTGGCACCCCTCGTTAAGATGTGTTATTAGGCTTCAAATAATTTTTTTAAAATAATATTAAAACAATACAATACAAGAGTGCAAAAAAGAGAAAAATCCAACCTTTAACTCAAGCGCATTTATTCAGTGGGAGGAAATGCCACATTAGGAAATAAATATTTTACATGAAATCATCTGTGCCACAATTACTGGTGCCCCTGATGTTGATACTTTGTGCAACCTTCTTTGGCCAGCAAACAGCACTCAGTCTTCTCCTATAACGTTTTACCAGATGTTAGAGCACAGATAGAGGGATCCTCGACCATTCCTTTTTACACAATCTCTCTAAATTGTCCAGAGTCCTGGGTCTTCTCCTATGCACTCTCCTCTTTAGCTTACACCACAGATTTCAGTTGGTTTGAGGTCTGGGGACTGAGATGGCCATAGTAGTAGACTGATTTTGTGTCTGGTGAACCCTTTTTGTGTAGATTTGTTCACGTTTATTATGGGTCATTATCTATATTAGCCATGAAAATAATCCACTATAATTGCATTAATAATCCCAACAGTTGAACCAATGCAGAGGAAATGTCTGACTTTAAGCCTGTAGACAAGCTAAGTTTAAAAGTTGGTGAATTATTGTTTTTATTCACCATCAATAATTTGTTGATTTCTGCATCGTTAACAGGGTGTGTCAAGCATGCCATGCTAACTCCATCACACAAAGTAGAAAAGTGTTCTCTGTCTTTCTTGTTCATTCATGAAAAAGGTCATATAATTTTCCAGAGGAGAAACTTATAAGGCCTTATAGCCCTTCACAGAATACTTCTTTGGAAAATACTGCTCTGGAACTGCACAGTGTAAAACAGGACAAGAAATGTTTTTCTCTGTGGTATCTAGATGCTCAGGGCACTCTCCTATTGGTTAGAAGTGATCTGAAGGCTTTACATGTTATAATGTTATATGTCACACACTGCATTTCAAATATTCTTCAGAAGCTTCTAGTGTCAAAACCTCAGGTGAAGTTTCAGTGGGTTAATCTTGCACTGCTAAAAATCTTCATATGAATCAACTTTACACACTTCCCCTAGTGGCACTGGTAAATGTTGGCATGTTGGCAGTTTTTATTGTCATGTTTGACTTATTTAATGCTGAAACAGATCTTACCTGTAAGTGTAGGAGTATATAGATGCTTTATAATGACCCGCATGTTTCTCTCCACACTGATCAGGGTTTAAAAACTTTATTTTTTAGACCAAGATATTCTCAAAAATTTGAATAATCAGGCAGTGTCTCAGCACTGCTTTAAAAAATGAGCCATTCACATTAGGCCCTCAGAATAATTCTCTTTATATCTTAATGATTAAGTCATGTAGACATTTTGACCATCAGCGAAATTACAGTGGAGGCTGGATCCTGGATGTATAATTGCATTGAAGTGGTGAGTGCATTACTTTATACATCCAGCAGGTGTCTCAGTTTCATCACTTGTGCTTGTTTTATCTGTAGTACAGTATGACTGGGTTTGGGCTCGTCTTTTAATGGGAAAGTAGATGAAGTTGTATCAGTATGTTTTGGAAATTTTGCTGTTCTGATTGTTTGCCTTGTTTTGAGGTCTGCTTGTTTCTTGACTCTGACCCTGTCTTGGCCTTCTCTTATGTCCGCCTTGCTCATGATGCTGTGGTTGATTAAAAATCTGTTGAATAAACCTCGCTTTTATTTTAAGTCACACAATATACTTTAGACCATCTCTTAATTTTTTTCCCATAATGAAGATAAATTAGAGATGCAAATGTAACAATGAATAGAACAATCCAGAACAGTGCTGCCCAAAATGAGCACCTGCACCGGCCAATTTTGGCTCGCAAGCATGCTTCATTTGCTCAACTGCAATCCAGTGTATTGAAATTGTGCATTGTTTTTTGAATAAAACTGAATTTAAAGTCTGCAGACAAAAAGGCATTTTTCCAACAAGCAGCAGTTTATTTGTTACTATTTTATTTAAATCTAATTCATATAGAAGCTGTAAATGAAATAGTCTGTACTGTTAGCAGATAAAAAAGAAACCTGTTGAGAATCTTCAGTTGTTCTTGTTCTCCTTTGCTGTGCACTGACCAGTAGAAAACCACAAGATCAGGGCTCTGGTCGCAGTAGGAAGTGACCTCATATAGCTTAGGTCATATATAACAATTTCCTCTCAGTTTCAGAAGGCTTGAAATAGCTTCATCCACGCTGACAATCTATGAGGGTGGTAGAAGATGCGTGGTATCAGATTTTTAGCGTTAGTATTGTCTCACATCTTGCAAAACAGTGGCCTACAGTATGCACGATTACTGCAGAATTTTAAAGAATAGCCTTTGTTGGCTAACAATGAACAAACTGACACCCATATTCTGTGGTTTATTCTTATTTTAAGATCATTGCACATGTAAAGTACGCAAGAACAGGCCTTACTGCTGTACCTGACCAACATAAGAGCCATGACTGAGGACATTCAGCAAGCAGTGGTGTCCTCCGTGAGTCATCCTGTTAGTGCAAGCACCATTGGTAGACGTCTGCACGATGCAGGACTACATGCACATATAATGTCATAACCGCATGGCCTATTAAAATGTCATCTATGAACTTATTTTATTTTCCAAATATAGCAATAAACATGTACATATTCCATACTTAAAAACATTGTGCCCTTGTGCTGTACCACATCTTTGACTATTCCCCATTGCCCATTTTATGAGTTTCACTTACCATATGAGAGCATTATGTATTTCTACAACAACGACTGTTGTTCATCTGTTTTATGGTATACTTTGTTAGATCTCTTTTAAACTGTTCTTCAATGGTTAGGACCACCACAGAGCAGGTTTGGACTGAAAATAGTCCAACAAGCAAAAATACCCAACCAACAGCGCACTATGACTACTATCGAATGGGTAGAGGATGACCAATACAAATACTGGAGCAGGGTATTCCCCATCCAACCTCAAAGTCAGCCTACAAGCTCAGCCATTGGCTCCAGAGCCTTTCACTGCTGTTGCTTTATTGGCTCTCTAATGAAACTTCTGCCTGAATAAGAGTGTACTTTATGCTTATGATATTTAAATGAAACACAGGTACGCTAACGCTTCTCATGCACTGCTCAAGCTTTTCATCATTAGCACTCAAATCTCCTATACTTTTTTATGTCATGCAAAAGTTTCATGAATCAAATGCAAAACTGTTTGTATGTCATTAAAGTTGGTCCAACCTGAGTTCATGTTTTGTTTTAATCTTGTTTTAAGCAATTCCTTTTTACAGCATTGGATTTAGTTGGTCAGTTTCTCATGGTAAGGTGTCTTTAATTCCCCAGTGTTGCTTGAATCCCTCTGATGGACTCACAATTCAGGAATCCTCTATACATTTTCAGTGGGGTTGGATAGACTAGGTTTGGTTAGACTGTGTAAGTACCTGTGTCCATCCCTTCATTAGTCTGAGAAATCTGGATGATCCACCTGAACAATGACTATCGGTGGTTTCATGTACCATCTAATTGCCTATTATTGAAAAAGTGGTGCTGACAGGGCTGGTTAAGGTCTTTGCTAGAGATGTGTAGTTTTTTATTCTGGTGCTCTTTAATAATGTCCCTGAGAACTTTATAAAGCTGCTTTACCTTAACCATGATTGCTACATGGTGTGCGATGTGGTCCCAGCTAATGCCTACATCTTTTAAAGTGGTACCGGATGCACACTCAATCTCAAAATGCTATGTACTGTTTTGTCACAGATCCTGGTTAGATGATATGTTTTGTTCAAATCCTGTAAAACAGCATGTAAAAGGCTTTGGGTTCTACTTTCTTTTGTTCAATGCGTGTGTCAGAGATGCCAAATCTGCAGCGACAAGTATAGAAACCCTGCCATAATAAAAATACAGAACGCACTATGGGTTCAATGACTGTGATCAGTCATTAGCGCTCGCTTGTGTCGCTGGATGCTATTTTAGGTCTTTTTAGCAGGTTTGATACTTGTGATTACGTTTGTGGCTGCTATATTGTTAATGGGTGGTGGCTGTTGCTTACTGGCAGTTCAAAAGCCGGCTAGGGGAGCAAAGCGCTAACAAGGTGTTGCAGCAGAGCGCTTATGCAAACTTGGTGAGGGTGTAACAGCCATGGTGTTGAATTGTTTCCATGTTGCCCACGGCACAGACTTTGTGTTTTATTTCAGCATGAGAGAGTATTTGTACTATTATATAGTACTATTTTCCATGTCCCTTACGAAATGCAATCCAAGGTACAGTAGCAACTTTGCCTCCCAACCACTATGTAACATCATATCCAGAACTGTGGTGTGGGGGTCCTGAAAGTCTGAGAGTGTGCTATGGCAGCTCTGTAATTAGACCCATTTCTACATTTACATTTAAAGCATTTAGCATATGCTCTTATCCAGAGCAACTTACAGCCGTTCTTAGTGTGTTCCATTGAATAATGTTTCCCAGCTTGTATAGAAAGGTTAGAGTCAAAACTCGCTATGAGTCAGATGCTGCCAGAACAAGGGCCAGTGCGGATACCTAGAGAGAACAATACACAGACATATATAAGCATAAGTGCACTACCTGGCAACCCCAGCACTCATCATAGAGAGAAGAAAGGTTATGGTGAGTATAAGTGCGAAAACAAAGTATTCCAATATAGACATCTATTAACTCAGCTTTTCAGACAGCAAGTGAGAGTTCAATCCACCATTTGGGTGCCAGGACAGAGAAGAGGCTGAAGGCTTGTCTTCCATGTGTCTTCAGGGATGGAACGTTACGTCGAGCTGTACTTGAAGCTCGAAGAGGCCCGACCCTTATCCATATAAGATAAGTGGAGCTGCTGCATTCTGGACCAATTACAAGGGCCTGATGGCCCGTAGAGGAAGACCAGCCAGGAGCGAGTTGCAGTAGTCTAGCTTTGAAAAGGCCAGAGACTGGACAAACAGCTGGGTGGCCTCCTGAGAGAGGAAGGGTCATATCCTCCAGATGTTGTAGAGGAGGAATCTGCATGACCGAGTCAGATTCACAATATGAGCTGAGAATGATAACTGGCCATCCAGAATCACACCAAGGCTTCTTGCATCCTCAGTCGGGGCGATCAAGGAGTTCCCGAATGAGATGGCACGATCATGGTGAGGACCTGTAGTGCTGGGGATGAATAGCAGCTCAGTCTTGCTGGGATTTAACTTAAGGTGGTGAACTGCCATCCATAAGCAGTTCAGAGTGCTAATAACAGGAGATATTGGCACTCATAAAATGCTTCTGAGCCGATCACATGCCAAAGTTGGACTTGACTCTTATGCAAATATTTTTCCCAAGCAATTTCTGCTGGTTCATTCATCAGTAAATTGTCCCACAATGTAAACAGCAGCTGCTGTGTTAAAATGATGCATAAAAGTGAAAATCAAATATAAAAAAAAAAAGTATTTGGACAGCAATAACATATTTGTATTTGAAGAAGTCCTTTGTTATTACAGTTTTTCTCAATTGTTTACACACAAATACTGGTACTTGAGACACAATGAGCACAACATGTAACTCATGCAGCACCCCCTGAACCAATTCTGCCAAACTACAAGCACAATTCCTTCTTTACAGTTAAATTGCAGTTCTAAAACACACTTTTTTCAAAACACTACAGAAAATTTTCTGCATTTATCACAATTTTCATGAAGAAAATCTCTTGTTTTCACAAGGAACACACTGATATTCAAAATTCTAAAGTTAATTGCCCTACTATGCACACTGACTCATCACATGAGCTAACACATGTCACACAGGTTTACAATTAGCAATCAGAGCTTTAGCATAAAAGGGCAACAGGTGAGCCAGAGGAGTGAGAGTAAGAAGAGGAGGACGGGTAGGACGAGGACAAGGACGAGGAAGGCCAAGGACTATAATCTCTGATGAGATCCGAGCCACTTTGGTCTGACAATGAGGGAGTCTGGGCAAAGAGTACAGCCAAATTTGAGCAGGTACACTGTAGCATCCATCATCCGGACATCCCGAAATTAGAATAGGTAAGAAATCTACTCTCACTAGAAAACTGCAGTACTGCATACCAATACAGTACTCAATAAGTCCAGTAGTACAGCATTGCCTGTGGACTGTTCTGTAGGACTGTAAAAATAAAGTATTTGGGAAATGCATTTCTACTTTGTGTTCCTACACAGTATTTACAGTGTTTTACTATTTGTATTGCAGAACTGAAAGATTATTAACACAAGGTGGACGGGGATGTCTTCAGTCTCCTGAACAGGAAACTGAAATGGTGAACATGGTCCTAGAAAATAACGGCAAACATCACGGCAAATACAAAGAAAAATAATAGAAAACAATGATATTTCAAAATATTGATAGGGTAAACTTATCAACGCTGGACCGTGTCTTTAATAGTCTGGGGATGAAGCAGGTCTACAGGGTGCCATTTGAACGCAATTCAGAAAGAGTCAAAGAATTGCGATATAACTATGTGCAAGTAAGTCCTATACAGACCCACAACTGATGCATACTTTCAACACTGTATACATTATACATATTTCAGTATTGTAATCATAATGATTGTGCTTCAGAAGTCCTTGAGCTAGAGGTGGCTGCAGTGGAGCACCAGTTCGTCTTCATTGATGAGGTTGGATTTAACCTCAAAAAAAGACGAAGGAGGGGAAGGAATGTCATCGGCCAGCGTGCTATTGTTGAAGTCACTGGCCAGCGCGGAGGGAACATCACAATGTGTGCAGCGATTACCCACCACGGCGTCATCCATCACCATGCTACCCTTGGCCCCTACAACACTGCCCATCTGATCACATTCCTGGACACCCTACACAACACACTCATTCCACCAGATCAGATAGACGCCCCAGAGCAACTCAGGCACGTTGTCATTTGGGACAACGTAAGTTTCCACGGGCTGCTCTGGTTCATAACTGGTTCACTGCCCACCCACGCTTTTCAGTTGTTCATCTCCCTCCATATTCTCCATTCCTCAGTCCTACTGAGGAATTTCTTTCTGCTTGGAGATGGAAAGTGTATCACCTAAATTCACAAACGCGTATACCCCTTCTGAGGTGCTGTGGCCAGACCGAAACAGAAGTGAGACATCACATGTGGTTAACAGTTAACAGTGTCATTTGGACACGTTACATAAGAGTTTCAGGTAGTTAAAGGCAATCCGACTGATTGTCATTTAAAAGCTGTCAGCCATTTTAAGCTAACTAGCTGGTTATCCACTAAAGCTAGCCCACTTACTTTCCTGAACATTTCCAACTCCAAGTGATTTGCCTGTTCGTCTCATTCTTCAACTCTAGAGTTAGGGTTAGGTTGTGTGGGTTATCTCATGTACTTGTGGTGTTAACCATGAGGTGAAGTTCTATGGCTATTGGAGACCATGGCTTGTAAGTCAGTAGGCCTTCCCCTGTGATCATTAAAGAGCTTCATAGCTAAATAAGTGGCAATGCATCCCACTGAAGCGGCACCCGTAAAAATGAATTCTCTAAAGCATTGAAGGAATGTGCTCTGAAAAAGCCCAGTGCAAGCTGTGAATGTACTCGCCAGAGGTGAATGGTGTAAGGAAATGTTTGTTTGGAAAGGGTCTGAAAACAGTTGTATCTGTTTATTAGTCTTCTATCTGTTTGTCAGACACAAAGAACTACAAGTCAGATGAGCTTTATTAAAGCATCTGGTAGTTGAACACAGCAGCAAAACACAACCAAACATGAAGGGAGGAGCAAGATCAGAGTCGAGGGACAGGCTAAGGTCAGAATCAGGGTAGTCAGACAGCGAGAAAACCAAAGTAGAGGGAGATGATGAGGAGAATAGTCACATTCCATAGAGTGAAAAACATATGTAGAAGCCCAGGTACTAGATGTCTTTCTTTCCTTCCTTTTTATGGCATTTCTGAATTCTCGCACACATATGTTTAACTGTTGGAAATCAGGAATACTCCAATAATATATATATATATAAATTTTATATGACACCAACGTCTAAACAGCAGCTGTTTCCCTCGTGGAGTACACCTGTGGACAACTTTCCACTCTGTTTAGGAAATATCACAGAAGAAGATACTGGCTCAAGCATTGTTGTCTGGAAAGCCAGTACTTAAACTTCATCTTTTATTTTCTCTAATGACATTTTTATTTTATAGAATTAGTAAACTAAACATATTACATAATGCCCCTGAAAGATTCTGAAAGATTATAATTTTATGCTCTGAGCAAATGTCTTTATTTCTCCCCTGAAATAGTCATTGGTGACTGTGTTTGGGGGCACTCATGTTGTGTGTCATGGTGAACCAAGTTAAAGGACACTCTGACAGAAGCACTTCAGAACACAGGAAGTAAGTAAGCCTGTAGGCCTCTCATAGGATGTCTGCAAATATTTATGCATAATATAAATCAGATGCATGATGTTTTACTGTTTGTGAATAATTACGGTACGTGGCATACTTTACAGTGGGTGGCATTTCAAATATATAATTCATAAATGTGTAAATGGTACCAACCTTTAAGAGCAAAGTATATATTTATTTCTGTTTTGTTATATTGGGGTGATGTAATGATCTGCTATATACTCTTCTATTTTTTTTTTTTTGCATCAAACCTATTTATATATTATTATCAGAATACAATATTTCAAAGCAAAGCAAAGCAAATTGTGCCCTACTAGTAAATTTGCCAGTTGAGCTTTCAAGTATATGTCCTTGTACCCTCTTCTTCTGTCCCCTTTCTTTCCATAGCCATGCCTCTGTAATATGTGCAGCATGTGGTTTTGCATCATCCAGACATCCCTGGAAAAAACATCTTCATACAAGCAACATATCTTGCTCTATGATCTCAATGTACTTTTCTGCATTAATGCTGCATCACAGAAGTGCAAATGACTTTTGCCAAGGGCACTGGCACATTGACCTTTAACCTATTAACAGACACTGGCTTTTGTTGCTAAAAACAACAGTCTGTGCCATCCTTCATCCAGAGCACATGCCTTCCATTTCTTCAAAAAATAAAAAATATCTGCAACACTGATTCATCACGATTCCTCTGTTTAATAGTCCATCTCTGATGACTTTGAGCTCAGGAAGCAGGAATGGATGTATATTAACAAAAGTAGTTGAAAATGCAAAACATGAAATATATTGGGTTCAGCCTGTCTGTAATAAAATTAAGAGTTAAAGTATATGTAAGAAATGCTGTGCTTTATATTTTATTTCCATACTGTCACACCTTTTTTTGTATAAATAATCAGAAATGTGTTGTGGAAGCAAACCTTTACTTCAGACCAAAGATGCCTGAATGTCTGGCGTTTTCATAGTGAGACTGTGCTGCCACGACTGACTGCAGGAGACTTAAACAGAGAAAAGTGGTTTCTTTGGGAGAGTGTTTCTCCCTCTGGCTGTACATTGGGCTTTATAACAGACAAAGCTGCATAACACACTAAAGGATTGGGGAAAACTGGAAAAGTATCAAAGGTCCCATTTAGTGGTCCCATAGTGTCCTGCTGGGCATGTAGACGTTTGGGAAGAAGTTAATAAGTCAGGTCATTAATTTATCCTAGCAGAGACTTCAAAATGTGAAACTTTATAAATTTGATATTGGTCTTTTTGTTGCTTATGGTAAAACGTTAGCTTGAAGAATCATTGAGTCTGAAACTGCAGTATGTTGTGGTTTGTAGAAACCTCACACTCTGAGCAAAAGTGAAAACAGAGCATAAGGCAGAGCTTCCTGTAGCTTGATACTTGAAGCTTAATCAAGTTCCCTTTACATGCGTCATCCTATGTTGGGTAGGTGTAACTTGAAATGCAAAAAATTAAAAAACCTTTCTAAGACTTTTGTTTTAAATACTGATAGTACTGAAAGACAACATTAATGATGACTGTGATAGTCAGAGCAGAGAGCGTAGCTGTGATAGAGCTAATGCTCATGAGGCATTGTTGAGCGCACAGAATACGCCCAGCCTTTATTGTGGCCCTGACTTAAAAGCAGAGGAAGCACCTGAGTGAGTGATCATCTTACATGTGTAGTTTAACAGACAGCATCAGTATATTGTAAAAAAGTGACCTGAGAGAAGATGAAGCGGGTCAAAATACTTTTCTTTCTCTTTATTTGTTTTCCTCCAGGTAGGATATGTACCTTTTCTACCTCTACTTCAAATTAAGCAGGCTTTATCTCACTGTTTATATCTAGCTCACAGTGCTTCACAAATTTACTTCTTACATTACAACTTTATTATATTAATAGTACTTATGAATTGTAGTTTATTATACTTTTGATACTTACAGTAGTCTAATATACTTAAATGTGAATTCCATTTCATTTTTTCTGCATAATGGATACAATATAAACAATGTCATTCAGAGTCGTTAGATGTAAAATGCTTCATTTTAGAGAAAGTCTGAACTGAGGCCCTAAACCTCCCTTGCTAAAACTGTACCATATAAAGTGATTCTGAGCACGTTGCCTGTTGCCTGAGAAACTGTTTATGGTAGTTTTGATACAGACATCTGTCATGTTCAGTATTACACCAATACTACATTTAAAAACTCAAGTAGTGGTGGTTAGCTGGTGGTTTCGGTACGGCTAGATACAGATATTTAACCCTTTGGATATTCATTATTGAGGGTAGATATGGTGTTACAGCACATAACACAGGTTAAACTAATTTATTAAAAACAATGCACAGCATGGTGAGAAGATATCAATATCATATATACATATATTATATATACAATACAATATCTCCAGGGCTATCAGCTAAAACATCAGTCCTCTGCACCAATCCCCCCATATTTATGCTTTTAAAACTAAAAAAGAACATGAAAAGTTCCGGTATGAACAAATCTAAGACAGACCAACATTGACATTTCTCCTCGTTGAAAGTAGTTTAGTGCAGTGTAGCGTAGCGTAGGACAATTCCTCATTTCAGCCCTAATAAAGAAACTAAATTCAGTCATTTCTGTACAGCGAACCATTTTACATTCAAGTATCTGAGCTCATATAAAAGCTTAAATAAAAGAATCCTTGTAAATCAGCTGCATGAACACTGTTAATGACAAAACTCTTCTTTATTACATGTTAATATGTGTGCTTTGGTTATGTCAGGTCTCATGACAGATAAGTGGTCAATGACTGTATCTGATTATGTCAACCAAACCTTTGGTGAAGATGCCATCATTCCTTGCACTTTTACAACCCCATATACGGACTACCAGGATAATATAACAGTAATTTGGCGAACCAAAGAGCAGATCATTTTTCGCTGCCTGAGCAAAGGAAGTTCACCAGAAAGTGGTCAGAACTGCACACAGTCTACTGGACGCTACTCATTATCTGGCAACCCAAGAAAAAACAACATTTCCTTGAGGATTGTACGTGTCTCATTTTTGGATGGAGATTTTGTGTATTTCTGCCGTGTTGAGTTGAGTAAGAAAGCAGATAGTTACGAAACTCCCAATGGAACCCGCTTAGACATCCGAGGTAAATATATGAATTTTGGATTGTTTCTAAAAAAACGTAAGCATTTTCCACTGCAATGTTTCTAAGAATAAATGAATAATGTCTAGTAATGTTAGTACAGGGTTATAACAGGATGTTTTTTTTTGTCATAGCAGTGCCGGAGGCACTAGAGAGCATCTACATAAGAACGCTTCCATCAGGACAGCAGTTTATTACATGTGATGTTAAAGGAACTCCTCCTCCGAAAGTGACATGGACAAACCCAGAGAACATGAATTCCTCTCTGGTGTCTGTTCAAAGTAGCCTTGCAAGAGCTTCATCCTCTATTCCTGCAAATCTGCCCAACACCAACTACACCTGCCAGATACAGGGAAAGAATGGTCTGCAGGATCTTTCCATCTACTACAGCAGAGCTCAGCAGCAACAGCAGCAGAACCCTTATTTTATATTCTCTATAGTCTTCATGATCCTGTCTGCAGTTTGTTTTACTCTATTTGTGCTCAGTCTGGTAGTATTGTGCAAGAAAGGTAAGGAACAGACACATCATTTCTTTACAGTTGCCTTCAAAGCTACGCCTTTAAAAGCTTCTATTATGTACTAGAGAGTCTATTGTGGACTCTGTTCATTGCTTCCAATTACTTTTCCATTTTAGCAATGCAGCAGTGGACTATCCACAAATAGGTTGTGTGTTTTACTCAGGGACATTACCATCTCCTGGGTATTTAAGGTTTGGCATGGACAGAATACCCTTCTAAATCCATCACATGTCAAAAACAGAGGTATTTTCTTCTCTGTAGAGATGGCTGGTTTTACATGACATACTGTTCAGTGGACGGTGTAATTTATTATTCCTGCTAATAAGTTTTGGTCTCAGAAATAAACAGAAAACAGTTGAACTGAAAACAATGCAAAACCCTCAAGAAGTCAGTATTTAGTATGTCTACGGTTTACCTTTTTTACAGCTTCCTTTACAGGAAATTTGCTTTTAGTTCTTCATACACTTCTTGAGGGGATATTTATCTGCACCACCAAAGTAGGTTCCCTGTAATCCCAGTTATAAAATTAGACCTATTAGTCTGTAATATACATAAATATATTTCTATATGTCTATACATATTGAGATGTTGAAATATTTCAGTAACACTGGTGCAGGATAGCTGAGTACTGTCACCCTAGTCTCCCTGACACTGCTGATCTTCCGGATTCCACTTGTCACACTCCACATGTCCCCAGTCTCCCAATCATTCCCGCGCTTGGTCTCACGAGTTTTAGCACAGCTGTCGTCAATGACTAGTCTGCATTTAAGCCCCACACATGCCTCCAACAACTGAGATAAGATTAAAAAATAAGATAAAGTAAGATTAAGAGTAAGATTTTTTTATGTGTGTGTGATTTTACTGACATTAGATTGATATAACACTTTCTGGGATTAAAATGGTATACCACCGTTACAACAGCTGACTGCTCAGTTTATCTCCTCTTATTAATAGTGTCCTTCTCACATACAAAACTAGACAGTACAAATGTAATCTTTACAAAATGTAAAACCCAGACTGGTTCCAAAGTCATCAAAATGTTTAAACATAAATTTCTCAGAGCACATTCGGTATTCTGACACTGTCTTGTGTTTCTCAGGGTCACCTGAGCCTGGGGTCACTGCACAACAAACGGACACTGGGAAAAACACGTCTATTGAAAAGTAAGGACAGTGTGAACCTTTGCATAGTATCAGTTAAGATAGTAATTTATGAACCAGTGTTTCTAAATTAATTTTGATTTGTACACTAATTTCCTCTCTTTGTTGTTTTCCTTCACAGCCATGAAGAAATTTATGCAAATGTTTAAGCCTGAATCAGAGCGGCATTCAAATAACTATATATACTAATAACTATATCCTATAAAAATATATTTACTTGAATTATTACAAGTAAATTAACATGGTTAACTAATTTGAGTTAATCATTTAGAGTAATATGGATGAATGGTGGTGCTTTCAGGCTTGTGAACACTTTACAATTAGCTATAAATCTGTATAAATAACCGGGGCTCTTTAGTCGCAGTTATAGCTGCACAAGGAGGTCACATCATACCAAAAGCAAATGTTCACATACTTTTGCCACTCATACGATATGTAAGTCTAGTCTTTCATTTGGTTCTCCTTGTTTAATTTTAGGACTAATGAAGTTTAAGTTTGTACACATAAATAGTTCTAAAGGGTTCAAACACTTTCTGGCATCACCATAGACAGTAAAGAATCATGATTTTATGTTTTGAGCAAATGTCTCAGTTCCTCCTGTAGAACATATGTATATATTGAATGTATTGTATGTAAAGGTGACCGGGGCTTAGGCACCATGTTTGTGGTTTCTCAAATGTTGCTGTGAGTGTCTGCCATTTAACCAAGTAAATAAACTGATCTGAATGATTTTGAAGTTAGCTTGAAAAAGCTGACTGTTATTCTTTATTCTATACTCACAAATCTGCAGTGGTACTCCTACAGCTTTCAGACCACAACCACAAAACCTTGAGAGATATGGCCTTTAGCTGAACAGATGTTTTATTTATTTTATATTGTATATTTTATACATCTTGACTTACAATTTACTTGGGATTATATGGCCTTTATTAAACAGTGACAATATAATCCTTATAAAGTCAGTTTACATACTTTACTTCTTTCATTCTTGTCATGTCACCATCATAGCTAGTCTTTTTATGCTACCTCTCAGCCAATCACAATCTCCTCCTGATGCTGCTTCCTCTTTGAAACTCTACAATAAAGGTATTGGTGGCAGTAAAATAGTCAGACTTATTATAGTTCCTCATTTTCTTAATCATAAACTCTTTACAAAAACAAAGCAGGTTATTTTATGTTGTGCCAGACTGCAGAGGTAACAGGTCTATGCAAGCAAGGGGCATTTCCTGCCATCATCTGACACTTCAAACATGACCGTAGCTGCAGGCTTGTCAAAACAAGACACTTCTATAGACACAAATGGACTACATATAGCCAGCAAAGTTAGTTTCTCTCCCTCAGCTGTTTGTTTCTACGACTTCTCCCGTCTGCTGTTTTCTAGAGATCAAGGTAAAAAATGATTTGCATACTGAATAATGATCAAACTACACATTCTTAATGTAACATGCCCTTAATGCTAATAATAACTATAAATGAAATTAAACAAATGAGAAAATTGTTCAATTAATTTTGAATACTTGAATACACTGTTTAATGTACTAAAATACTGTTTACTCTTGTGATATTCTGGTGTTAATATGACTTTAGGAATGAGATTAAGAACAATTTAGAAAGAATTGATGTAGGTGCATGTCTTTGAACCCCATATTTATGCCTTTGTTTTATGAGGCCCAAACCATTATGTTCAAATCCCACAAGCAATTACGAGGAAACAAAAACTGTTTTGACCTGACTTAGCTAGTTAGCAACCATTCCACTAGTCTCTGTCATTTCTGTCAAACTTTCGGGTTTTTAGCAGTGAGCTAAAGATCATTTGAATGTACTTGGAACTCAAAGACTTACCTGTGTATAAGGCTGAATGGCTGAAAGGAATGAGTGACCAAGACTGGCATAAACAAGATGCTATGATAATGTTAGCATGTAACCTTTACGTTTATTGTTTTTGTGCAGGAACAGGAGATCTATACTACACTGTTTAAGAAAACACTGATGCACTGTTTTCTCAACATCTCATTCGCATTAGCACTAACACAGCTACAGTCTCCCTGCTCTGACCACACACGTGGTCACACTCTGACCTCAAAGAAGATAATGGTGAACTCTGTTAACTCTATCAACATGATGATTGTGACGACCAGAGCAGGAAGAGTGTAGCTGTGATAGTGCTAATGCTAATGAGGTGTTGTTGATCACACAGAATACGCCCAGCCTTTATTGTCAGCCTGACTTTAAAGTAGCTTCTAAGTAAGTCACCATCTGAGATTTGCAGTTAACAGTCAACATCAGTTGTATATCTAAAAGAATTGTCCTCATCAAAATACTTTTCTTTTTATGTTGTTCTCCAGGTACGTCTGTTCAAATACAACTCAGGGCAGAGGGGTACATGCAGGACATTGTAAGCAGGGGCGTCCAAAGGCGGGTCATGTTGGACCTGAATAACCAGGGCCCTGCCATGAAAGGAGGCCCTTTAAATGCTTCAGAAATTAAATGATATTGTTTCTAATTTGTCCTAATTTTGCTACTTTCTGTTATTATAGAAATAAATATTAACCTTGTGATATGTTTTGCTTTCTGCCCATTGTTGCTTTTACCTGTTATTGCTTATCTGTTTGCTTCCTGGGCTTATGCGCCCCTCCACCTCCAGAACTGAGGGGGAATTAATACTAAGCTAATATAGAGGAGCACAAGCACTACAGCAATTAGCAGGGGCAGAATAGTAAAAAGACATTTATTCTTACTGCCATCTTAAAAACAAGGGCGATTCAAGAAACAGGCATGGAAGTAACGCTTCAAACAAGATCATGTTGCTCCAGCTCCTCTCGCACAAGTCGACTTTCTTCTGCCAGTGCAATGTCAGGGCACGTGCTAAAGCAGAGGCTACAGAGGCACAAGTCTTATTCGCCCAGCGAGAAGCAGACATGATGAACACACACGCATTTCTTGAAGAAGAGCAACAAAGAATCACAAACCACAAAAGGTGGCTTACATAGTATGAGACAAAGCAGCAGTGAATTCCCAGCTCTCCAACCCCATTCGGTTTATACTCCCAGAGAGCCCACATCTAGTTCATCAACCGCATCAGACCTAGCCAAGTACCTACTGAGACGAGTGATGGTGAGTTCAGGTTTGGTGAAATCCACTGATCAACCACAGAATTATTGGGCCTAGTAAGCATCTTTTCACAGCGCTACTTAGGATTTAAACCCTGCAGCATGTGAAGAGCTCGATTTACTCTGCAAATGGCTGGGACCATTATCATCCGAGCAAGCTAAGCAAATAGTAGAATTTGTTCACAGGGCCAGTGCTGGCCTTAGCATAGTGTGGCAGAGGTTAAAGGACTGCTATGGCTCACCTGAAATGATAGAGGACACCTTCTCAGGAAAGTTGAGGAGTAGCCTAGATTCACAAACAAAGATTGTCACAAGCTGAGGAAATTAGATGAGATTCTTTTGGAACTTGATGCAGCTATGGTGGGGGGACACCTACCTGGTCCCTTGTATTGCAGCATGTGGCACGACTCCAATTATTCAGAAGCTTCCACTACTCTTACAAGAAAAGGTCTCGCTATAAAGAAGAATACAGAATAACTTACACTCCTTTCTATTTCTTTGTGAAGTTTGTGTTAAGCCAAGACCCATAAATGATCCCAGTTTTGCCTGCATAACTAGTGGAAGCCTAGAAAAAGCCCACCATTTAAGACCTACACTAGAACACCTGTTATGGTAAGCGATTTTGACAAATTCTGAGGCCAGCCACAGCTGTGAATAAGTTTGCTGATCCTGACAAACTGTGCCCCTTACATAACAAACCTCTCCCATTGCGGAAATGTCACAGCTTGGAAAGCAAGCCCTTATAAAAGAAGCAATCTTTTCTAAAAAGAACGTGTTCCACGTTGCTGTTTGAACATGAGCTGTTTGTCCTCTAGTCATGTTTCTAAAGACTGTCATGCCTGTAGAGTGTAAAGAGTGTAGCAGCAAGAAACCTCCTTCTGCGCTACCTCTAGGGCCAGCTCCATGGAAAACTGAGACTTCACCGTCTACTGGGAACCATGGCAGGGAGCAAAGGGAGAATATTGCTGTGTCAAGTGACATACAAGTGTACTGAAATCTGCAGAAAGGTAACCATCCCATGTTCCATGAGCTTACTTGTCAGAGTATATCCAGTTGGCCAGAGAGAAAGAGCTCTAAATACGTATGTTGTCCATGACAAGCAAAGTAACAAGTCACTGGCACATATTGAGTTCTTTGATCACTTTAATATCAGGGTGGTCCAGGCTCCATACAAGCTAAAACATGCTCTGGAGACACGTGGGTGACAAGTAAAATGTCATTAGATAGAAAGACACAAATTTTTCTCCCCACGCTGATAGAATGCGATATGTTGCCAGACGATAAAGCTGAGATCCCATCAGAAAACATTATCCACGCCTGAGCTCATTGACAAATAAGATTCCTCCTTTAGAGCCCGTGGAGGCTAGCCTTCTTCTTGGCCGAGACCTACTGCAAGTTCACAAAGTTAGACGTTCCATCCACGTTGGATGGGTGGATCATTTGAGATTGGTTGGATGGGTGATCATTGGAGAAGTGTGCATTGGAGGAGCACACAAGCGATCCAGCATTAGAGCTTATAGAATCAGCATTCTGAGTGATGGACTAATATCCTTTCTTACACCTTGTGCCAACAGTATCTACATGAAAGAGAGGTTTGTCACTGTGCCGCAGAGTTTTCCAAGCACCAAGGACACTGTTTGATTTACTGATGAAACAGCTTACATTGGCAGTGAGGTGTTTCAAAGAACACTGCATGATGACAAACTAAGCTTTCCTTGAAATCACTGGCCGAGATATCTACATGGATGATTCAAATAGCTAGGTGGCACTGTTGCATTTCTAATCTCCTAGGTGCCATCTCCCCAACAGTAAAGAACAGGCTATGAAGCGTCTCTCCTCTCCTGCCACACTCTGGAAAGGAAACCTATTTTGAAAGACCACCTTTTCAAATTTATGCAGACTATTTTCAACTTTTGACAAGCTGAGCCAGCTCCACTGTTTAAAGAACATCAAGAGCATTGGTACTTACCGTTCTTTGGTGTCTATCACCCCCCCAAAACCAGGACAGATACGAGTGGTGTTTGACTCTAGCGCAAAGTGTGGTGGTATCATCCTGAATGACATTCTTCTCAGTGGGCCAGATACGTACAATACATTGCCAGGTGTACTCGGGTGGGGATACTAGGTTTCGCTTCCGAAAAGGACCTGTGGCTGTAATGGCAGATGTACAGCAGCTCTTCTACTGCTATATTGTCTGCGAAGACCATCATGACTTCCTCAGGTTTCTGTAGTTTGAAGATAATGACCTGAGAAGAAGATTGTAGAGTACCGCATGAAAGTACATGTGTTTGGGACCACCCCCATAAATGTCCATATATGCCTTAGAGAGAGCTGCTCTACAGGGAGAGAAGGAACATAGCACAGAAGCTAAACAAATGATCCTAAAGAATGTCTATGTAGACAATGGACTCGCCTCATTTCCTACTGCAGGCAAAGCTATCTCAGTTCTGAAAAATACAAAAGAGATGTTAGTGTGATGGAAGCGTTTCCTCCTGAAGACAGAGCCAAAGATCTGAAAGACCTACAGTTAGGAGTGGATCCCCTACTACAGCATAGCTTGTCACTCATTTGGAACCTGCAGTTTTACATTTTTAGTGATTCGAAAAGAGAAGCCTTCACCCAAAGGAATATTCAGTCTGTAGTAAATGACCTGTATGACCCTCTCAGGTTTGCAGCACCTATAACCATACATGGGAAGGCACTGATAAGAGAGTTATCCATCAAATAAGTAGACTGGGATCTCCCTTAGCACCTAAAAAGTAAACGCTGTGGAAGACATGGACAGACTGACTCTTGGAGCTTAATCATTTGCAGATTCAAAGGTCTTATGTCTTGATTTCAGCGCTGTCTGCACAACACAGAGAACAATCACCATTTCTGCCATGGCATACCTCAGAGCAGTTGACATGGGGGGACGCAGCCATGATGGGTTTGTCATGGCGAAATTCAGGCTGGCTCCACACCCTGAGGTCTGTCCACAGGTCACAGCTTTAATAACAAAAACATCAGAAGGTCAACCCAGTTCACACAGATTTGAACGCTTTTCAAGTTAGAAGAGCCTTATACCTGCTTTGACCAATCATGTTCACCATGCCAGATCTTGCTCTAAAAGTTCTAGTACTAAGACATGTACTACTTTAGGGGTATGGTATAGGTCTGAGAAAATGTGTCTCTCTGAGGAGCAAGCAGAGGGGACCAGTTCCATAAAAGGGATAAGTATTTCTATATGTTATACACAATACCCAGCCTATATAAGGGTAAACACTTGAGTTGTACGGTAGAGGTAGATAGGAAGACCTCTCACAAGCAGCTCGAGTGCTTGTAAAATGCTGTCTGTAATAAAGTATTATCATATGTAACCAAGACAGTATTTGACTGAGTCTTCTCTTCAACACCTACACACCATCGCATCTCTTCTTCAAGTTTACAACACTCACCAGGGAAGACAACTCACTGAAGGAGCTGTCAGATCTGCCGGCCTTTGGATCTCTGGGGGAAAAAGACTGATGTCAAGAATTATATACAAGTGTCTTTTCTGTAGAAGGTTAGGAGGAAAACTGGAAGAGCAAACTGGGAAAAAAGCTGATTTACCTCCTGACATGATTATTCCACATCCTCCATTCACAAATGTTAGAGTTGATGTGTTTGGGCCATGGATGATCAGCTCTCGAAGAACCAGAGGAAGCCTTATATGGAGAGCAAACTTTGGGCTGTCCTATTTACCTGTTTAGGAACTAGAGCAGTACATACTGAAGTTTTTGAGTCTCTGTTCCACCTCAAGCTTCATAAATCCACTAAGGAGATTCATTTCTCTCCGAGGACGTATCAAACTTGAGATTAATTCAAATTAATACAACATGGTTTCAAATTTGATACAGTTCTGCACACACATTCTCTAATTATGCAGTCGTGCATATACAGGATGTGGTTTAGAGGGGTTATGGTGAAATATGCATGGACAACGTCCATCATTTCCAAAAATAATCCAAAACAACTTCAGTCAGCACACCACCATATGTTTCTAATGTATTTCAGTCCATTTCAGAGAAGCTTGAGCCCAGAGCTGCCGACTGCAGCATTTCTAAATACTGTTGACATATGATTTCCAATTCATTTGTATTTGTAGAATAGTTTCCTTTCCTTGATGTTTTGTTTGCAATTTTTGCCAGCAGCAAATAACTTCAGCTATAAAACCTTTTTTCTTATTTTGTAACTTATTTAATATTATATCCTAACATATGTTAACACAAATATTGACATATTAAACTATGGGTCATTTGGAATAATAGTAAATTGTAAAGGATCATGATTTTATGTTTTGAGCAAATATTACAGCTTCTCCTGTGAAATGTATATATGCGTAGTATATAATGCACACAGTAACAGAGGCTTAAGAACCATGTGGTAAACTAAATTAATGTTAAAGTGTTGTACCCAGTGATACTGTTGGGCTACAGGCAATTACGATCATTTCAATGCAAGTAAACCAACAAATTCTTCTGAAATGCTGCCCTTTTATACAGTTATACAATCTTAATCTTGAATTCTGTTATTATGTTTACTAGAAAAAGCTGACTGTTGTTTAAATTCTTATTTCTACTTTTTTACGGCCACAAATTTGTGACGCTACTCCTCCTACAGCTTTTTGAGCTAGAACTTGTCTTCGCTGGACAGCAACCTCAGCCAGCAAACTAGACCATGGTCATTCAGCAATAGACCTTGGAATCTCAAGCATCTAAGTGAGACTCTCTATGGAGGGGTAGTCTCAGATCCATTGTCAGCTGTTCTCTAGTTTCAGTAAGCTTTACAACTGCACAAAGTGTTGAATAAGGAGGAGTCAATAACTATGAGACACCTAGATTTTCTGATAAGATTTAGACTTTATCTTCCAATGATTTAAGTTTTAGATACTGGCTGGTTAAGTGCAAACAGCATAGTGTTTATGGTAAATACCTTTATACCAGGTTTGCTTGGTGAATCAGTTTTTCAGTGCACTCCACACACTGTGAGGAGGCCCATTCTAAGCACCCAACGAAACCTAACAAAACGTAGTTCTTTCATTTATTGCAGAAAAAGGAACAAAACAGAGGAATACTGAACTCAGTTTCATACACACCCTCACTTCTGCTATCAAACTGAAAGTTCAGCTTCTTTCTAACCAACAGCAGGTAAATAATCCAGGGGTGAAAGCCCTTGCACCAGTTGTTTCCTGTTCTTGTTCTATGTCATAGTATAATAAATTTGGAGGAGACAACATCCTCTGAGGGGTCCCTCTAGGTGAACACCAAGAGCATGCCATTGTAGGCACGGTCATTGCTATGTAATACAACTGAGAGGGAAAAGGATCAAGGAAGCATCAGCTGGACAACCACTGCCATTTTCATATATTGTTTTATTTCCTTGGAGGCTGATCAGACCCTACATTAAACCTATTCTCTACACAAGGCAGGATTTGTTAGGGAAGAGACTTCATTATTGATGTGTGGAACCAGAGACCGAGTATGCTGTATTTTTCGGTTGCGTTTGGCTGTAATTTATGTCCCTCCTGTAATAAAATGCTTACTATTATTGTGTCACAGTTACTCTGTAATATTACTCATTCACTTGTAGATAATATGTTGCAAATGCACAATGCACACATTCCACACTCATGTAGTGAGTTTACAGTAAACATGAACTAAATTATAAAAAAAGCAATGGAGGTCATGTCTCTGGTTTGCTGGTAGGTATTGGCAAATGCTTGTTAGCAATTATAAACAAAACCTGTTAGTGCATGTAAACTCACTCAGTGAATGAAATACATATTTTGAAAAACTTCCCAAACACACAGCAGTACTGGCTTATTTTGTGAAAAAATGTGTCAATTCCAACATATGATGTGTTTTATGTTTTGTTGTGAATATGATATGCACCTGTGAGATTTGCAAATTGCATTCTGTTTTTTGGAGTTGAGGTTGTATGTTATCAGATTGTTGTACAGAACAGTAGCTGCAGTTTTTGTTCTTTCTGTATCCTGCTAATATCTATGTAATGATATGTCTCACTGACGTATCATACCGTGTCTATAGATATCTGCTATACATCTTCAAAAAATAACTTACACTGACCAATAGCAATCTACATGAATCTGGCCTTGAGGTCACAAAAGGAAGTGAACCTAGATATCAGTAGTCAGGATCTATATTTAAATATCCTCTACAAAAGGTGGCAATACTAAGACTGTAGAAAAAGGAAACCACCAACACTTGACTACAAAAACAAGTCAGAAACGTATGATGACTGTGGCATTACTTTGAAGTTTCTAGAGCTACTGCACTAACTTCTAACTTTAAACGATCTGTCAATCTCAGTAATTAGGATTTAAAGGATTGGCATGTCTCTCTGAGTGATACATTTTTGAAAGATGCATTTAAAAATCTACCACTGATCACTTTTAGGAGATCCAAAGAGAGAAGAGTTACACTTTGTCCATCAAAGCACATTAAATTAAAAAATATTTTAGGTAAAACCTTTTCTTTCAGCCATCAGTTGCAGAATCTCTTATTGCCAGACTCTCTGGTACCTTTCACCACTTAACATGGCCAAAAACCACATACTACAGAAAAAGGTCATTCAACTGACAGCAAAATGGCCAAAAGCCTGCTGCTTGGCAAGATGTATAGAAGGAGGCAATCTTAAAGATGGAGTCACAACAAAAACAGTCCTTGGGATATACATAAGCGTACGATTGGTCTGTAGCTAAAACTGGAACAGCAAAACTTGCATATATGTTGGACCATTGCAAAACCATGCATAGAAGGAGCAGATAGCTGGCAGAATCCTGACAGTGTGTCCAGGTTGGCATAATAAAAATATCAGACTCTCCATCTAGGTGTGGATGGAATATCTGTGGCTGAGATTGTTTGGCACATAAACATCGGATTTGTGTGTGCATACTGGAAGAATAAGAGCATAATAGAACAAAACAGATTTTAGTTTATTGAGGGATTTTCTGTGTTTGCAGGGTTAGGGTGACTATTTGGTTTGATTCTCTGTAAATACTGGTTGTTAAGCATTGGAAATTTTGAATGTTTCTTTTGCATTGAGTATTTGGTAGATTTTTAAGAATGGTTCTAGCTTTACTGTGTATTTGTTTAAAAAATTCCAGACTTATTACTCACTTCAGGGGCTCAAGTTGACATTATTGGCATTGAATGAATGGGTAACTCCACAGAAGCATTTTCAAACACACAATGTGTGGAAAGGTGGCACTGGGAAGACAAATTGGAGGTTTATCTCAGTGTATGATGTAAATATAGCCTAAGCTATATAGTTGTAAAGCTCCTGTGTCAGCTTTTGTTGGTAGAGACATCCACCCACTCTGCAAAGGGTGAAAGCAGGGCATAGGGCGCTACTTCCTCTATTTTGATAACTCACACTTAGTGATGACTGAGTATTGTGGTAGCCAGATTAGTGAGAACATAGCTGTTTATGGCTAATGCGGGGTCGTGATCACCAGCCCTTATTGTCATCCTGATGTTAAAACAGAAGAGGATCCTGACCACTGGTTTAAGCTTGACAGTCAACATCAGTTGTACAACCTGAGTGAAGATGGAGCTCTTCCAACTACCGTTCTTTTTATGTTGCATTCAAGGTAGGGTATTGTCATTTTTCACATCATACAGATTTTATCTTGCGTTTTATCTCTGGGATTATTTGTTTTACAAGTAAGTGCATTAAAAGTGAGTAATTGTTTTACCTGCTGTAAAGTTCTCTTATTGGGTGGTACTACTGTGAACAGTGATGGCACATTAACATGAACATTATTGTAATGGTAGGTCTTCTGGTTGCTGCTAAGTGGTCAATGACTGTGCCTAAAGATGTCAGCCAAAAGCTTGGTGAGGATGCCATCATCCCCTGCAGTTTTACAACTCCACATACAGACTACCAGGATGTTATAACAGTAATTTGGCGAACTAGAACCCATTACAGTGGCCCACTCATTTTCCGTTGCCTGAGCAAAAGAAATTCATCAGAAAGTGGACAGAACTGCACACAATCTACTGGACGTTACTCATTATCTGGAGACCCAAGAGGAAACAACATCTCGTTGAGGATTAAAAGTGTCTCATTGATGGATGCAGAAAAGTATTTCTGTCGTGTTGAGTTGCGCAACAAAGAAGACCAGTATGAAACTCTTACAGGAACCATCCTAAATATCCAAGGTGAATACAATATTTTATTTCTGTCCAGACATTTTACATACAATGTTAAGATGTTTGAAACAAACCATATCAGTTAGGCAAAAAAGATTATTTTGTGTTATTATTTTTCAGTGCCTGAAGCACTAGAAGGCATCTACATACGAACGCTTCCATCAGGACAGCAGTTTATTACATGTGATGTTAAAGGATCTCCTCCTCCGAAGGTGACATGGACCAATCCAGAGAACATGAATTCCTCTCTGGTGTCTGTTCAAAGTAGCCTTGAAGGAGCATCATCCTCTATTCCTGCAAATCTGCCCAACACCAACTACACCTGCCAGATACAGGGAAAGAATGGTCTGCAGGATCTTTCCATCTACTACAGCGGAGCTCAACAGCAACAGCAGCAGAACCCTTATTTTACACTCTCTATTGTCTTCATGTTCCTGTCTGCAGTTTTCCTGACTCTGTTTTTGGTCACGTTGGCAGTATTGTGCAAGACAGGTAAGGAACAGACCCATCATTTCTTTACGTATTGCTGTGTGGCCCCTCTGCTTCCCCATAATGCTTACTTTTACAGTCCCTTAAAATTGCAGTATGAAAAACTGATTAACGTGACAAAATGTGGCGTCTATGTACTGCTGCATCACCTTGTACAGCCTGGAATATACACTCAGTGTCAGATTGTGATGCTTTTGGGAAAGAAGGTAAAGGTTACATGGAACAATAAATTATGATCAATTTATATTTTATAACATTTATTGAGCTCCACATACAGAAGTAGCGTCTATCAGTATGATATGCCAGACGTCTCTGCATGGAGTTGTAAAGGTTCCTAATGGTCCAAGCTTGAATATTCTCAGACAGTTCCTGCAGATTTTGCAGTAGGGGTGGAGATGGAGTGACACCAGGGCCATTTGTATGTGTGATGTGTGACAACAAACCGTTCATCTTGGCGCTGACTATGGCAAACTCATCACTGAAGGTGACCTGCTGCCATTCCGAGTCACTCCATGACAGTCTGGCATGACACCATGCAGTCATTGGCAACGGTGACACGGTGTTAAGGGCATTCGTCATAACAGATGTTGGCATTAACAGGATGACGCATGGAGCACATCATTGCTTCCTGAATGTCCGCATTCGTGGCTGTTGAGTCAGCCAGGTACAGAAATGAGTACACCACGTCCCTGCTTACATCAGATGCATGGCCGAGTGTAAAACTTAAATCATTCACATGTCTCATGATGTCAAACCTACTCACTCACTGAGTTGATTCCTTCTGGGTGCAACTATTTGTGCAACAGTTCTTTTGATGATAAGTGTAATTCATTCACCAAGTTTTTAGACTACATCATATATACACTGCTCAAAAAAATAAAGGGAACACTTTTTAATCAGAGTATAGCATCAACTTCAGGGATATTGATCTGGTCAGTTAAGTAGTAGGGAGGGCCGTTAATCAGTTTCAGCTGCTTTGGTGTTAATGAAATTAACAACAGGTGCAGTAAAGGAGCAACAATGAGACACCTCCTGGTGCACAACAATGCCTGGCCTCATGTGGCGAGAGTATGCAGGCAGTTCTTGGAGAATGAAGGAATTGATACCATGGATTGGCCCACCGGCTCGCCTGACCTAAATACAATACAACACCTCTGGGACATTATGTATCGGTCCATCCAACACCACCAGGTTGCACTTCAGACTGTCCAGGAGCTCAGTGATGCCCTGGTCCAGATCTGGAAGGAGATCCCCCAGGACACCTTCCGTCGTCTCATTAGGAGCATGCCCCCACGTTGCATACAAGCGTGTGTGGGCCATACAAACTACTGAGTACCATTGTGAGTTGCTGCAATGGAATTTGGGTTAAATGGACGAGCCTGCTGCATCATTTCTTCGCTTTGATTTTTCGGGTGTCTGTAGGGTGATCATTTTCATTTCCATCAAACGATGTGGCATCCTTTTTGTTTTTATAACACATTACCCAGTCTATATGAGGAAAGATATTCTGCATGATTTTTTCCCATTGAGATCTGATGTGTTTTCAAAGTGTTCCCTTTATTTTTTTAAGCAGTGTATTTATGTTATATTTGGGGGTTTAGTGTTCTAAAAAGCAAATTAAGCACTGTACAGATGAAGATATGACCACATTAGTTCTCACCAAGTTTTGAATAAATTCTCTTTTAATTCTCTATCAATGTGCTCTATATATTGTGATGTCTTGGCAAAGACAAATAGGTTGGGAGCATAGTGCTTTAAGTGTATGCTCGTAATTTAATACTTCAGCAATGGAACACCACTAACCAGCACTGACAGAATAGCTGATAAATATCAGGTCACTTTTAGCCATACTCCAAGCTTGTGATAGATTTACAGACCTACTGTAGTGCCTTGCCGTTGAGCCTTTGACAAAATGACTTAGTAACGTATATACAAATCTGTAAGCTACAGTTTTGCACAGGTTTCAAAGTCGCTCTCATTCTGTCACTCACAAGAAGCTTCATGGCCAAATGAGACAGTAGTTATTTTGGGTATCATGATATAAGTCACATGGCAGTTTAAGTCAATATTACGTTAAAGCTGGGCACGTGTGTGAAATCGTGTCCAATGTATTATGCCACTCTATCTCCCGGAGTTCTCTCCCTGATGGCATCACAGCTACTTGCCCCATAATCTCCAATCACACTCCATTTCCCCGGTCTAGGCCTCCCAAATTCTGATTGCTCACCTAATTTCCCCTTCAGTACATAAAGCCCTCAGTTGCACATCCTCAATGCAAACTATTGCCAAACCTTGAGTGTTCTCTCATGCTTTTCTCTAATTGGGGTATCGACTCCTCTTTGACCCTGAGTCTCTCTTCTGGATTCCCCCTTTCTGGTTTAGTTCACTACTCTGTGTGTTTGTTCTCTAGATTTCTCTCTTGGATTCTCCCCTGGATTAGTTTGCCTATCTGTCAGGCTCTCTGGTTATTGACCCTGGCCTGTCGCTCTGTCGCTCTCAGCCTCGTCTTGTTTATCATTGTTTCGTACTTGTTGCTGGCTCTGATAATCAACTTGTCAAAAACCTTTTGACTTTTACCATGGTGCGTCAAAGTACATTTATTTCTGACATAATAGTTTACTATTTTGGGTTAAAGGCCATTGTAACCAAATTGTTGAATAATTTTCAGTAAATGAGTTAATGACTTTTACTTTGAGTTAATGACTTTTACTTTGAGTTAATGACTTTTACTTTGAGTTAATGACTTTTACCATAATAATAATCTAAATTTTTTACTTAGGGTCATCTAAGCCTGTAGACCCCTCAGAACAAAGGATGTTTTTGGCAAGTGGGCCTCTCGGAAAGTAAGTACATATAAGACATTTGCATACAAACCAATTATTTACACACACAGTTTGTTAAATTTACAGTATACATAGATGATCTGTGTTTGAATTGCACAATTAAAGTATGTATTATATCTATTTATCAACTTGTTCTTCATTTTTCTGACAGGGATGATCAGGATTGTGACAGTATTTATGCAAATGCTTGAGCTCACAGACCCAAGTCAATTTTTCAAAATACACGTATCTTCAAAGCAGCATTTTATAAGTCATTCCTCAGTTTGGCTCCTCAATTTGGGTGCAGAGTCAGTCAGCAGGTGGGGAGGATGAGAGAGAGAAGGGGGAAGAGTCCAGCTAGCCAGAGAGAAGGGCCACAAAGTAATGTATCGTTTTTTTTTCCTAGCGAAAGGTGAAGAGAGTTCAGGTATTAATTGTTAGTACCCTAGATATACAGTTTGTGGTAGCTTCTAATTTGCTTGTAGCAGTTTAGCGGGTTGTAGCTAGCCGGCTAATGCGAGTCGGTGGCTGTTTGGCCCATGCGCTTGAAAAAGGCACTTTTGATGTGGACTGTCCAGTAGTACTCCTCAGGATCCTGAGAGTTCAGAGGACAAGGTCAGACAGACCCCACAGCAGCCGAGGAGCTGTGTGGGTCCGCTGATGAAGTTTCTACTGCCTTCATTCTTGCGCTGTTCCCTGAGTCAATTCCTTTTGGCTCATCTGTGTAGAAGGGGCTAACGGTTTAGCCACACCGCACCCGAGCATCATACAGGCCTGCTACGGTTGGTTGTTGAGTGTGTGTGCATGTGTGTTCATTATTTCTGGAAGAGTGTAAATGGTTTAGAAGTTAATGTCCTGCTGTATGTAACTGCTGTTGACCAGCTGCAGGGTTCTGAATATTTGTATTAATGTTTTGATTTTCCATCACCATTTTGGGAAAGTGTTGACAAAGGGTTTGGTTATTGTGCATATTGTGCATTTTGGAAGGTCAAGTGTTTTGTCGTGTAGCTGAGGAGTGGTTTATTTATTTTGTAAATGTTTTTTGTTTCAGTATATTTGTCATCCATTTAATATTATTTTGTGGCTAAAAAGGAAGGAAGGTGAATAACAACCACAGCTTTGTTTTAATATCCGTGTCTGGTCTCATTCTTCAGAACAAATATTAATCCATCCTTTCGCTATAGATTTGGTAGTTCTCCGTTCTCCCCTAGGTCTTAACTTAACGCTGGTGTTAGGGAAAGGAGTGCTACACTTAGTTTAACCTGCATTTTTCCATCATACTGACTATGTATACTGTAAACCTGTCAGTTTTGTTAGGACCTGAAAATAGAATAAACATCAATTTATTGATGATATATTGCAATATGGAAATATTTAGTATGTTGTATGTACAATGAACAAATAAGTACTGAGAAATAGTTTTGCAATATCAGAGGGACTTTTCCAATCATATGTTTGACTTTATTAGTCAATGAGGGCACCTGTTGGTGAAGTTAAGTTATTTCAACCCCCAAGCAAATAAATCATAATTTCATTCTATCATTAAGCCTTCTTACTGATAAAATACATGGGACATGAGCATCAAATGTTACTAGACCAATTGTGTTTTTGTTTACATGTAAAGTTCAAGGGAACTAACATCAAACATTGTCAAGTGAATATAAGTCAAAGGTCATAGCCATTTTTATGAAAACAGTTTGAACTGCCTTCAGAAGACGTTGGAATTATGGAGTCAATGAATATCAACATAGTGTATAACGGTGCCTTAATTAAGCCATCTTGAAGGATAAGCTAGATCCTCAACTGGCAAGAAAAACATAAATTACATGGAAAATTGGTTTATTTCTGTTGAAGTTCAACAGTGAAAAAGTTCATTGATGTCCAAATGATGTCATGGTTGAAGTAAAGCCAAGTCCAAATGGCGCTGGGTCTGAAGCAATGCCAAGACAACACTGAGACTAAGACCGCTATCAAGTGCTCTCCACCAGTGGGCTTCAGTAAGGAATCATTAAAAAAAAAAGGTTAAGTGGCGAGCGCTAGTGTAAAACTGCCATGAGTGTTTTTCCATGCTATCTATTCAGCAATATTTCTACGACCTTGGTCCCACTTATTGAAATTCAAATTGTGTTTGGTTGCTTCCATTTCCTAATTATGCTGATTAACATGCTGGAACTAATCAGTAAGATTACTAGTTTAACTACGTCTGCATAAGATACCACAGAGAGAAGCAATTCCTTACTGGTCAAATTTCCACTGGGCATTTCAGGCATTTCAAAAACTACTTAATGTAAAAACAGTACTATATTAATGCTTGCACTTTTTACTGTCAATGCAAGCAGTCAGTGTAAACCTTCCATAGAGCCGCTCTATTAGTTAAACTTCTAAATCAATAACCTCATGCTTATCACTTGATAACATCAACTTCAAACGAAGATCTTTTAACATTTTTAACACCACACAAAGCAGACAAGTGCGAATCATGGTGTGAAATGACCTCTTCTTCTCTTCATGTTCATTTATTTGTTTCCATTCCTGCGAAGCAAATCACCTCCTTTGCACTTTGGTAAAATGCAAGATGTTTAGCTTTATAGGGTGAAGGTGCATGCATAGTTAAAGGCTAGTTTCACACCTAGTTTGCTGACACCTACCTAAACAGTTTGGGTTTATACTACTGTCTGTTTCATTCTGCATGGTTGATTTCACAGTGCTGTGGTTGATGTGGGTGTTTGTATTCAGAGTACACCCCTCACATTTTTGTAAATATTTTATTATATCTTTTCATGGGACAATACTGAAGATATGACGCTTTAATACAATGTTAATTAGTCAGTTTACAAACATGTTACAAAAAAGTCATATTTACAAAAATGTGAAAGGTGTACTCGCATTTATGAGATATATTGTAAATATTTTATTATATGGTATGATTTTGGTATACACTGAACATTTTGGTAAACACTGAAGATATGACACATGATGCCATATAGTGTAAAGTAGTCAGTGTACAACTTGTATAAGAGTGTTAACATAAATAACATGTATAACATTTGCTGTGCCCACAAAATAACACAGCACATAGCCAATAAGTTTAGACATTACATTATACATGCTGTGCACTGACTAATTTATATTGTATTAAAGTGTTATATACAAGCATATATATACTTTTATTATACAACCCCACTTCCAAAAAAAGTTAGGATGCTGTGTAATCTGTAATAATCTGTAATAAATTTAAATAAAAACATGATGCAATGATTTGCAAATCTCATTGACCATTATTTTATTCTCAGTAGAACACAGAACACGTATCAGATGCTGAAAGTGAGACATTTTACCATTTCATAAAAAAACTAACTAATATAGAACCTGATGACAGCAACACATCTCAAAAGGTTAGGACAGTGGAAACAAAAGGCTGGAAACGTAAGTGGGGCTAATAAAAAAACAGCGGCTTTAATTCAAAGCAATTAGTTTACGTCGCATATTTTACTCCCCAGTCTTTAAAGTGGTTCTAAATGTGAGTGTAAAATACAGTACTTGTAAAATACAATCTTGATACTTATTAGCAGGTGTTTTACTCCATTAGGTTTTCAAAAATCATTTCCCTGCATGATTCTACAGAGGTCACCAGCTGTAGTTGCACCAAGTTTCTGGGGGTGCACATTGTGGACGACCTGACATGGACCACACACACCACCTCCCTTGTCAAGGGGGCACAGTAGTGCCTTCACTTCCTACGTAGGGAGAAGCAAACCTTCCCCCTCACATTCTACAGAGGAACAATAAAGAGCATCCTGACCAGCAGCCTCACAGTCAGCTGCACCGCCTCAGACCAGAAATCACTCCAGAGAGTGGTGAGGACAGTAGAGATAATCATCAGGACCTCATCTCCACCTGTACAAGATCTGTACCTGTCACTATGATGGTCAGAGATCCCACATATCCAGGTCATGGACTGTTCAGACTGCTGCCCTTTGGCAAACGCTACCGCAGCATGCGGTGCAGGACTGTCGGACTCAGCAAAAGCTTCTTTCCACAAGCCATTAGACTGCTCAGCGCTGCTTGACATGCAGACCTATCAGGACTGTTGATCTCTTAAACACACAAAATGAACGCACACAATGTTAAATACTCAGTACTCATGTGATCCTCCATAGGCCCACAAACTACTCAACCCATGCATATCAGAACTGTACCCAGTGTTATTAATAAATATTATTTATTGCAACTAACATCTAAATTTTTTAATGCTGCTAGTTTCTGTGCAATAATCTCACTGTTTATTATAATCAAGCCTGTCATTCTTTTCCAGTGTTTACCGGTACAGTGTTATGTTTACATTATGTGTTACAGTGTGCAATAATATTATCACTTGGAAACATAGCGATATTTTTTTATACAAAGTGCAACATTTCTGTAAGTGTAATATAGAATTTCCTATTTGTTACCCCAAAGTATAAATTCCTATTTGTTACCTCCCCCCTTCTACAATTATACGTATGTGTCCTCTGCACTGTTATGTTACCAGTATGTCTTGTGTGTTAGCACTATGTTTAATATTTGCACATCAGAGTTCGGAGAAACGCAACCTCGTTCAGCTTTGCACTACCGTTGTAAAGTCTGAATGACCATAAAGTTCACTTTGACTTTGACTTTTTTCACTTTGACTAGTTGTTTGCTGTTTTAGAGCAGCAAAGTCATTAAACCTTATAGCTCCCCACCCATGGACTTTAGGATATCCAACACAAACTGTGCATCAGCAGATGAGCTAACATCTGTAACTTCACATCTACGAAGTGGATCGACAAGGTATGTGTGTCTAAACGATTAAACAGTTAACGGACACAGTGTTTAAAAGCTTCATCAGTACTCCTGTGTATGATACCTTCTTACCAGTAGGCTCAGGAAGCCCTCATGTCTTTGTTACTTTCTGGGCCTCCCTTTTAGTTTTCCTGTAACCGTCAGGTCTGTCAGAGTCAGTGCTCTGTGAACACCAAATAGTGTGTTTAGCTCTTCTTTCAGAACTACTGCCACACAGTGTGGTCTGATGTGTAGCTATTGCCCATCCTGTGCAATGTGATGATGCTGCTTCATCTGCCAAATACCTCCACAGAGTTTCACGCTAGGAAGAGGTGGAAGAGTTCACTATATAGACTATGAATATCACTAAAGCTGAAATGTGAAAAAGTATTTTTAAATAAATTGCGCTATATCAATCCACAAAGTCACATGATTCAGTTCCAGCTGATATTATTGCTTGACATACAGCATGAACAAGGAAATTACATTCTGGCACCATTTAAGGTGTGGACTGAATGTGAGCACAATGCAAGACCAGTGTAAAAACAGGAAACACTTGGTGTTTCAGTGGTCTGACGATTGCTCTTCATAATCTGGTCTCCAATCTTTATAGAGGCTCATTGCAAACCACACGGTTCACCCCTTCAAGATGAAGTTTACATGTGCTCTAATTTTCATTATTTATGGTTCAGTTGGTAAGTTATTATAGTAGTATTATCAGCAAGTGCTAGGAAAGGGTTTCTCAGCGATCATTTCATCTGTGCAACAACAGCTGCAGAATTGCAGACACCATAAATGTCTCAGTTTACATGTTTGTTTCCTTCTTTTTAGGCGTCAACGGTAAAATACAGATGCATCTCCGAGACCCAGTCATCAGCAGCTTGGGGAGAAATGCCACAATACCTTGCAGCTTTACGATTGATGTACCTATAGGAAATTCCAGTAAAACAGTCATATGGTGGAGGAAGGAGCCGTATAAAGGCCCTCTCGTCTACATATGTGTAAGGAACACTGGCTTATCTGGGAACTGCACTGAATCAACAGGCCGCTATTCTTTCGGGGGAGATCTCACTGAACAAAACATAGCTCTGAGGATAAGTAACGTCACACACACCGACGTTGGAAAGTACTTCTGTCGCATCCAACTGGACATGGACGCCTATACATCAGAAAAGATTGAGCTGGAAGTGAAAGGTAAGGTGGATGTTTAAGATGCTGCCATGCATCTTCCTCATTACACTCGAGGCTGGAACGGTTTTCCTTTTAAATGGGTTACTTAAAACCCGTAAAAAACGAATATAATAGTAAATTAATGATTTACTGTAAATAAGTATTAAATGCAAGTAGCTAAATCAGTCTGTTTACTTTCCAGTACGTTTGGATTACCTGTCTTTCCTAAGTCATATCTTCCAGTAAATTCTCAACAGTTCTACATAACTTAGTGTTTGAGATGTTTGAGACGTAGTCATTCGGAGTGCTTTAACATGAAATGGTTAATTACAGATTCAGGTTTCTTTACCGTGGCAGTGATAGAAACCAGAAATCATGTCTACAACACAAATAAAGCTGTGCCCATAAAATGGATTTTAAAAAACTTGGTCTTACACTATCATAAAAAAGGCATGAAACACTTCCCACCACACCCACTATAAACAGTCCTGACTTGGTAAGTGTATCTAGAATGGAGAATCAGCCCACTCTGAATTACTACACTGCATTCTTATTTATACAGAAATTTCAACAAAAGTCCTTGGAATTCTCCTTCCAATGGATTTCCACCAGGTAATCCGGGTATATATATATATATATTACATAGTTTGGTAGAGTTATTCAGGTATTTAAATACCTCTGATGTAGTTTAGAATGTAGAACCACAGCAGAGAAGCTTGAGGGACACAAACAGGCGACTACAGGCTGGTCGCTATACCACAGTCAGTATACCACAAAGCTATAGATAAACCACTGCAGTGCACAGAAAGCAGCTGCTGTAGTGAAACCAATTCTGTCAGTCTGGGTTTTGAGCATGCAGGTATGCTGCCCACCAGACAAACAGGGTTTTGTCAGCATGCCTGCTTACCCTCATGAGTGCCTTCCCCGTCACACAGGGTTGCCAGCTTTGTGGTTGTTACTACAAATCTGACTAGTCTGAAAGTGCAGTTTGGATGACTTTAAGAAATATGCTTTAGGAGGCTAATTTTGGACTTTGGGTCACTTTGGGACACTTTGGGTCAGTTTCAGCTTATTTGACCCTAGAAATGGCATGGTGATGGTCAAATCACTCTTTCAAATCTCTTTTTTCAGTCCTTTGGAGAGCACGGTGGACCACCTGATTACAGTGCAGAGTGTTTAACTATGGTTAATTTGATGATGGTCATGAATGAGATGTTTTTATTGTTGTTTTGATTCTGGTTTTATTATTAGTGTATTTTGCTGTGTGATGCACGCAGCTCCTCATTTATTTTCTAGATGGCTGGAAGCTTGACTGCTGTATTCACGCTGTCTATGTGAACGTTCTGACCTGACCACATGAGCGCCACAATAATTAGCATTTGAGTGTTTACATTAAAAATAGGTTCACTTAACAACAATGTTAAGTAGGCAGAAGCCCTTCTCAGAAATCAGCGTGTCCTTTCACATAGAAACTAAGAGGTAACTGATTTACATATGCTGACGGTTCTGCGCTGATCGTTTAGAAACCAGCATCCTTTAGTACCACCAGTGTTTCATTTATTTGTACTCTTTACTGTTAGCTACTATTACATGAAGTTAATGTTGTAAATTACATTACACTGGCAGATAAACTAAAGAAAATAAAAGAGTTCCTAGCCAAGCTATCGAATTTTGTGATATGTAACGCCAGGATAAATTCCAGGGCAAAGAGTGTGTGTTTCAAAAGCCTTCTGTGGTGTATTGTAGTTGAGGGTTTTTCCTCAATAAATTGTGTATGAGACGCCCAGTAGGGGGTGCTGTTGTAAAAACCCTGTTTTCCGGGTAAGAAATGGTGGTCGAGCAACAAGAGTGTTAACTATGTTGGTGGCGTAGAAAATAAAGTTCCACAAAACTAGCCTACTGAGCATATTGCGGTAATTTCTTTTACCACAAACCCTTTTATTTTGTTAGGTACTTAGTACACGACACCTTCTCTGATTGGTCAAATAGAAAAATACCATTTAAATTATATTGGATTTATATACTGGTTCATTGTGAACTGCTGTTGAGGAGGCAGAGGCTTTTCTCCAAATTAAAAATGTTTAAATCTGCATGATTTCAGTCCTTTAGCAAGCCAACTTCTACATGCTTCAGTCATTGAGATGTAACCAAAATTATTCTGTTCTGTTTAAAGGTGAAATGGTTGATTGTGGAGGGAAAGCAGGTTTCTTTATACAGCACTTTTCATACAGTGCGGTCATTCAGAATGCTCCACAGAAAATACAAGTATAATTCAAAATACAATTAAAACAGATGTAGGAGAATAGAAAAGGTGCATGATTAAAACTTATAAGATATTGTATTTAAATGAAATAGAAAAAATAAAATGCAATGAAAAACTACTGTTACAGGATAGCAGTGTTTTAAACCCAGCTGAAAACTGCTCAAACAGGAATGTTTTCAGCCTGGACTTAACCGTCTCTAGTGTCAAGACCGTTCCATTGACGAGCAGCATAGTAATTAAACATTGATTTCCATGCTTAGTTTTTAGGCAGGACTAACTGATTAGATCCTGATGATCTACTCTGCTCATACCAGTGCGGTATGTCAAATAGACCTACACAGTTTAAGACCAGTAACACATTGCTACCCCGTGAACGGATTTAAGAATAGAGGTGATAGGTTCCCTTATTTTACTCTTAGTGAGAAATCTAGCAGCTGCATTTTGAACCAACTGAAGCTGTTTGATTGATATAGTCAGATAAACCTGTGGATGTACTTAAGGTGGTAGAAAGCTGATTTGGTAACTGCTTTGACATGACTGATAAAACTGAGACCAGAGTCTGCACTAAAGTTGCACGTCAGTTTCTTAAGTTTTAGGGCTCCCGAATCCAGATAAGCAGCTAGTCTGTGGCATTCATTGCTTTCCCTAAATAAAAAAATCATTGTTTTATCTTTATTCAACTGCAGAAAATATTGTCCTATCCAGTTAGTGATCAAGGCACTTACAAAGTGAGTTAAAGGGACCATAGTTGTTTGGGGCGAGGGGAAAGAAGAGCTGAGTTACATTCACATAGCTGTAGTAAGATATCCCACAGCCTTATAGTATTTGGTCAAAAGCAAGTATGTATAAATGAAATAAAGAGTGACCCAGGAATCAAACCTTGAGGGACACCAAAGATGCTTTACTATTTTTTATTTTTGCAAAGAAGCTACTTCCTTGCAGGTATGAACTGAACCATTTAAGAACAGTTATTTTTTATAGACAGCTTTTGTCGCAAGTTGCATGAAGTCAAGTATTTTTCACAAATCATGTCAAGTATTTATCTAATAAAAGGTAGATTTAAAATTTGTTTCTAGATGTTTATTTTTTAAATGTGTTTGGAGAAACATGAGTGAGGTATTTGCTGAAGTATACCTGCTGATACTGAGCGTAACATACTCTTTGAAAACTTAAGTGTCGAGGCTGCAAGTGGATGATTTGAGATCACTCACTGTATTAGTTAAATATTCTTTGTTATAGCACTAAACTGGGACATTTTAACCATGATATTGTTATGTGGAGATGGAAAGCACACGTGCTCATTGTTGGATATGTCTGATATTGTGGATTTTGGTGTACAAAAATTGCAAACTGAATACGTCTCAATACAGAGGCCATATATGTAGATGACTTAGTTGTCAACTACGTCAGAGTATTTTGCTGTTGTTAATTTTATTGTTGGTAATGCTGAAGAAGAAGGATTGACTAGCGTTATTGTTTTATAATCACAGAACCTATTAGCTTTCATGCCATCTGCGGTCAACCTTTCTGCATTCTTTCTTTTGGAGTTGAACTGCAGTTAGATTTATGCATGGGTCTTTCTGTTTGCATGACATGGTTGTAATTCTAACTGGTGCAATCTTGTCCACCACAAACAATTTTGGAAAGCTATCGAGCAGAGCATCAACAGTGTCAGATGGTTTGCATGACAAAGAGCGCATTTTGTGTTGCTGCCCTTAATTGGTTTTGAACATCTAGTAATATTCAATGTTGTATTTAATGGTCTAATATATTTTTATTGCTTTGTAAATATATTCCAGTTTCTACTTCCACGTGTTTCAAAAAAGGTGGGAGAGGTTCACGCAAAATTGGACCATATTGTTACATGATAACACAACAAAAGACTGACTCTAATGGAAAAACTCAAATTCAGGTCCTGGAGATCTGCCATCAGAGTTTAGCTTTAACCCACATGATGCAAGTAATGAAGGCCATCAGTTTTTAAAAATTAAAACAAAAGTTTTGTTGTGATTACCTGATTGTAGAGGGAACAGAGAGGGCTGTTCAGATGAAGGGTGGCACAGCCTCAGCGGACTGTACATAATGCTAGCATTAATGTGAGAATAGATAGTTCCAGTGTTGCAGTAACTATTTAACAAAAATATTCCATTACAAGTTATTAATTACTTTTCTTCTTACAACAAGAAATAATATATGCTGACACTAAACGACTAGATTTAAGATATAAGGAGACCAGTCTGGCCCGAAAGGAGACCAGTTCACTCTCTAACTAGTCTGAAATTTCCCCTGTCCCAACTTTCTTGTACTTTTCAGGCATCAATTTCTGAATGAATATTTGCCACTATACAATCATGATCAAAATGAAAGATATTTTCTTTGTACTATTTCTATTTAAATACAGGATAAAGCAGATTTATTCATGTTATATATTCTCAGTTTTATTGAAACATAAGTTTTTAGTTTAAATGAATGAAATAAAATAAATGAATAAAATCTGTTTCACACAGAGCCCCAGGAATTGCGGCGTATTTATATTGAGACCACTGTGAAGGGGGAGCGCTTGGTTACATGTGATGTTTCTGGACAGCCTCCACCAGCTGTGACCTGGACCCAGCCAGAAAACATCACCACATCCCAGATCTCCAACCTGACTGACAGCCTGGTGTCATATTCTGTTCCTGCGTCCCACAATACTGAATACACCTGTCAGATAGATGGAGAGGATGGGCACAAAGTGGCACAATCAATATTCCACAGGGCATGCATACAGTGTTCATGTCAAAATCACATCTATTTAGCCCTGATCGGATGTTTGGGGACCATATTGGCAATTGTTCTTATTGTCAGTAGTTATGTCATGGCAACCTTGAACCGGAAAGGTAAGGAGCTAGACTTTTCACATCTCATTGTGAGTGAGAAATACACCAAAATTATTATAGAGAAGGAGCTTGTTTTCTTGTTTTCTTAAAAGTAACAAGCTTAGCTTTTGAAGCTTATGGAATCTTCATATAATGCAAATGTTCTATAGCAATAAAAAAGTACACTACATTTTAAAAAGAGGACTAAGGCTTTGCATGTTTTGTTGATTTGCTGCATTTTGTCTGTAAATTCTACAACCCCAAAATCAGAAAAAATAGGGACAGTATGAAAATGTATAAAAAGCATTGTGTTTTTTTGTTTATATTTATTTTGGGTTTCATTGCAGACTGTATAATTCAAGATAATTAATGTTTTGTCTGATTAACTTTTATTTGTTAATATATACCCATTCCTGCATAACAACACATTGAAATTTTATTCAGGGCAAGTATTAAGGATAATGGTGTGATTTTAAACAGGTGATGCCAACAAGTGATCAGCAGTTTTCACAACAGGCTAAGTCACTAATCTTAGCATTTCTCACAAATGTGTGAGAAGATGAATAAAGTAAAACAGAGATAATGTTCCTCAAAGAAAGATCAGAAGTGATTTGCATATTTCTCCCCCTATGGTGCATAATATCATTATATATGGTTTTTGGAATTGGGAGGAATTTCGCTGTATAAAGGCTGCTGGCCTAAGCTGACTACATCAAAAACTTTTGACAGCAGCTGATATAACCACAAGGCACAACATTATTTTGGTGGACTTTGCCAGGGACTGCAATACGAAGTTACATTCAAAAATGCCACTTCCGCGACTCTGGGCTCAAAAGAATCATAGTTAGACCAACACACAATGTAAATCTGTATTGTGGTCAGAGGAAACAGTATTCCAGATCTGAAGAAATGTAAACTCTGTGCTGCATACCAAAGATGAACAGGAGCATACATACTGTTATCAGCAACAAGTCCAAAAGCCAGGGTCTGTCATGGTATGGGACCAGTGTATCAGTGCCTGTCATGGTGTGTGGTTAGTTTATCGGTGCCCGTGGCAAAGGTCATTTACACTTCTGTAAGGCAGCATTAATGCAGAAATGTACAATGGGACGTCTTTTCCAGAGACGGCTATGCATTTTCCAAAAAGATAATGCAAAACTTCATGCTGCACACATTGCAAAGGCATGGCTGCGGAAGAAGAAGATACTCATCAGCAGTCTTGGCCTGTCCCCTTTAGAGAAGCGGTGTTGAAACCAAACTGCAACAATAATTAATGTATAATAAGAAATACAATTAAGCTGACCAGACAAAGCATGAAATATATTGGGCTTTATTTTATTTTTCCATAGTGTAATCTTTTTCTGATTTGTGGTTGTACGTTTAATTATTCCACATTAAATCATTCAGTTTTCTCTGAAGACCTTGATGATTCCGCACTGTCCGACTGGTGTGTAGCGGAGCTATGCCGCAGAAACCTGGTTTATATTATGTTAAGGACAATGGTATTTGAATAGTGACCTTCTGGCTACATAACTAAAAATATATTTACATATGACATCCACAGATTATAAGTTTAAGTTCATGGGAGAAAATCAGGAAACGTTCTAATATTGACATTAACACTTCTTCATCTTATGTAAAGGAAATTAACTGTATTTTCAACCGTGTGTTGCGTGTGTTCTTTTCAGCTGCTCCCAACAAGATGGAGAACAAGGACACCATCTACTATAACTATCCTCGTCCACCTGACTTGTAAGTTTGAGTAATTTCTTTCCTCATGAGTGAAATATTCAATAAGCATGGCTTTACAAGCTTATAATCCTGAAGTATACGAATTATTTATCATTGTCTCTTTTTTCTTAACAGAGATGGAATCTATATGAATGCCCGGAAAACTACTCACAATACTAAATAATCCATTAATGATATTAATGGCTCTGAGAGTGAAGGCTTTATACGATGGCAACTTTCTTGGCAACATTTTCTTTTTTTATTTTTCCCCCATGAAACATGTTATCTTAATCTAATAGAACTGTTTTTAATATTTTCTTATTTTCTATATCTTTTTCTTCTGCTTTAATGCTCATATTTTCATGCACATGGCTAACTTTTCAGTGATATGGTATACATCTAAAAATAAATACATTTATATTTCATTTAAAGATAGCAATGTATATAAATATATACTATATAAATGTAAGTTTTTATAATATGCAGATTAAAACTCTGTAACGCTTTAGTTTACAGCATGAGATCTTTGCGGCACATTATCCGTGGTGTTGGATAGCATCTTTTTATTTATTTCTTATTTCTTTATTTATTTTGGAAAAGGTTAAATGTCTGGACCACCCTGCAAATCAGGCTACTGAGCATCTCTTTATCCTCCTCTCCCTTCTCCATGCTCCCCTCACATTACTTATGGCCCAAAACTATGTTGATGATGCATTACACATTTAAAATATCTTCTAATTTAGTTAATCTACTTACTTAAACATTTATTACTAATATTTCTTAATTTTTTTGTCTTTTTGTCATTTGTCTTATATTAGTTGGGTGTTAATAAATATCAGTTAAACTTTACTAGTTAATAAATAAAGACATTTACATCTAAACCATTTGTACCATGCATCATCATGCATGTTTGCTTTGAAAAAGCAAGGCTGTGAATGCTTTTTTGCCCTTATAGACACTTAGTCACTTAACTACAGTAGTAACACAATGACAGCGGACCAGGCTGATCTGGCAGGGCGGAATATTCAAGTGATATAAGTGATTTGTGAAGGTGCCAACCAATGACAATGAGCTTGTTTATAAGCACTTTATAATAACATTAAACTCGATGATTAAAACAATAATTGGAAAAGACCATCTTCTACTCAGGTCTCACTTCTACAGATGAAGTATCAGGTCATAGTGAATTCTGGCCAATTTCCATTTGCCTTTGCCCCTCACCTCTTTGGGGGTTAGTCTAATAAACTTCATTTGAGCTAATAAAGTAATGCAACAGGCCCTAATATGGTGTCAGGGATTCCCCTGAGAGGAAATGACAAGGCCAAGTGGATGAGGGCTTGTAAAAGCTGGTGTTGATATGGGCAGCAGAATGTATAAGCCTTCTTACAGGAAATGATCAGCAGTGATCACTTTTTAGATGTGCTTATGTTCACAATTATTATTACAGGTACATACAGGTACAGAAAACCCCATTTAGAAATAGCTTTAGTGTAAAGAACTAATCAGTGGTGCCACTGTGTGAGAGACTATCTTCACCCTTTGTATTGCCCTTATATGTATATAACCTAGGCAATGTGAAGAATCATACTTAACAGTGTATTGCCAACATTACTGGGGCCATTGATCTTGTAATGACATACAGCCTCTGCTAGAACATTCTCAACTGCACTTCAACTACAGTTATACACATCTGTGTTACTGTGCTGCCCTCTATTGGGCATCACCGAGACTTTTCCAACAAATCCACTAGCGCTACCAGGATGGCACACAGCAAAGAGGTTAGCACTGGGTAGAATACAGGGCCGATGAATATCAGTACTGTAAAGATAAAGCAGCACCAGCTGGGCATGTTAACAGGTGGTGAAAAGAGAATAGTAGGGTGGGTTTAAGTGCCAGGCCCAACTTTATTCACTTAAGTTTTTAACTCAAATAACACTTTTGAATGATATGTGTAACAATATCCTGGAGACTCATATACTAATTACATACTATATGAATATTCCTCTTCTGTCAGTATAAAAGCTCTGGAAGTTTCTTTTAAATTTCGTGTTTTAGTGGTGTTTTGATAGATCTAGTATCATATTTTAACACATTATTGATATACAGTATGAAAAAATATGTAGTCTAACTCTATATGACAAAACCGAAGAGCCCTATCACCAGTAATGTGATGGCCAGGAAACTGGAAAAGCATAATTGGCATCCTCTTCCCAGCACTCAGCATGATGCTAGCTAACATAGCACCTGAAATGACAGATTAGGCAGTTAGTGTTCTCCTCCAAGTACATTGAGCTCTACCATGACATTGTGTAAGCAGCACTTTAAAAAGATGCCGTGGCTCTTCACATATCTCAGAGGAGAGTTTTTTTTCTCTCTTTCTCTCCTCCCCTTTTCTTTCTTGCTCTCTCTCTCTCTCCTTTCCTGCAGGTTATTGGTGTGACGGAGAAGGAGCCAGCCAATTGATGGTCCTGGTTGTGTCTGGGTATAAATGGCTGGCGCCTTTAGGATTTGCTGCTGCACCCTTTCTAGTTTCACCCCCACTTGACTGCCCGGACCAAGCGCCTGTCCTCGTGATTTCTTGCTTAAGATTCGTCTTTGTTTAATGCTGGTATTGTGGGAATGTGTGAGACAGTTAACTGTAATCATGATGAATAATGTCTATTTAGTTTCTTTCTTTAAGGACAGTTTCACTGTAGATACAAGCCAAGATAGCAATGCAGGGGATACGGCTTGTATTCGTTTTCTCCTGTTTTTTGGTAGACGGGAAACGGGTGCAGTAAATGTACTTCTATTTCGTTATTTTTGGTTAGGTTTACTCTTTATTTATTATGACCTAGAATGGGAGGTGGAGGTTGTTGGTTATTTTAGGCATACTTATCCCTGATGATAATGCTGCCACAAAACAAAATAAACAACTGTGTCTGGCTTGTACTTGGTAGTCGGCGTAGTCTTTGGTCTGTGCGTGGGAAGAGTGAGAGAGTGTTGTCTGTTTATGTTTTCAGGCTAGTTTTCCAGGCCATAACACACGTGCTAGCCTTCTTGGACCTAAGTCATGGGTCAGAATTAGCTGGAAAAAGAAGCAAAAAAGTCTAAACTGACTGTGGCTATGCCATATAGGCTATTCCAGGGTTTCTCATCCACTGGGCCATGAACTACAAGTGGGCAACAAAGCTCTCTTTGGTGGTCTTCAAGCTGTGGTCTGTAGTAGGGACATTGTCATAAAAATTGGTGAAAAAAGTAATTGGCTTCACATCAAAATAAAAACTGAACACAAGTCAACACACCAAGACAATGTAGTCAGTGTTTGCTCCTGACCTCTAGAAATAAAATACATCCCCCCCAACATTCTCTTAATTTGCCACCATTCTGCTGGAGGTCTGGTACAAAACAAGTCATTTGGATCACCTGTTGCAGCGTAGGCACCCAACATAGCTGTATTAAAAAAAACGAAGAAAATAAGTTTTATCCTTTGGGCCTTAGTGATTTCTAAAAATAAACAGGTGAGCCTTGAAGTGGAAAATGTTGAAAACCACTGGGCTATACCAAATGATGATTTAAGAAAGGGGGTCTAGAACATTGCATTGGCAATCGATATTTTCTGTTTTGGTTAATGATACATACACATAGGATTCAAGTCAACTCACAGTGGTCATTTTGTCTGACCACTCCATATCTCTTAGTGTCCACTGTCATTTTAATGAGAGGTATTTTTTTCCAATAATGTGATGTACAAAAACCCAATGATTTCACCACCTGTTAGTGATGTTTGTAGCTACACAACAGACTTAGGAGCCAAACTGGAGCACTAAATGAGTGAGCATACCAGCGCTAGGTTACAGCTGACTGCTGGCCTCCAGGCATCATCACAGAAAACTTGTACGCTCAAACATGTGTGAACAGGGTCAGTGGTAAATGCAGGGAGTTTAAGTGTGAGGTTTAAGGACCACCCACACAAGCCACATGCTTATTCAGCATGCAGTCAGCCTCTCTTCCTCGCTCTCTCTCGCATATACTTCTTTCTCTGTCTCTCAGCCTAATCAAGTCAGCATGTGTTACTGTTACGTCTATTAGAGGAGATTGTTCTTTCACACCTCCCTGCCAGCATTAGGACTCTCCACAACACTGACATCATATCTTTTAGCTGCAGGAGCCTGTGTCCTACAGTCTTCTTGGTTTTTGTTTGCCCTTGGGGTCCACATATGTGTGTGGTTTTATGACTGACAAAAACAGTCATAATTCATTTTTCCTAAATCGCTTAAAATTGAACAGGCTGTTTTGGTTACTGTGATTTTATGACTGGTATATGTGAACAAGCTCTGCTCTGACCTGCAAAAATTCAAAACAGCACTTTTTTGCACTTTAGTTTCCATATATGAAAGGAATGGACTGGAGAGGCACAATTTGATTGTATATTTAAGTGGGGAAAAGGAGCCATTTGTAAGATGATGCAACTTGTTGAATTCATACAGAAACACCCCAGCTGGATTTCTGACAAAGCTGTATGTTAGACAGAGCTGTGTAAGGTTGAAAAAGTGTAAATGAGTCAACATTGTAACCTTGTTTTATGGAAATGTGTAAGCAAAGTCGCTGAACCAGCATTAATGGGCCTTCAGGCAGGAAACCATAAACATTCTCACTTCCCATGCCATTCTTCAAGCACCTCCAAGCCTGGAATGCCATGTAGTCTTAAATGTTTTTTAATTTTGCAGCTTGAATGTACAGATCTAGGAGAAACTAAGAACACGTTCTTCAAAAACTGAAAAATCTTTATAGAACTAAAAGAGGTTCTTTTGTTTCATCACTGTAAGTCACTTTTTAGCCTCCGTTTCTTCACAGTGGTGTCAGGCTTAGCTGATTTGGGGAAAAAAATAATCCAGTACCGAAACCATATGTAAAGTATAGGTACTAATTGGCATCTTACATCTATAAACAACACCAAAAGGGCCAATGATACACAACCACAAGAGCCACTGAACGAACACAGGCTTTAATGTAAGTCATGGGGCTGATGTTGAACACTGTGGTGGTTTTAGGTGTTCCTCAGAGAAGAACTTCATGCAGTGAAAGTAAGAAAACTGTATCTCATACAAGCACATCACAAAAGAGGACTTCCTGAGGACACAGCTGTAAAGCCAAGTAAGCATGTGTTCATTCAGATTTATGGCTTGTGGAGTTCTGAATCATCAATATGAGCGGAATTAAGCTGAACGTAGATTTCCAAGTATGTATTTACCGTTCCTGATGTTTTGCAGTCAGCAAAGGAGATGATGAAATGCAGGATGAGTCAGGCGGGTGGCTGACTTGGCAGGGATACTAGTACATCTTACTGGAGGTCAGATGTTTTACAATGACTCATGTGCTATGAAATGAATTTCCTTGCATTCTTCCAAAAAATCACTTGCGGTTCAAGCAGAGGATGCTAATGGAAATCAAAGATCTGCCTCTGTGGTATTTTGCTGCATACCACTGCACATAATGATACAAAAGCCTTTCTTGCTGTTGCTCTTTAGGAGAAAGAAAGAATATTCTGATCCTTAATGTAGAATGAATGCAGTGAGGTTTTATTCTTGTTGTTGACACAACTGTAAAGAAGCAGCTGGCATTTCCACATGGTATAAAATTAAGGAATGGAAAGGTTCTGTTATGACGGCAACACGTTGCTTCCTGTCTCAAGACTGCATACGCTAAATTACAGTCATTTTAAATTGAGTCTGACTGCTGTAATAAAGTCAGAAATGCTTTTATAAACATACACTCTCAAGCTAATAATTGAAGGTCACAGTCATATGGCATTTTAGTTGATTTTCTAGATAAAAATGAGTTAACATATCCTCCAACACACTTAAATGTGCTGTGTTCTGCTCATGAAACAGTAATACTTACCAATAATAGCTTCCCTCCCAGTCACCAACTTGACAATCATCAAACGAGTATACCCGTCATGTCCATGCATGCTAGCAGCTGACCTTTTTCGGAAATGCTAAAAGGATTGGATTCTCCAAAACCAGCTCAAACTGAGCTAATGACCATGTATAAAATAAATAAATATGTAAATATTTAAATATGTATCTGTTTGTATTATAATGAGCTTACAGGTAAATTAGCATCTAAATTGCAATAACACTTTAGAATAAAACAACAGGACTATTCTACACCACTCATATGCACATGCATGGTAGGACTGCTCAATAGGCAGGACACATCATCTTTAAAAGTAGAAGGAATGCATATTACAGTCAAACTTTCAACAAACAATAAACTGCATTTCAGAAACCAGCTAAATATCCATCCAGATAGTGTAGTACTTTTTTAATAATAGCTTTAGTTTTCATTTTTTAAAATCATTTTTTAATAAATTATTTAGTTTTACGAAAGCACCTTTCTCAGATCATGCCACCCACAATTATCCCCTACCCAAATGTGTTTCAACTTGCAATTTACATAGACTTTAATGCTGCATTACATCAAATTTGAGAGCGAACACTCTTCTGACTCATTTACTCCAGCTTAAAATCCAGGTGCTTCATATTCTTGTCAGTCGCACTGAAGCATAGGAAGGGCCACTGTGTGGTAAAATACTGTAAGGAGCCTTTAAACCTATAATTAGCCCGGCCACCAGAAGCACCGAGAGATAAACCCATTGCCTTGGACCATGAATCAAAAGCTATTATTGCCAACACGGTCCCACCAAAAGCTTTGACTGTAATCCACACACAAACAGCTCCATACCCTGAAATAAGTGGTTGCCTGACAATGCTTCCTGCATCAAAAGCACCATGATTAGGCGTTTGCTCAGTCAGACGTAGCTTATTGTGAGCGCCTTGTGTAATTTTCATGCTGGCTCTGACGACGAACAATGCTGAACAATGCTGGCGGCATTCACATGGCTGAGGAGGATTTCAGAGGTGGAAGGCACATTTCCCACCATGCAGGGAAATCTGCTGTTTATTCTTACTCTGTGAATGATCTGGAATTTGAACAGAAGCTTGCACTGGAAAAAAGGCCTATATATTTTTATGCATTTACTGGAAAGAGGAAGAGGGAAATTAAGGTGGAGAAAAGACCCGTTTTTATTTCTGTCTGTGTATATGTATGAATTCCACTCATCAGCAAATGAATAGCTGCACAAATAGCTGCACCCAGAAGGAATCAACTGACTGGAATGTAACTTGTTTAGTTTGACATCATGAGACATGTGACGTAAGCAAGGACAGGCTTTATCACTGTATCTGACTGACCCAACAGCCACAACATTCAGTGAACAGTGATGCCCTCCATGAGTCGTCCTGTTACTGCCAGCACCAGAAAACCTGGTTTCACCCCACTTCCACCTCTACTGCATAATCTGCAGGAACTGTGTGAGAATATTCAAGCTGCTTGGGATGGATTATCACAGGACACCATTAGGAACCTTTACAACTCATCTACATGCTGAGACGTCTGGCATGTTGCATTAGTAAACATGGCAGCCAGACGCCATACTGAGAGACACTCATTCTCTACCACAATATATGAACAGCTTTGACCATCGAAACAGTCTTGATGTTGTGTTGATGATTTTAGTTCATTTTATAATTGACTATTTAATGAAACTAAAAATTATATTACTGAACACAGTTAATAAATAAAATTACACATTAACATGAACAGAAAATGGCACATTTAAGTGTTCTCTCTGGAGAGGACAAATGCATAAACTTCTGAAATGTCATTTGTAATTTGACTGAAAGTGTTCAAGCTTTGCTTGCAACTGTATACATTCAGTTCAGATTATGTATTGATATACGTGTGGTTTCACTTCACCCTTTTTTCTGATGGTTTTAATGTGAGGTAAGCAAAAAAACATGGCTAGCAGGCAAAGAAGAACTGAGCACACAACAACAGCATCTCACCAAATTCAAATCATAACACCCTCTCCTGTTTTACTTGCATGTTTAAATGTTAAATGTTTCAATAAACATAGCATTTTGGGTGGGTTGTTGTTTGTAATCCCATCTCTTAGCAGGTTCTGATAAAATACTGGCTAAATAGCAGTTGTATCTTAAACGTTATTATTTAGTAAATGATATACGCAATTAATGGTTCTAAATAGCTGATCTGGTAAACGACACAGATCTGAGAGTCAGGACCTACATCCAGTTTAAACAATTAAGCTACTACACTGTCAGAAATAAGGGTAGAGTACAAGCCATGTAAATTAACCCCTCAAAGGTACAGTCACAGGTGGTTTGGGATGTAAAGCCATTCAGAGAGGTCGGATACCAATTGGCTCACTGTAGAGCAACTTACAGACCTTGAATTCTTTACAGCAGGGGTGATGGAAACCAGGGGTCATGATGTCTACAACTCAAATATTGTTATTTTATTTGCTGTCCAAAATTACCAGTGCACCTATGCATGTCTTGTGTGTTTTCATATGAAATGCTGATCATGTTCAAAAGTTCAGTTTTTCTTGGGAACTGTTTTGCCCTACAGTCTCCAAGTACTTCCACTGCCAGCCATGAACTGACCTTGGAAGGAGGACAAGCATTTTATGCCAAAACTTTATTTCAAAACCATCATAAAACGATGTCTGAGGCCCAAACAGCATATTCACATTTCACAATACTGTCACAACATTGTGGGGAAGCTACCGCAAACAAGCCATTCAGTTTCTCTAGAACTTAACATCATACTCCTCTGAATGTTTACACCTTAACCATTTACCTCACTACTGCATGGTGTTGCCTTGTTTCAATATTTACTTTATCTAAATTTTACTAAACGTCAATAATATAAAACTCATACTCTACTGTGTCACTGAGGAAAATTCTTTTACAGCATAAAGACAAATACTTGATAACATCACATGACAAGTCTTTAAGTAAAATGAAAAGACTGGAGTCAGGGCACAATGCATAGAGTCAGTGTAACTGCTGAGCACTGAAGAGGTGCACATTCTTCTTTAAAGAATCTTCTGTTGAAAGGTTCTTCAGGTAACCAATATGGGTTTTTCTATGAAACCACTATAACAAACTCTTTTTTGGACTGATGTTTTTTAAGTAAAATAAAAAAACTGGACTCAGGGCACCAAGGACAGAGCCAACCTAGCTGCTAAGCACTGTAGACATACTCTTAAAGGGTACCACCTCAAAGATAGTTACCTGTGCCTCTGAAGTCTGAAATAATTACACTACTAAATGAAAGGTACCTAAATGGTTCTTGATTTGGAAAAAACATTTTATTAGCATGAAACCTTTACATGATACGAAAGTCATTTATTCTCACATATTTTCATTTACAAACAAATCTTCTTTAAAAGAACCTTCTATTAAAAGGTTCTTCAGGGAACCAAAATTGGTTCTATTACATCACTCCAAAGAACCCTTTCTTGGATGGTATTTTTAGGTAAAGTAAAAAGGCTGGAGTCTAGGCACATAGAGACAATGCAATTGCTAAGCACGGAGGCCGTACTCCTGAAGGGTTCCGCCCCAGAGTTAGTCGGGTATCTGTTTCTCTGAGGTCTAAGCACTCACACACTTGAAATGAAAGGTACCTAAAGGGTTCTTGACTTGAAAAAACCTTAATCAGTATATACATTTTAGATGATATGAAAGCCATTTATTCTCACACATTTCATTTTCAAACTAGTCTTCTTTAAAGAAGCTTCTATTGAAAAGTTCTTCTGATCCAAGACTGGTTCCTCTGTGGCATCACTCCACAGAACCCTTTCTTGGGCCGGTATTTTTAAATAAAATAAAACCGAGACTGAAGTCAGTGCACAAGGCATAGAGCCAATGCAGCTGCTTAGCCCTGATGGCGTTCTCCTGAGGGTTAGCCGGGTACCTGTTTCTCTGTAGTCTGAAGCAGATACACTAAGAAAGATACTTCATTTACAAACAGGTCTTCTTAAGAGAAGCTTTTATTGAAAATCTCTTTAGGAAACCAAAAGTAGTTCTTCAATGGCATCACTCTCTTTAAGAAGCCTGGCATCCTGTTTCTTCCCCTTTTGTCGTTATTGTTTACTAACATTTCAGGTGGTCTTTTTATGGCTCCGTATGGGTTGCTGTCTTTACCCCATTACGCCGTTTGTCTTGGACTTGCTTGCTTCGTCTCTAGGCGCTGTAACGAGTTCCATATGTGAGTCTTTAAGCTGCTTTTTTTCTGTTCTCCCCCCGAAGCTCCGCAATGTTTCAGTGCACTCTGGGAATAAGGCACTGAGCGACATGGTACACTTCATTTAGCATTCAACAAGGCTGCCTCTGTTATGCCCTGGGCCACAGGCCAGAACTTCCCACCTAATACCCTAATACAGCCGCTGGCCGGCGTGAAAAAGGTACTCTGGTCGTGTTTGGGACGCATTGTCTCCACAAGGCCCGCGCACACCGACGCCTTGACGCTTAGCGTCCTCTTTGTGCTCTCTTTGTAGGACTCTGACCCTCGCACTTCAGAGGAGAAAACAGAGAGTAAGCCTAATCGCTGGTGGGGAGAGGGAGAGCCCCTCAGTCAACAGCAGAACAGTAGGGTGTTGGTGTGTTTGTTGTTATGTTTGGTGAAAGAGCTTGCCTTTCCGCTGAAACATTCCACAGCCGCTTGCTGCATGCTCTGTGTTGTTCTGGTAGCCGCTTAGGAGATGGCTTTTTCAGAAGAGGAAGAACAAACACTTCCTCGGAACAGACTCTCATGAGGAGCAGACTGAACTATATATACTCAACTGAAGCATATTACCTCTACATCTGCAGGCTGCTTCGTATTCATTACTGTTTGTGAATCATTTATGTAAGTGTGATGTCAAGTATATAGTTATGAGAGAGTTTTGAATGGAAGGTCTACACCCACCCGATCCAGAGTCTAAACTGGGGCTTAAAGTGGAATTCCATTGAGGTAAACATAGTCATTCAGAGTGGTTTCATATCAAGATTCAAGGGTTTATTGTCATATGCACAGAGAAACAAGCAGTTGCACTGTACTTTGAAATTCCTGCACTGCACCTCCCGGACTACAAGTACTAGGTAAAGTATCAGGTAAACAGGAGGCACAAATAAGGAGTTGAGAAAAAAAGAAATACAAATATCAAGGTATAATAAACTAAAAAAATATACAATATAAACGCCTGTCTGTGTACAGTCTGTGTGCGGCTGTATTTAATAAAAGTCTGAAAGGCCTAGAAGCGGAACATATGTACAGTATGCAGTATTAGTGCAAATGGAGTATAACAATAACAATTCTGGTTCTTATATAGAAGTGGTATAATACATCACCAGTGTATTGTGCAAAATGTGTAATATGTGGAATATGTGGACTGACCATGAACCACATTACCTGTAATGTAATTCATATTCAGGTGTAATGCATGAGCTGGAATGGTGGTTGAATGAAGTCAAAGGCAGATGAGAGGCAGATGAGGCAGACTGTTCCTATCACCACCACGGTTCCTATCATCACCTATCACCACAACTGTTCCTATAACCACCATGGTAAAGAAATCCGAGTCTGTTTCTCTAGAAAGATGTGTTTTACATTAAGACACTCTGATTGATCTAGTTTATACTTTTACCATTTAATTATCATTCACTGGTTATCACATGTAGTTATAGGGGTATTCTGAATTAAGAGTCTACAACTACCAAATCCTTTTGCAAATTTCCCCATAAGGGATAATAAAGGTTATATTATCTTAAAGCAGAGCTGATGAGCATATGCTCCCATGGGCGCGACTAATTCATGTATGCATGCTAAATTAAAATCACCTTGCAGATCGTGGCTGACTGTAAAATAATAATTGACACAATGTTCAATGACGGTTTAGCAACAAAGTGCCATTTTCTCTGAAAAGTGAATGAAAAACTCCAGCTAAACTCCTCAGACAAACGTGTAGTGAAAAAACAGCATATCCTGAGCATCCAACGTTCCACCAACTCACTTTATCTGACCGTCTGATCTGTTTTGTAAAGTTTCTTCATTCAGAATGTGGCTTTCGGATATATGACGATAGAATAAACACAGTGATGAGGAGCTGCTGACATGTATTTGGTCTGACCCACTTGACTGTCTTTGTGTGGTCCGTTACTTAAAATATTACATTGTCGAGAAACTTTCTTACTCGGGTTTGTTTATAGTGGTAGTGATAGGAACCACAGATTTGTTTGGATCCTATATATGCTTTTATTTCAGTTAATAATCCTAAATCATTGTCCAGTAACAACTAATTTCTTTGAAAACTTCTACTACTTATTAATACGTAAAGTTGCTAAAAAAAAAATGTAAAGTTTAATGGTTAATTCAAATATCATAATTACTGAGCTACAGTACATGTGTATGTATTTGTGGATCATGAATGTACACGAGGATAATGAGTATATATATTAGAGGCCCCATATCTTAATTATCTTTATTTTATTATAATTATAATTGAAGATTCCATTTTGTCCCTAACTTAATGATCCTGACATTACCGAAACTTTGTCACATTTTGTTTACCTATTTCCTATTGATACTATCCTATATGCCACTGGCACTTTCCCCGAGTCTGTGCTGCCTGCAGTCCAGGATGATTCCCTCCAGCTTCAAAGATCCAATTTACGCCTGGTCACTTTCATGTTTCTGGGCATCAGCAAAAATATACAACTGTCCCCAAGACACACTGCTCAGCCAAAACCCATCCCAGTACAACCAAAACTTCCCCATGCAATACTTCACTGGGCACATGAGCCAACTGCGGATAATAGAGGCTGAATGGATAAACAATTAGTAACAGGTATCAGTCTAACTAACCAAAGAGGTATTTGGCTACCAAGTGTAAATGCATGTACCTAAAATCTCATCAGGATGCAGTCCAGAGACTAGTCACACCAGTGACCAGGTGTGAAAGGTCATGTGGAAAAATATCATGTGGTTCAGTCAGACAGGAGCCACAACTGCCCCAACTAATAAATGTGCAACAAATGAGAGATCAATCCTGGAAACGGTCATAATGAAGAATTATCTGGGAATTTGGCCAGACAGTCGTCCATCCTCCTCTAACCATATTGCCAAGCTAAGATGGAAGGTCAAGGCCAAGCTTGGCTTATTGTTTAGAAATTGTTTCTTTTTTACTTGTGCAGCCAAAATCACTCTGGTTCAAATTACTATTCTTTCTCTGCTTGATTACCATGATGCAGTTTATTGGCTGGCATGCAATAGTGCACTTCTGAAGTTGAATGTTCTTTATCTTTATCCTTTTGTTACAAACCCTCCTTTTAGAAAACATCATTGCTCTCTTTACTCTCTGGTTAGTTGGTGCTCTTTACACACTTGTTCCAATATACAAAATACACTATACAATATACACATTAAATATTAAAATGACAGAACTTGTCTAGTTAAGATGTCTCGTACTTACAAACCCAGTGTCTAATAAATACAGCAGCAGGTCTTACTTTCACATCCAACTAAAAGTCCCGTAAACGAACACTTGTTACAGCTCTTCAGCATTTATCATTTCAGGTTTGCTGGTAACCACAATGGGACAACAAATTAAACTGTAATCTTTTAATTGTCTTTTATTTTAAGTTTGCATGACAGACATTTTTATTAAGATCCATGCTTGTTTCTTTATTAACTGATTTTTTTGGCTCACCATGTCTCTGTTTATTTTCCATTTGTTAATATCAATATGTTCTTTATAACTTGCCTGGTTAAGCTGAAGATTAAAATGTAGGAAGATCCCATATCGTGTAACATGGTCCTGGACAATTTTAATTTTTAGTTTGTTCTGCACATTTCACTCCAGTCACTAACATTAACATGCCCGAATAAACAGACTGATGACTGAGCTTATTTGCATGAAGGTTTATCTTATTTACCTGCCATGTGTATTTAGACAAGTTGCTTCTGTGTGATCATTGTGGTGTCTCGCTATAAACTAGCTAATTAGAACAGAGCTTATCAATTATTAATTCTAAGGCCAAGCATGCAAATGGACATTTTTGTCCTGACCAAAGTCATATACTTTCTTCCTGTCTATCTAATAGATCATCACTGTAGGCTTCTTGCAGCAGTTAATGGTGTTGATGGTGTACTATTATACACTACTTGAGTGGTTGCTGGTTTCAGTGGTAAAAGTGACCGAGTTTCATTCAGACACTCATTACTGTTTCTCACTGTCACTCTCACTCTAACTGTTATCTGTGATTCTATTCAATATGGCATAGAACTGGATTCTGATCCTTATGTATTGATATTGTTCTTGTCTTGCTATCCGGTGTTGACCCAAAGAGGATGGGTTCCCCTTTTGAGTCTTGGTTCGCCTCAAGGTTTCTTCTTTTTGCCCTGAGCGAGTTTTTCTTTGTCACTGTTGTCCTTACTTGCTCAATGAAGGCTTCAACCCAGATTCTCTGCAAAGCTTCTTTGTGACAACATCTGTTATAAAAGGTGCTATATGAATAAACTTGACTTTGACAAACCTTCTTTGTAGAACATAATAATTTAAAATGCTGTATAAATGCATTTTATAGAATCTGTTAGTTTAAGTGCAGTAACTTAAACAGACAGTGGGATTCTCCAGCCCCCCCCAGTATGTTAAATTTGCTTGATTGTGCATGTGTATGTATAGAGTTGTGTTCTCTGTAGAGGATGTCTTCATTCTGAACATATGACCCAAAGCACCCAAGTCTTTGCAAATGACTGTAATTAGCACTGATTAGCGCAACAGTTACAGACTATATACTGCAGAACTGCCTAGAAGCAACAGTCAGTTATATATTACAGTTTCTTCCTTCTCCAGTCGTTTCAACGACTCATTAGAATGCAACAAAAACAGTTTGAGGGGTTACTGGAAAAAGTTGTTTTCTTAGTTCTAAGCAACACTTCAGAGAGAAAGAGAGAGAAAGAGAGAGAGGAAGAACATCTGAGCCTGCTGGCTTTGAAAAACACCACCAGGAATCGGCCGCAACTCTACAAAGAGACAAGTCAGCAAGCAGACTTTCGGGAAAGGAAGCAACAGGGAGAACGACTCCCACTGTGTGTCAGAGAGTGCGCGCGTTCCTCAGACTTTCATTGTGCAATTCTTAGCACGTAAAGTGACAGCGGTATTCGTACTGTTCACGGCTGGAGGATATGACGTAAGCAGCTGGTCTTCACTTTTTTTCTGCTGACATCATGCGAAGTAGGGGACTCCATTCACATTTTGTTCTTCTCCATTCACACACTGTTCTAACACATCTGAGCTACATAATCAACAGAACGGAAACAGGAAAGTGTCCAGACTGAGGTCAGCAAGGAATGGACTGAGAACCTCTGACATAAAGAGGAAAGTTATCGCCAGTGAACTCTGTATTTCCATGCTGTGAGAATGAAAACAAGCTGTAATGGCTTGAAAAAATGATTTGAACTTTACAGATTATTACATCTTTCTTTTATGGATATTCTAAGTTCATAGCCAACATGTCCATGGCCAGGCTAGAAAGCAATGGGTTGCTACAATGTACTGTACAATTTTGTGATAAATATACAGTACCCCAAGGTGCAAAACATCAGAGGCTACCTCTCATTTCATTAATTCAAATCCAGTCAAAACGGTAATTATATGCAAGTTATACTTATTACGCATCAGGGAAAAAACATATATTACACAAAACTGCAAAGAAACCTCTAAAACTAAATATAATATTCATATCTCAGTATTCAGTGTTTAACACTCCTTGCCTTTATTACAGCATCCATTCTTTTATTCTGTAGGGAGATTTTAGAATTTGGTTATAGCCATGTAATCAGAACACTACAAGCGAGCCTGAGTCAAAACAGAGATATGGGCATGAGTCAAGACCAAGACTTGACTGAGTTTTACTCCTTTTTACGGTTCTGTTTCTCACATTCCAACGATTTCTAATCACAGGTCTGGATTCTAGGGTGGTCAGTCCATTGTTCTGAGACAGCCAGCTTCTTTTTTGCTTCTTTCTGTAAGGGCTTCTTGACAGCTACACATCAACACATCCCACAGTGGGATTTCGTAGGATCTAAATGGAGCTTGATTTTTCTCCCAAAGATAAAAGTTATCTGATAGTAGCAGTTTTGGTGGTCTACCAGGCCTTACATGTTTTGGAAAATGTTTGGAAACCCCAGTTTTGGAAACTCCCTGTTCTTATGCAAGGGTGAGTATGCTGCATGACAAAGTTTAGCAACATCTTACATTCTTCTGCATATTTGCATTATTCATTTTGTTAATTAGGCTGCACTTCTGGTGGCATGTGTGTGTGCCTGCGCGTTTGTGCGTGTGTGTGTGTGAGTGTGTGTGTGTGTGTGTGTGTGTGTGTGTGTGTGTGAGTGTGAGTGTATGTGCAGCAGTCATACTTGCTAAATTACCTTCTCGCTATAAATTCCAATGAATTCCAGAAAAGGAATTCCAAAAATACCCCAGCCCACCTAGTAAAACCTGGCACATGCCGTTCCTCACTGCTTCACAAAATCTTGTTTCTTCCTGTATTCCAACAAGAGCAGCATGTGAGGCAAAGCAAGCATTCCTGTAAGCCTGCTCCTCAGTGTATTTCAAACTGGCAGCAGTTTTTGAACCAAATCCTCCCAATCACTTACATCATGAACCTCCTACAACGCATGTTTCTTTCCACTGCGATCATTCAAAAAACAACAACTGACCCAAATGAGAACCAACAGAACTGATGGCTCTAGTTGTAGTTCATTTTCTTCCTAACGCCTACGTGGCGAGAGTTGGAGCTGCCATAGTAACTGTTATTAATAATGTCATTGTCTTTCTGGTCATGTGGTTAACTCGCTGCCCTGCTTGTTAGTTAGCCTAACTTGGTGGCTTATTTGATGTAACGTACTGCACTATTCTGTACAGAAGTATTCACACAAATAAGTGCATTTACCTAGGTTCATGTGAAGATTCAAACATAGCTCATGTTGTTTTTGTGTTGAGCTTGAAAATCTGAGCAAAGTACCTACTATGTGGATGCTAGCATTAATGCTAATAGTGTTAGCATCTCTTTAACAAGTCTCATTACAAAGAAATAACTGTTAAAACAAAACACCCATCAACATTCTGTTTTAGTAATGTTCTGGTGCACGTGCTTGATATCATCACCTGGAAAAGTAAAGAACTTGCAAAAAACGTTGTTGTCATTGGCTAACACCTGTTAGTTCATTTCTACCAAGCCTTCAAGTCTTCAAGGCTGCAATCAAGTTCAGACTACCAGAGGAACCCTGAGTGTCTGAGTTGGTGGCACGTCAGCAAAAAAAGCTGAAAGTTTTGCAGACTGCCAGTATTTCAGTTATTCAGCAGCCACACATCAACACTGCAGGCACCAAAATACAAATATATGCTTCTAACCTGATAAAAACCTTCCTTATCTCATAAACATCCTTTGTTTATCATTCTGTTGCAGTAATGCCACATCATTGGACTCAATAATGAAAGAAAAACAAACGTTCAGCACATATATATGTTTTTTTAACCAAAACCACTTAAACACAATCAAGCTGTGTTCACAACCTCCAAAGTCGTAAAGTAGGAACTTCCGAGGAGGACTTGAAGAGAGCACTGAGCCAGTACCAAAAACCACAGGACTAGAACTTTTGAACTGAAGGCCAATGGCAAAAGCACAGTTCCAATTCTTTCTGTGCCAAAGGTTTTAGGACTGTTAATAAAAATGTCCCCAGTGACTACAGTAATTAATGTCTATCATTTTTACCTCTGTCTGTTTTCAGTTGGTTTATAAGGGAGGTTCAAGAAGGACATCAGTAGAATCATTTATTTATTTAGTTAGTTATTTTTGACAGGAGATCAGAGAACGATACATAAATATTGCAGCATTTTGCCAAAAGAGAAGCCATAATTTCTGCTCGGAAATGCTCCAGAACCAGGCAGAAAGGGTACCCCCTCCTTACACACAGCGAACCCACACTCCAGACAGAAAATAACACAGGTAACACCTAACACGTCTTTAAGCTAACAAACAATCTCTACAACAACAAGAACAGTCCCCCAGCCTCCCATGAGCCTTTACAACAGCACAGTCACCCACAATCTATTCAGTCAGCCAAAATCTAGTCTTCCTTTGAGTACCGTGAGGAGATGTTAAAGGACGTTTTTATATATTCTACATGCATTTTATTTTTCCCCTGAGGGCAACATAACATAACATAACATAACATAACATAAAATAACATAACATAACATAACATAACATAACATAACATAACATAACACAACACAACACAACACAACACAACATAATACAACACAACACAACACAACACAACACAACACAACACAACACAACATAACATAACACAACAAAACATAACACAACACAACACAACACAACAAAACATAACAAAACATAACATAAAAACCCAACACCCGATAACATCACTGTCACATGTCCGTCATCTCCCAATCTCGATCCAGATCCTCATCTCTGGAGTACTGATCACACACACCTGTGGTTAATCTTGTCTGTTTGTATAAATACTCCTCTCTCACACTGCTCACATGGTATTACCACTCCGTGCTTACTGAGCGTTTCTCTCTGTGAATACTCTTGTTTGATACTCTGGTTGTTCAACACTGATTTTAGCTTAGCACTCGTCGCTCTGTTTGTCCATCGACACAGTATAAAGACATCTATTCTGTTTCAAAATAAACTGCTGTCAATATTGAAGTTGACCCATTTTTTAGCATACTTAAAATACCAATGCTAAAATAATGTAATTATCATGAGTGTTAATCAGCCAGAGCCAAATAAAATATAATGTAATTGTGCTTTATCATCAATCTAATGAGATTTCCATTTCATACCATGAGACATATACCCAGATAAGTTAAGCTTTCTGTCCTTAAAGCAGTACTAGTATTACTAGCTGACGAGATCACACAGGAGTTTTCTGTTAGCCCACAGCTCAGTATTTGTATATTCAGTCTTTACATTTGTTTTACTGACCATCTTTGTGTTGGCTTTCCTCCTGGCCTATCTTCTCTTGGGTCTACATTATGTGGTAGTTTTGTTAATGAGTTAAATTGAGTAAATGTGATTAGACTAAGTTTAGACAATTTTGCTGGATTCAGCTATTGGAGTCATTTATGTTGCATACACAAGATTACATTATTTGGATCCTGAAGAATTTCTCTGAATCCTTTGGAACATTGCAAAGATGCATTTGCTTCTGGACAGGAACAGCACCACATTTAATGATTGGGGGAAACAGATGGGGAAACACTGATCTTTTCTAATACCTCTGCTACTGTAATAACACCACTCTGCTTCACTTCAGCATCAATAGGCTAAGCTGCCATAGGCTGAGTGGGCATATGTAACTATGCTTGCAGACATCACAACCACCAAGAATTCAAAACAAGCTGTTTAGTGCAGTGTAGTTTCTATATATAGACCCTGTTAAGGGGGAAGTGAATGGAATATTTGGAAACTTGTAAAGGGGTGTAGGTAGTGCATCAAGCTTATTATACCCCAAAATCCACATGTGTCGCACCACAACACATCATGAGATTCTTCAGATTCCTTCTTAAGCTAAAACAGCTGAGCCTTCGAGCAATATGCCATATGCAGTATTAGAAAAGCTAGTTTTTCTTTAGAATGGGGGCTGCACATGCTTTTGAGGGTAATAATTATGAGGCTGGACATACTTGAGCAATGTCAGTGTTGTTATATGGCATCAAGAATTTATGACATAATGGTGCTTGATGACTTTACCTGGAACAGTAAAAAATAGCTGAACTGTTGACTTTAGCTGCAAGTGCTGCCAAAGACCACCCTTTAGGTGTCGGCGCTTGTACCAACCAAAAACCATTAAACAGTAAACCTTGGTACTGGAAAAAGCACCCTTCACAGATTTCTTGTGGCAAAAGTTTTAGCACTATTTCTAACAAAACGTTGCCTATAGAACGAATAAGCTATAAGTTATGTCACAGCAGCAAAGCACTAACTTTCAGCTGGATAACACAAGTTTCCCTGCACCGGAAAAATAGGACATTATTTAACCAGCATAATTATTTAACTACATTACAGGAGAACAATTTCCCAGATCAATAACTTACTCATTTAGCTTAGTACTTTGGTCATGTGATCATAAATTTGTACCAGCCACAGGGTTTAATGAAGTAATGTTTTATTTATAAAGATATTTATCTGCTGCACAGTCAACTTAACAGTTTTAACACTGGTTCAATGTCCACCAGCTCAAAAGACACACTAACCATTATAATGACTGGTCTTTTGATCAGTCTAAAGCAACTAGCTAGGCTAATTAGTTAACTTGCTTGCTGTTTAGCTTATTAGCTGAAATGAAACCATACATTGTATACACTGTAATCTCCACAAACATTCACATGCATCATTCTGTCACTGCTAGCACAAAGATTAATAATGTAACTACTTTCTACAACGTAACAATTCTAAAAATATCATCTGTACATCATCATACTGTCCTTGTTTACAATTTGACCTTTTACTGGTTGTGTAATAGTAATGAGCGAGTTAATGTACCTGACAGGATTTGTTAAATTGTGTTCAGCTTCAGCTGTGAGTGTTAGCAAACACAGACAATCCTCAGGAGGATTAGTGGACCTTGATGGACCCTGATAGACCTTTATATACTAGGGTACATTTGACATTACACCCTCCAATGTCCTGATATCAAGACGACAGCGAGCCACTGTTGGCTTAATGATGGCGAAGCTGACGCTCCACCCATGGTTAGGCAGACTTCGCATCGCTCGTTTTCTATTCACAAACCAATTTACTTATTGTACCTCCATTTCTTTATTTTATCCTTTGTAAGTTCAGTAAATAATTTTCAGCATCAACAACATGTTCAGTTAAATCACTTGCTTTTTCCTTCGGTTCTTTGTAGTGTTTTTCTTAGTTGATTTTCCAAATTAAAAGTCTCTGTGCATTTAAAATCTGTTCGAGAACTAGCTAGATCTTGCATGCTGCACAATTATCTAGCAGTGGGAGTCAACAGACCGATATATGCTCACTGTCTGTGTAATTTTACTGTTATTAGCAGAGTTTTTTTATTATATTATATGTTTTTTGACATAAAATGAGCTGCCTGCTAAGGTGAAGTATAACAACCCATCAACATTGACAGACATTCTGATTTGGTGTATAGAAGTAGATGTAGTTGCTAGGCCGTTATAAATGTTTGGTTGTAAGTGGATGGAAATATTTTAGTTTTATTTAATCCATGCCAAATATGAAGGATTAAAAGACTGATCCTTTGTATACCAATCTGATCATTTTGCCACATTTCTAAATCAATTTTGTGCTTCTTGCTACTTATTAAAACCATTTTGGGGCCTTGTTCAATACAAAAATTGTCCTCCCCCAAGCCTGTCCCCAGACCCCAAGACGATCCCTTCTCTAACACACTTGATCCAGTTCATTGGGTAATTATCAAGCCCTTCATTGAGCATTAAGTGGGCGGAGGCAGGAAATACTTGAAACTGTTTAGGCCAGTTGGTCTGGATGGGACTTGAGAAGTACTGTATTAACACATTAGTAGATCTTTTGTGATAAAACAGCACTGAGGCCCACTGTGGAGGGAGCGACTTTGGTGCCCTGCCTCATTCCTAACCCTAAACATTTGGTGTAATGCAGTTTAGCAACAAAGCCGCATCAGTGCTGAACCACTGGAAGCACAAAGAGCTGCGTGGAGAAATCCGTCTCATAAATTCACCAGATTAAGAGCCCTGATGAATGTGGGCTTTATTGATGGACCCCCTCCCTTTAAAGAAGTCCATCTGAATGGAAAACGCGGGGTGAAAGATGAGATGACATCACTGAGCTGGCGACCTCGAAGAAGCCTCGGAAGAACGGATGGCCTTCCGAGAAGTCGAAGAATTTGTTTCGCAGAGGACAACTCTCAAAACGCCCAAGAGTTTTTCCACTGCTCTGCTGTTTCTTCCTCTCCGGCTCCTCTCCAGAAATGCTCTCAAATGAAAAACACCTTGGGTGCTAAAGGGAGCCAGTCCAGCCTGTGACTCAGAGCTGCTGTTTGAACAGTTGAACAGTAAAACAAGCGCTTGGGCAGTCAACTCTGTTACAGGCCTGTCACCATGGCAACAAAGTTCCACATTAGGCCTCATAATGGGCCAGCCGCAACCGGGGCCAGCGGTAGGTGGACGGCTTGCAGAAAGGTCTGGAGAGACCACCTTCTGCTTGGGGTTGTTTTTTGAGAGGAGCTCCTCCTGTTGAGAACAGAAACACAGTCACACCTATCGCTTTTCCTTTCTGTTTCGACCTCCTGTTCCGAACTATGAAGTTCAGGATTCCACAACGAGGGAGGATTAACCCTTAGAAGTCACAGTTACTTAAGGTCAAAAAAGTAGGATACTGAATGGTAATACACCATATTTTAATTGATCACAAATGTGTGTTTATCAGTAAAACAAGACATATTCATTTACTATATCAGTTTGAGTTTATTAAAGGTTATGCTTGTGCAGAATATCCTCCCCATGTTCTCTTTTTTTATTTCATTTGTCAATAAAATGTTATAAAATTAAAACTACCTGTCATTAAAGAATAACACTTTTATGCAATTGCTGAGCCTGTACTTTATGCCACTGCTTTAACAGCATCATTGTAGTCATTGCACTGAACTGTACTATATATCTTTTTGCACTATTTATATTTAAACCTCAGACATATTAATACTACACTGTTCTTATCTGCACACGTATAAACTCACTGTCATGTATATGCCCTGTATGCATACCATATGCGCTCTCACAGTACATGCAACCTCTGCACATTCTGTCCACTCACTCTGTACATACGTATATTGTATTTATTTGAACACCTGTATTTTCTACCTCTCTGCTCTTCATAACTGTACATATTGTAACCTCTGTATTGATTTCCCTGCTTACTTCCCTGTACTTTATATGTAAATAATACTGGATTTTGCATTTGTGGTTAGATGCTAACTGCATTTCATTGGCTCTGTAGCCTACCTATACTCAACACAATGACAATAAGGTGCAATCTAATCTAATCTAATCTAATCTAATCTAATCTAATCTAATCTAATCTAATCTAATCTAATCTAATCTAATTATTATGTAATTACATGTACACTTTAATATGGTTAAAAGGTTCAAAGGTCTAAATACATCTCTGTGAATCACAGGTCAACAGATGGGCATGGTTTTCAGCTTTAAAGGTAATTTGAAATGTCATTTGTTGCTGAGTTGTGTATCTTCATTCTGATGGTTTATACTTTAAGTTCAAACTCCAGTTAGCCTTCGTGTCGTGTTGGAAAGTTAAAGGTGAAATAAAACAGAAAACTGTGTTCATATTGGCATAGTTAAATAGAGAGAGTCCTGTAAGTACATGGAACTGACATGCTGTGATGTCATGCTCCTCCTTCAAATACAAATCCTGCACCACAATACATGCCAATTACAAAATCCTAGACCGTAATATTTTACTACGTAATCCTAGAATGTTATGTTTTTCTAATACCTCCTAAATGTACATAAGCTAATGGCACAACAACATGGGACAACAATGGGACCCCCCTTCAGACTGTGAAGCAATGTCACCGCTTTCATACTCTTTCAGAGAAACTGCATTTTCAATGGCGTTCTTTAAACAAGACTGAAAATGACTTCCTTTTTGCCAGCTTCTTAACTGAATGATCCATTCCACCGTAAATACTACATCTTATGTAGGTATCAGAATTTAACTGCGGTTACATTTAAGGTGGAACAAAAAATTCACAAAACTAGCTAGCGGATAGCTAAATCAAAAGTTTTGCTCTGCGTGTTTTACTCTGGATGTGTTGAGTAGCTTTGTTCAGCATTTTGTTTTTCTACTTCATTTTATGACAAATGATACAGTATTATCAACATATCAGTAGAAGCACAACTCAGCGAATGTAAATTAAAAAGCATGTCTTGGTATTTGGTACACTTGCTTTAATGACAGAGTGCACTCCAGCTACTATGACTTCCAAGTTTTTACAAAAGCCACTGACAAATACATTGAATATACCTGAGAGTCATCTGAACATGAGCTTCAACAGAAGAGATAAGACTGAAAAAGAAATCTGACCTTTGCTACAAAGGTCTCAACATGGTCCGTGTCAAATTTGCTGTAGTGTGAATGTTCACCATGCGTCTTCTTTATCTGACTCGTCAAAACGTTTCCTTGGATTGCATTTCCTTCTGTTGTTCATTTCAAGCTTTAAATGAAAAACATCACAGGTCATTTGTACTTGTAATTGTTATTTTTAATGTCATACTGTAAACCCATAAAAACCTTTTAGACAAAAAAATGTTCTGCCCCATGTTATGCTACAGTCAAAGGCACACCTCCTCAGAAGAACCCACTTCTAGCATGTAGTCTATATTCTTTAAATGTCTTTTGTGTGGTCAGTGGAAACTTGATGCCTTCCTCAGCATGTTAGATGACAGCAGCAAGTAATTTGCAGCGTCAGCAGAATGTGGAGAACAAGAACAGGAAGAAGGCTATGTGTCATTCCAAGGTAAGTGTGACAGACACACATTTCCTCTTTACCCCTTTCTTTGAATTCCGGTGACAAAGAGCATTATGTGACTGTCAACACAGTTTGTTGGTAAGGCAGAGACGCAAGGAGTGTTTGGGTAGAGGGGGTCCACAGAGGTTTCCTTATGGTAAGCAATGTAATCACTTGTCTTAGATGTCAAACCATGATGAAACAGTAAAGCTGACCTAAACTGCATTTTACAGGGTGGTCAGGATTTACCCTAAATCACCCTTAAAAACAATAATATTCACATTTCATCAATAGCCATAACTCTAAGTATGTTCATTCATTTGGTAATGCTCTACCATGTCAGATTTGTTTGTTGAAACTGGAAGAAATCATTTCCTTGCTGCAGTGAGTCTCTTTGTCAAGCCTGAAACTATAATCGAAAAGTCAGAGGAGGATTTCGCGGAAGCTTTTTAGAACACATGGTGCATCTTTACATATACAGATCTACTCCAAGTGTTTATTTCTTTTAATGTTGATGATTATGGCTTACTGCCAATGAAAATTCAAAAGTCATTATCTTAGAAAATGAGAATAATCAACACAAAACACCTGCAAAGGCTTCCTAAGCGTTTCAAATGGTCCCTTAGTCTGGTTCAGTAGGCTACACAATCATGGGAAAGACTGCTGACTTGACAGATGTCCAGAAGGCAGTCATTGACACAATCCACAAGGAGGGTATGCCACAAAAGGTCATTGCTAAAGAAGCTGGCTGTTCATCACAGAGTGCTGTATCCAAGCATGTTATTGGAAATTTGAGTGAAAGGAAAAAGTGTGGTAGAAAATGGTGCAAAAGCAACCGGGATACCCGCAGCCTTGAAAGGATTGTCACAAGGAGTGGACTGCTGCTGGAGTCAGTGCTACAAGAGCCACCACACACACACTATCTAGGACTACAGCTGGGCTACAACTGTTGCATTCCTTGTATCAAGCCACTAATGACCAAGAGACAATGCCAGAAGCGTCTTACCTGGGCTAAGGAGAAAAAGAACTGGACTGCTGAGTGGTCCAAGGTGTTAAGGTAAATTTTGCATTTCATTTGGAAATCAATTTCCCAGAGTCTAGAGGAGGACTAGAGAGGCACACAATCCAAGCTGTTTGAGATCTAGTGTGAAGTTTCCACAATCAGTGATGGTTTGGGGAGCCATGTCATCTGCTGGTGTAGGTCCACTGTGTTATATCAAGATCAAAGTCAGCGCAGCCGAAGGAAATTTTAGAGCACTTCATACCTCCCTCTGTCGACAAGCTTTTTTAATAAAAATTAAAAGAAATAAACAGTTGAAATAGATCACTCTGTTTGTAATGAATCTATGTAATACATGCGCTTCACTTTTTGTATTGAATTAAACAAACTTTTTGATGATATTTTAATTTATTGAGATTCTGTATGTCACACGTACAGGCTCAAAAAGATGAAACAGCCGAGTGTTTAAGTGCGATGCCAAATCAACATTACACCCATTAAGATATGTTGACCATAATAGATAATTCACCCACATTCTCAGTAGATACGTCCTTCACCAAGTTTTACTAAAAAGTCTTTCAGTCCCTTTTAATGCACTCGCAAATATCTGATTCATCCACTTAGGAAAGGGGACCGAAGCACAACCCAGTGAGAAAATGTTCTTCCGTATGTTGTTCTTGCAGAGAGGTCTCCAAATTCCAGATCATAGTGCAGCTTTAAACAAACTATTTTTTTAAGTGTAACAAAAAATGTAGACATCCCGGGTGTCCCAAAGATGGTCAGGGACAGTGATGTTATGTCAGATAACAACGTATTAGTGTCGGCCCTGCTGGTTCTCCTCTAACCTCTGATCTCCTGGACTCCATTTCCCATGACCCACCACCCGATGATGTCACCATCACATGTTCACAATCCTCCAATACCGTTCAATTGTTCAGATCCTCCTCCCTGGAGTACTAACACACACCTGTTCCCCATTTAGTCTGTGTGTATAAATGCTCCTCTCTCACACTGACCCATGTCAAAGTATTGCCTCTCTGTACGCACTGAGGGCTTCTCCCTGTTGTTACTCTTGTTAGCTTCTCTGGTTTGACTTTATTTTGACTTTCTGGTTTGCTCTTTTGTCTGATTGTTCGCCTGGCTTTACCTCTGCCTGGTTTCTTACTCTGACTCAGTCCTTGCCCCTTTGGTTATGTCTGCTTTGATCTTGTTGTTGCTGTGCTGTACTACCAGTCTGTTTAATAAACATCGCTTTGCTTTTAGCTCAGCATGCGTCACCGTCTGTCTGTCCAATAACACAATAAGTGTAACAGCATTTCTGCTTACCCAAAAAAAGCACTGATGATGTAAATATTCAAGATCTAAATCTTTTAAATACGTGGCTTAGATGTTTTTTTTTTTTTTCAAATTCAGTTTAGCTGGTTTCCTGGATAGTCGGTTAGCAGATTTAATGTTTTGCCAGTCCATTTATTTATCTATTTAGCTAGTCATAAAACTTTGACTGTTATTTTAAAGTTTTGTTCTAGATTTACACAGATTTCCCTTCTAGCTACACTAAAACAATAAACTGTTCACTGCCAAAGTATAACGAAACATTTAATGGTTAAAACCCATTTTAGACAGATGTTAAATGCTTGAAAATATATTTTTTTAAACACTTCTGTTATTAATATACTGAAAATTCAACAATAACACCTTTATTTCACAGACATTTGTGTATTTGAATAGTTGCTACTATTATTATACTATTATTTATGGTACAGAATGACTAGTGAAACTGCTGACATACAGTAATAGGCAGCGTTTCTAAAACATTTAATAAATTTAATCATCGTTAAGAAAATACCTGCTGGCAGACTTTTTACTTGTTCTTTTGTAGACTTGTTTTTATAGCGGAGCCTAGTATCTGTTGGTCTTTGTGTCTCAGCTCCGTAGACTTTAACAAGTGGCTGAGCCAGGCAATTTGTCTATTTGGCTAATTGTTTATACAGTGTTTACCAGTGTACTTCAACTTTCACAGCTTAAACTTGCTTAAGTTTTTTAAAGACAATAAGTGATATTCCTCATATGGGGTGGGGAGGGTGTATTGGTTTTAACCTTTTTGTTTTGTGTAAAACAGTCAAATTAACCCCCGAATGCAAAAATCATCAGGAATCCACAAGAATGGACTAGAATTTGGTTGGGGTATTAAGGGTTAACAAAGAACAAAGCTTCTGAATAATAAATAAGGTTATAAATATCAACATAAGGAACCAGGCCAAACACGTTTACCTTTTCCTTCTCATATAAACATCAGTAATCAGGCGCACAGCTTAATATGCAACAGTACACCCTTCATTGACACTCTCTACACATGCTTAAAAATAAAGATCTCAAAGGGTTCTTTGGAGTGCTGCCAGAAAAGAGTCACTTTTGCTTCCCAAAGAGCTTTTCAATGGCTGGTTCTTTAAAAAACTCAACAGAAACAACTCAGTGTGTGAGCTATTCCAGCTTGACCATACAGCCTATGCAGCACCTTAAAGCCCCTCAACAAAGTCCTTCCTCTTGAACTGAAAACCTGTGTAAACACATGAATAATGTCCTTGGCCTGTGGCTGTCCCAAAGAAACAGAGGCACAGTCACCCAGAGCAAGCATTTATATTCAATGAGGTACATGTTGTTCTGCCAATCACTGTCAACAGTGACGTCACATAGTGGAAAAAACATTCCTAGCAGCTGCAACAGGAACAAATCCCAGCAATTCCCTGACCATCCTCTGGCCCCTCTGGCGAATCGCATCTTATACTAAAAAAAGGGTTCTAGCTTTTGGCTTGGACACGCAGTTCCAGGACAATTCTTTAAATCAAACAGAATCTTTATATACTGAAGTTCTTTAAACCTCAAAAAACGTTTCATCTCTTTTTGTCACGGTTGGAACATATGCACTATTACATACTCTGTCCAGTGACAACTGAGTCATAAAGCCAACTCCTTTTATCTACAATCCTTGTCCGCTTTATCAGCTCCACCATATAGGTGCACTTTGTAGTTTTACAGTTACAGACTGTAGTCCATCTATTTCTCTGCATACTTTGTTATTCCATTTCACCCTGTTCTTTAATATAATATAAGACACTGCAGTGCAGCTGGTTCCACTGACTTACATCAAAACTAAATCAGGTTTTGCCTTTTCCTGCAAAGTTGCCATTTTTGAGATACTTGTTTTTCGTTGGACAGTAACAATATTTAAATAAAATACATGTTTTTACATTTACATTATTTACATTATTTATATATCTATTTATGCTGATGGCATTGTGACACCTAGTTCTAATCACTACCACCATAAAGGGACTAGAGTTCTACAATAAACCATTTTACACACTAAATTACTTTCCTTACGTCCTAATTATTTAAATACGTGTTAAGTTTTGTATAAACTTTTTTTGTATAAAAAGCTCTGTTTTCGTTCTATAGCCACAGGGCAATAGTGGTTAGGGGAAATGCTCCTTTAAATTCCCCCACAGAAGTCTTATCACTACAATCTGCTCTGTGTTTACAATCAACCAGAGCAGCAAGATAACAGCATGCTCTGTATATCACAAAACACATTATAGTTGGCCCCACTGATTCTGTGCCTGGCTAGAAGGCTGACATTCTTCAGAGATATCTGAGTGATATAGCTATATGGCTTGAGCTGCTATGCTAGTTTTGCTTTTACCACTGAGCCCAGAAATCATACTACTGAGCCAGAACCCCAGAACCTTGATGCAAAGTCTTCCTAGCTGGCCGAATCTCTAAGATGCCTTTATGATGCCTTTAAGATGCCTGCTAAAGATTTACCAACAAATGGCCTAGCATGGCACCATTCCACTCACTGGACTGGGTTCAGCGTTGAGGTTTGCCCAAGAGTGTGCAGTGCTGAACAATGAATAGTAAAGTATCCTGCCTCGAGAACGCTTGAAGAATAGATGCAGGCTTTTAAGACAGACATTGTGTAACATCAGTTTAGTAATGGGGAGAGTTTCATAAATTTCACAGTAAAAACGCTGGCATGATATCTTGGTGCGTCAGCATGTGGTCGTGCTGTAACTGTAGGCTGATCTGGGGTTACAAAAGTGAACAGATCATCAAAAACTTGACTTGAAATGACTGATTCGTCATGTGGGAGTGCAGATTTTTGCACTGAAGCTGAATCACATTTTTGTATCTTGTTTCTAGAGATTTATCTTATTATATCACTTTAACAACATACCAGTTCTTGTTTATCTGTCAGGTTGCATGTCTGAAACACGTCTTCTGAGTTTTACCATCTGTGCACCAGGTACTGAAACTGAAGCAGTAGACCTACGGAGAATACAGCGTGGGGCTGCCGAGTGCGGCTTATGTAATAATCACCTGTCCAATTCTGGAGGCATTAGCACAATATTTGTATGTCAGAAACTTAAATGTAAACATAAACATAAAATAGTGCTCTATGGCCGTGCAGCTGCACACAATCCCTAGATCAGTATTTGCAATGCCAAGCATCAGTTGGAGTGGTGTAAATAACTGGACTCTGGAAAGGTGGGAAGTGTAAGATCAGTAGACATTCAAATCTGATCTGTAACAGTATAAAAGTAGGTGTGTTCACTGTTAGACCAGCAACTTATATACATATAGACTGACCTACTGTTATCTTCCATTCATACTGTATATCTGTAGTGTATATATATATATATATATATATATATATATATATATATATATATATATATATATATATATATATATATATATATATACATCAATATTCTATGCCCTGTATATACCCTGCATCTCTCATCTACCTCAGCCTTACCATAGTGACACATGGTAACGTGTACATCTGCATATATCATAGTTTTTGTTCATAACTTTTATTCATAACTGTAAATTAGTGTAAACAGAGATTTTAGTGTTATATATTGTATATATTTATTGTCTCATTTATATGTTTGTATTGAAGTACTGTAAGGGACTTAGCACCTAAGTTTTTCACTCACCTTCACACCTGTAAAAATGTGATGTGACGATAAAAGTATTTTGATTTGATTTGATTTGATTTGATTTGATTTGATTTGATTTGATTTGATTTGATTTGATTTGATTTGATTTGATTTGATTTGATTTGATTTGAGCAGGTCACTGGTGCCCATCGTATTCATATGTTGTAACCATGTATTGATGATTTTAATTAATAACCATTAGTAAACTCTTTTTAAACCATTCATAAACTGATTATAAGCCTTATTCTACAGTGGTACCTTTAAAGTTGCACACAATTTAAAATGAGACTAAAATGATCCCACAAATAAAGAAGAACCGGACCTAAGAGAAAGCGTGGTCTAAACAGACCTGTATGCGGGGCTGAGATGTTTCTGATACTGTTCTGAAGCTGGTTGTTTCTGCTGGTCACCTTTTCTCCTCTACTCGACCTGTTATTGCGTTGGACAGCGCTGTACCTGATTAGGAGAACACACACGCCCTCCTGGAAACACAGCTGGCTGCTGTGGAAGAGAAGAGATCAGTTCCTCCTCCACGGCTCTCGTGTCTGTTAACCTCAGCGCCCAATGAGGACTGAGGAGATCTACGTGCTGGTCTACAGGGGGTTAAATCCGCGGTGAGGCGGGCAGGCAGCAGTGTTTGTGGGGGAGTTACCGAGTCTGGAGCTGCAGTAACATCACAGCGCATTCCAGAGCAGAGCAGTGCAGAGCTGCCAGCGTCTGATTAGGAGCCGGGACTGTACGGGAAAACCACTCGACTGTAGACTGTCCAAAAACTGACATCTGCTCTGCCGCTTCAGAAGAACACAATACAAAGGAAAAGGGCTATGCTGGGTCTCAGTGCCGCTGGGTAACCTGATATGGGTGAGTAGCCTATTTCTGTGCGTGGCCAGAAACGGAACGTTAGCAACATTTTTAGTTGACAACAAACGGAACGATTTTAATGCTGGTTTGACATAAATAGAGAAATTACCTGCTAAATCTCTGTCTGAATTCGTCTAGAGTGTTCTGTTGGGGTGTTTCTATTGACAGCGATTTACATCCTGTGGTCATAAATCCTAAATTATTCTAGTTATTTCATGATTATGTCTGTGAATGCTGTTTAATGAGCCGTTTATTCAGCCCTGTTCAGTTAGCGTGTTAGCATAGCATACACCGGTACATCACAGATACAACCTGTTGGGAATTTTAGGCTGAATTAACCTGAATGTGAAGGCTGCTGATAGCTGATCAACCCCTGTCCCCTCCTTTTCTGTCATCTCCTCTCCTGTCCTTTCCTTTTCTTTCCTCTCCTTCCATTTCCTCTCATATTCTCTCCTCTGTTCTCCCTTCCTCTCCTTTCCTCTCCTCTCCTTTCCTTCCCTCTGGAGGCTTATTTACATGTCACACGCTTTCATGCCGACATGAACGTGGGTTGTCTTTTTTGACACCTGGGTTTTGTCTGTTCACGTTTTGGCAGTTCGAGGACGCCAGTGGTCCTTCTTACGACAAAAGGGGTCGTTTAGTTTGGCAGGACTGACCGCGTTAATCTTGGTCGTCACCTCGCGTCTGGAAACGTGTGGGCTGAATTTCATCAGCTAAATGCAGCGCTGTGCTAAAATGCAGCTCTGTGTTCAAATGGAGGCTATTCGCTTTGTGTTTACACTAAACCCACACCAATGTCCAGTTAGTGGGTTAAGATCTACATGTGTTCTGTCAGACTATACCAGACAGATAGATGGGTAGATAGATAGATGTGATTCATTAACCCCTGAGGGGAAACGTTGGTGCTACAGAAGCAAAAAAAAAAAAAACCTAAACAACCAAAAATGGCCTTCCTGTACATGCAGGTAAAGCCTACTAACACATATTGTTCAATTTAAGGAGCAAAATGTAAGATTTTAGCTTAAAACATTCCAGCATTGGCTAAAATTGCCTATAGAATGTGAAGGAATGGCAGTTTTGATTGTATGTCAAGAAAGTCTGTCTGTCATGTACACATTTGGGAATGCTAGATAGCAGGCTAGCATGCTAACCAGATTGCCATGGCTTGTCCTGTATCTCTTTGTGCCTCTAGAGGAGATCGTGAGCCACTGTAGCATTGTCCTCCATCAGTCCAGCATGTATGGCTGAAGAAGTAGCACAGTGTTTTCTAATCTCATGTCAAACACGTTGAAGGTCCTGCTCCTGGTTAGATCCTTTAAGGATGGGCTGCCAAATGAACAGTGAATGCAATGATGACTGAGGCTCTGGGTAAGCGAGCATTATAACGGAAAAAAAAGAGATATGAATAGAAAGCAAAGCAACAGTTCACACTGGTGTTGGTGTCCACCGCTGGAGATGGCCTTGGCTAGCGAAGTTTGATGCTGAAATCACAACATTTTATCTATTTTATCTTTTAAAGTAAACAGCTGTTATGCTAACACAGATGAGGAGAGACTGTTCATTTCTTATAGTAGGGGTGGACATGTTGCCCCCATGTTGCTTCCTTTGTAATATGAATTCGACAGGTTGCATCATTTTACATGTTGTCCTTTATGGCCTCTTCATTCTTTTCCGTCTCTAACAAAAATGGGCCAGGTTAGTATACTGTATGTTTTTGTCAAGAACTATGTGGCCTACATTCACAAATGTCTTTGATTCTTTGACTCCTATGAATATCCATGTATGTAACTTTTGACAAAACCATCAAAAGGCCTTAAGTAAAGGCCAGACCTGATTATCTGCATGGATCTGTAAATATAAGACCAGGCTCTGGTGGAGATGTTCGTTTCAGAAGAACTTGTGTACAAACACTTGCCTCTCAAAGGCAGGTATGATCTCAGGCTGGAGGAATGCGTGTCTTTATGGACCTGGATCCTCACAGCAGTCCAGGATGTGGAAAAAGGAGAAAGAAAGAGATGAGAGGAAGAGAGAGTAGGAGTCAAAAAAGGCAGCGAGTTTAACTGCACGGCCTAGAAATAACCATAATTATAGCACTTTGTCTCTTTTCCCACTACCTCACCACCCTTCATGTAACATCTAATGGAGGAAATGCCACTGTAAACTCATTCCATTTCCTTTCATAAGCAAAGAGGGAAGATATGGTCTATGGAGCTCTGTGAGCCTTTTGAAGGGAGTTGACTTTCAAACAGTTTAAAGTTATGTCTTCTAAACATTACCAGAAATGCCAAGAGAAAACGTCTGTCTTCCTTTGGGGGCTCATGGAGGTAGAGACGAAGATTTAACCTCACAGGAAGTAAATGAACCCGCACCCAAATTTGCACAAATGTCTCAGTTGGGGACAACAAGTCACTGTTGTGTGTTTAAGCATGTTTTAAGCAGTGAATTCACGTTTTAGGGAATATGACTCAGAACAGGACTCGTTTTTCTCTCTCTGTTGGTAGAATGTGTGCAGTTTTATTGGAAGCAGATGTTGGCACTCAACTTCATTTCCCTCCTTGAGTCATTCCTTCAATTCTGGCTACTCTGAACCATTTCTTCTCCTAGACTATCTCCCTTCCTCTTAATAGGAGGTAAAAAGAGAGGTACAAAAAGAGAGTTTGGTGAAGAAAGTTCAGCAAGGACAAAAAGAAAAGAGGAAACGTCTCCATTAAGAATATGGGTCTTTGTAAACCTTTTCTCAGTTGACTTCTCTTTGTTGTATTTTTCTGTCCGTGTCCGTCTCTACCGGCTGAAAGGGTCCACTATTGTGTTTCACTGGAGACATATACAGGTCACTAGAGAAGTCATGGTAGCTCTTTTACGCGGAGAGTGGTATTTCACTGTGGTGGCCACATGCTGAGGTAAATGACCTTTGCACTGGGTGTTTGTTTGTGTCCCACTTTTCCCCCCCTTGTGAAAAAAGGAATGAAATCTGGACAATCACTTAAACTCTGCATTGCTCCTTAGTAAAAAAAGAAAAAAAGAAGAAGAAAAAAAGAAAAGAAAGTTGGGACCAGATGTGGAACCATTTGTTTTCCTCACTTTAAAGCTGGAATGGAGGATGACACCTGACCTCCATTCCACACAAAACCAAAAGTTGAGGATTTTCCTCTTACACATTTGCTCAGTTCAAGGAATATTGACAGTTTTCTCTGAAATGTCCTTTCAGTGTCTTCTACCTGCTCTTCACCTAGGCAGTGTCCTGAGCTCACGTGATGGTAGTTCAAATAAATGGGAATGGTGCTGATCTTTGTGTCCTTGTAAACTCATTTGTCAGGATTCATTCTCCCTCCTGCTTCGGGTAATGATGGTCCACATAATTCTGACCCATTAGGATCTTTGACCTTAGCTCCTTAAACACTAAAGACTCATTGGTGGGTCCACGCTTTGGTGCCTCATGAATACATTTCATAGTGGCTAGTGGGCAATGAGCTGTAAGATTAATAACCCGAAGAGAGGCCTGCAGTTTGAGAGGTTACGTTTAACTGTGCTGTGGCAAAAATTGTTGCAAATGGCTATTATTTATAGAATTATTTTGTTTGTTTTTTATTATATTAGTTTGATATTAAGAATGTTGACGATTAAGATATCAGAATAAGATATCCTAATAAAAATATGAATTATTAATAAAATGACAGTACCTTTTTGTATAGGCAATAGTTCATGTTTATTTTTTCACAATATAAGAAGTTGTGCAAATAAACAGTAACTGCATTTTCACTTAGAACATTAACAAAATATGAAAAAGGACTCAATGTTTTAACTTAAAAACAAAACAATGTGATTGCCTTAAAATGTTTGACTTCTCTGAACAGATAATATGGTTATGGAATGTAAATCTCACAGGTTGTTCTCTTAGCAAACAATTACCAATTCAGTGGATCCAAAAGACACCCAGATTAGTTTAGGTTAAAACGCTGAATCATTTACAGTGCAGGGGTGCCCAAACTTTTGCATATTTTACTAGCTGAGTCAGTAATCAGAATTTTCCATTCATTAAAGTCAGTATTGGTGTTTTATGCCTCATATACTGCTTAATTTCACTGCACACAATATGAATAGTTTTCAAAGCTGATTATGGCGTAGACAGTTATGGGGTCGTGTATGGTTAGGTAAGGGAGAGCAGAATAGAACTGGGACCTAAATGGTGGGAGTTAATCAAGGGTGACTTTTCCAAGCCATTATATCAGAAAGGTAGGTATGGCAGTAAATGACCTATAATTCAGTTGGGAATGACCTTCCGGGCTTTCAGTGTAGGGTAATAAGGGTTCTAATAACAATGTTTAGGTTGCATTAACAAATATATGTTTCTAAGGCAGACCTTGTCATTATATGATTCGGTGGTTGCTTGTGGTCTTAAAACAGATGTTCCAACACCTATTACATCTATAAGGCCACACAAGATGGCAGCTTAAAGTCTTGTTGCAGTCACACAGTGTTTGAAGTGTGTACCTGCTGTAGAAGTATTTATTGATCCTAATCATTTCCCATGAGAAATGACTGAGTTAAATTTATTGTGAGTGAAAACACAGCCAATTCATGCTAATTATGTCAAACAACTGTTTTGGAAGTATGTTAACACTTTGCTTATTTTCAGGCTTATAGAAATGATCCGAAGTCCTTTCAGACTTTACTATAATTACAAGGTAGATGTTTGGATTGCAGTGGATGCACAACAGTTTATAAGCTCCCTCAAAAACCTATGATTAAATATTGTTTATGATAGCTGTACTGTGTTTATCATTTGTATTTTACTTTATTTTTTTTTTATGAAAAGTGTATATTTAATATCATTGAGATTAGTAATATGGTCTTTCATGGGTTAACTTTTTTGGGCAAGATTTCAGATTTACAAATTCTTAAACAAATTCAATGTTTAAAAGTTATTGCATGCTGCAATATCTACCAACAAGTTCCCCAACAGGCACTTATACATTTAAGGCCATAAAATGACCTGTTTGTATTGAAGTTCTTCACCAAAGATGGACATCTAACATACAATGCTCAAGCACTTATTTCCAACTAACAATATTTATATTCAATTTAATACATGAAAAAAAATTAGTGTCCAAAAGTACGTACAATTTACAGTTGCTGCTTACTGAAATATACAGCATTATTCTAATGCTCGTCTACATCTGACATTTCCTTTTTATATAATGTTATATTGTAATACAAAACAGTTCAGTGCTATTAAAGTTTAGGTTTGTTTTTATTATCCTCCAATATCCACTTCTTTCTTTTCTGATTTAAACATTGAGGCCCCCATGCATTAAACCTCCAGCAGCAGTCTCAGCTGCAGATTTATACAAAACTGGAGCACAGGCCTAAACATGTAGCTCATGGGTCATGTACATGGCAAAACACAAAATGCACGTCATCTGTTAATGCATATGCAGTTAGGAGATAATCTCACAAAAGGTGGATAGCACGAAAAAGGGTGGAGCAGTTACACCTGCAGCTGATTACATTTTTGTGTAGTATGTTGAGGGTTGTTCAACAAACGGTTAACCGCTTTGTGCTGAATTCCCTCTGCGTTATAAAATCAAGCATGAATTTGTCTTAATAGAAAAGTCTCGGATTAACACCCCCTGTGGGATGTTTTGGTGAGAAGGAATGAAGGTGCATTGTAGGTTCATATTTCTTCTCCTCCGTTCATATATGTAAATCATGCCCTATTAGTCCTGCCTATGAATGTATGCAGTACTCATGACTGTGGTCATTTCCATACATTGACATTACTGTATACATACTTGCTTGCTGTGAGGATTAGCACACCTTTTACACAAACCCAGGAACAGTAGCCTAAGAGAAGAGCCCTCGAGACTCTGGGAGCCTTTCCTCTTTTTGTTTGATCATGTCTTTGATGATGGATTGGGTGTTTACTGTGCAAACCCAGCCTATAGATTCTCAAACAAAATCAGGGTTACCAATACCTGTCTCTGTGGCATGTGGGAGTCATAGCAACTACCAAGAAGGTGGACTGCAGTCTGCGCCAGTCGCTTTGCCTTAATTTCTAATTAAAGCCTACATGCCTGTAGATTTCACTCTGTGAAGAGAGAATGACTAATCATTGACTGGAAAAATCTGGGAGTCCTGGCCAATCACCAGCTCCACATACTTGCACCCACCCTTAATAAGAACTTTTTCGACATGCTGTTGTGTGGTCAGCCCTCACTTTGACCCTTCATTCTTAAAGGGCTGTGACTCCCTGTGAGAATCTAGTAAATACTCAAAGATGAATCCATCTGTTAGAATGATCAAGTTAAATAAAAATCTGTTATTGTAAGTATATTGTTTCTGTCCAGTATAAAGGAGTCTGAACGATGAATAGTTTTTATATTTTATTTTCATGAAAACCGCTGGGGTTTTTTTGTTTTTGTTTTTTTTTTGTTTTGTCAAAACATTATCAAATCAGAAGTTTAACCTAATGACACAGAGTACCGTAGATGAGTTAAGCCAGTCAGAGGGATATGTGCTGTAAAATCATAATCACAATCTGGCACACAACATTTCAGGGTCGAGCCTCAAGCCAGAGAAGGTGGATTTCCTGATCTCCTTGCAAATTCTTAACATCGATTTACAATCAAAGTTAAGACCTTTTTTGCCTTTTTCTGTAAAATTCCCAGGTTTTTTTACAGTAACAATATAGTAAAAAAAAGAAAACCATTACATAGAGCACACATTACCTCACTAGATGTCTTTGTGTTCTACCTTTTCCTTTACCCATCTGTTATCTTGAATACAAAGTGCAACAGACTGGAGGAGGGGTGATTGAGGGACTGTTGTTTTGTTTTACCTTCATTTTAAACAAACCTGAACAATCCATGAATTGGCCCCTCATCTAAACAGGAATAAAACAATCTGTGTTTGGCATACGAGTATAACAGTTACAACTAAACACACACCTTATGAAGAATTCCTACCAGTAAGGTTCAGTCTGTGTAGAGTCTAACTAATGTGGCAGTGTCAGATGTCCCTAACCTTTTCGAGGTCTGTAGTCTTTGTACCTTTGCCCTGTTGACTGTTATGTCCGCACCCCTAGAGATACATTTTGTACAGAAAGTTGTCCTCAGAGGCCAGAAATTCCTGGCATGGAGTTGAGGTGTATGCGTTTTGGCTTCCTGTCTTTTATTTTTTTTTTGATGTGCGTTTTTAAAAAGCTTCATTGGCCTGTGTCAAGAAACAACCACAGAGCCGGGGAGCCAGGGAAGAGGAAAGATGGTGTTTACTGTACACTCATTGTTCTCACTCTCCGGAGGTATTCGCACAGTTTGTGGCTCCTGGCCTGGCCCCCTTGCTCACTCTCCTCTCTGGCATTGGGTCTTGTCCGGAGAGTCAGCAAGAAGGAGGAGAAAGTATAAATGAGGAGCTGGAGGTCTTCTCAGGGCAGAAACGAAGTGTAAACATTGATGTTGGTTTTTGGGCTTAGCTTTGGCCAGGCTGTTCTGCAGTCATCTGCGTTAGTGGGGGAGATGCTTTAAAGGTACAGGAGGCCCTGGAGTCTTAAGAAGTAAAGAACTGCAGAATCTAAAGAGCTATAAAGCATGGTTTAGGAGGAGGACACTGCTCAGTGCCTTATGTTTATTTTTGTTTAGTTATTATATACACAATATAAAGAAGCTATACAATTATTTGTAAACTCTGAGAACTTCTGTTTCTGTTGTATAATTTTAAGGAAAGCCATCAAATCGATGAATTATTTTTAGAAACATGGTGTATATAAACTTTTCCTCATTATATTTAAAGAATTTACAAACTGTCTTGATGTGCCATAATGTGGTAAGAGATTACATTGTACCCACATAACGGATACATTAAACTGGCTGATAAATAAAAGGATGCGCCTGTGAAGCAGGGAGCGGGTCTGTAGGTTTTTTAAATCTGTGAATAAGGAATGAAAATACAAAATCCACTTCCAGATACATATAACTTCTTTATTTGGGAACAATGAAACTGGCATGGCATGGGGAAAAGCTTCATGGACAGCAAATGGGATTGAATTAAAGGCAACTTCTAAAATTTAAGGAAGTTGTGAGTTGTGAATGCCTGTGTGACCAGTCAAAATAAATCTGTTCTCAGAAGAGGTAGAGGAGTTCAGAATTGAGGTGTAGGTTCTAAATGTAGAGGTGAGGAAACCATTTTTGTTTTCATTGTTTTGTTGACGGATCCCACTTAGGCTTTTCTTTTTATATTCTACGAATCTCATACTGGCCCTAATGAATGTCAGGTTATTCATAGTGCATTATTTCTAAATGCCACACTGAAACGATTGTTTGCTGCAGTCATATACCACATGTTGAGGTAGCTCAAGTAAACACCAGAAGCTGTAATAAGGACATGTTGATGATACCGGCACACTGTGGCCTTTATGTGGTCCATTCATCTTGGTCTTGGTATGCTGGTCTGTGCCGGAGTACTGTCAGGCTTTACAGATTTTGAAAGCTTTGGGTTATGTGCATAAGCTTTTTGTAAAATTAATATAAATAAGTGTAAATGTATTTAAATGTATGCGGTGAAGGTTTGGATAATCAGTGTTTGTAATGTTTTAAGTAAAGGTAAATGTGACAACATATGCCCACATGAATACATAGATCAGGAGTGTACAACTATACCAGTCCTGGAGGACCAACACAGTTGGAAAGTAGAAAACTAATTGAATCAGGTGTGCTTGACCAGGTGAACTACCAAACTCTGCTGGACACCGGCTCTTCAGGACTGGAATTGTGCAGCCCTGACATAGATTTTCTGATGCCTGTAACCTTCGTCCATTCTCAGGCTACATCATTGATTTACAGTCTTATCTATTTCAGCATGTTCTGTTCCAATAGGAAGAATAAATATGAGTATTCTTCACCCTCATTGTTACATTCACATTGCCCTTGTATGAGTAGCACTCACTCATGCTAGTGATTTTGAGATCTTGTCAGAGCCTGGTACCAGCTGGTATTATTTAGGTGCATGCACTGACAGTGCGAGTTTGTCCAGAAGCGCTCAGTTTTTTTCTTTCCTGCTTTGTTGTCAACTTTAAAGGATCAGTGCTATCAGACAGATCGGTTTCCCTCAGGACTCCTGCTTAGAATATGGAGAAGAACAAATCAGACTCAGGAGCATAAATATTCCACTGCTGGCTTCCCTGCCTGCCAGTGTGCCACATTCCTCTGATTTCTTTCATCGTTTTTCCAAGATTGTTCTTCTCTGATGAGCTATGAAACGTGGATTTGGACTCTTTGGACAGTTCATTGCGTTTAGACAGTTTTATTTTACGTTTATCCGCTAAGTGCTAAAGGATCTAAGTGCTTTAGTATTGATTATCTACAAATCCTGTAATTCACAGTAACAATATCAGATTAAACATTCAAAGCTTTTCCATGTTGTGACAGACACATTAGCATATATTCTATCTTGTGGCGCTTTCACAGTGACTCTTTCAGTTCTGGTGTAGTGCTGCCTCTGCTCTTTTTTGTTTTTAGCTTTGCTCCTTGATTAAGCTGATGCTTGTGTTCACGGTCATGTATTCAGGACATCCTAATGATCCTCTTGAAAAAAATTAACCTCATAGACTAAACATTATGTTTTTTTTGTGCCTCAGAATCTTTAGGTCTTCACAGCGTTCCCCTCTGTGCCAAGTGTGTGCTTCATATACATAAAGGTTAGCAAAACCAGATAGAATCAATAGATATTGGGCTGCTATTTACATTAAAATACTTTAAGCATTTTAGAGTTCAAATTTAATAGACCTGTCGTTCCACGCCGCAGACATTTAAACTGTTTACCTCTAAGATCTCAGATAAAGATATTCTCTACTTATATTATTTTTGCAATCTTTATTGTTTTTGTCATTTTAGTGACATAAACAGGAAACGAGATCTTAATATATTGTCATTGTGGTTTTTTGGGAGTGTGTTTTGTGTAATGCAAAGCATGAAAGTAATTTTAGACTATATCTGTGTATCCAATTATTATGAAATGTTCACATAATTGTTTGATGTTTTCACATGATGAAAAATAAATAAATAATTTAGAAAGCAAAGGTTGGTAGCTTTCCTGTGACAGTATTAAATGTGCTTGGATTATCTTCTATGCTGGTCACTGAGATCAAATCAGGACATCCCTAAAGCCAGTCTGTGTACAGTAAGGCCACCACAGCTGTGAGTAAGCCCAGAACAGCTGTTCTTCTTACCGCCTTATAATAGAATGGTCTACCACTTTTAGTCTTGCAGTTCTATTTACATACATTGCCAGCTAAAAGTTGGGGTCATGGGTCGGTCCCTGGTCTGTGAGGTGAAGCTGATTACGAACTGAAAGAGGAAGTATTATGGTATGAGTGGGAAGGAGGTATGTGTTATAGGAAATTTCAGCTGAATGTTGGGGGGGTAAGAGTACATGGTTTCATTGTGGAATTATTGACCTATAAACAAAGCATCTTCAGACATAATACAATTCCTTAGTGCATTTGTTGTGTACTGTGTGCTTGTAACTATTTTGTGTGCATTTGGATTTAGAGGGTTTTTAAATCCTGCTTCTTAAGCTGCTTATGAAACGACTCTCCCTCCTTCCTCAAAGCTGCAGCACACTAGGCTAGGAGTGAGCAATATAGCAGAAACATTACATTATATCGTCTGATGACTGCACTGATTGGATTCTGGGTATTGGGCCAATATCAGCAAAAAATGCTAAAATGGATAATGAAGGAAAAAATTAGGCAAGTTTGATTTAGTCACAAATGTTGCCTTAAATAACAAAGAATAGCTTGCAGCATCATAAAACATAAAGTAATAAAAAATATGTCGAGTGATAACATAAGTAACCATACGATAATCACATGATAACAGTGTAAGACTAAAGTAGTAGAGAGTTTGTGTAGTTTGACCATAGCATATAAACATGTCATTGTTTTTTACTAAGAACAGTTGGATTTCTGTCAGCTGATACTCAAGGCTTTGCTATTCGTATTGTAAAGAAAAGGGGATGTGTGGTTTGAAGGCGATTCCAAGGCAGTTTGCATGCCATATTGTAAATTTAACCTTTTTGAATGTTTTTTGGAATGTTCAAAAAACATTTTGTTATTACCCTACATTTGGCCTTAATATTTCCATGGTCCTTGTTAAATAGGATTGAGTTGTCTGACTTTGTTTTGACTGAAAGCGGAGGAGACAGTGAAAGATAAACATATTTATAATGTTCACCTTAATTTCCTGCTCCTGAGTAAGTGGACATGGGAGGAAGAGGAATAATATCCCAAATATTTGCATGAGAGTCTTGCTCTAAGTTGTGGCGGTTTCCTAGATTGAAAACAAACATGGAAAAATAGCCTGGCCATGGTAGGAAGAAGGCTGAGTCTGTATGCATCCCAGATGTACGGGAAGCTCTGACTTCCTGTTGCCACATTTTTACTGAGGGATAGCTGGAATACCAAGGCTGGTTGCCTGAGGAGGCAAAGTATATTGGGACCTAGTCTTTCTGCATCTGCATAATAAAAATGAGTATTGGTCAGGCAATGTCATTTACAACATGACAAAATATCTTTTTGTTAAATATGCCACAGTGTATGATGCTATTTCTATGATATTTCATTGTAAATTGTAACATATCGTCGCTGTCCAATAAAAACCTGTATCTCCCTTTTTTTTCCATTTTGACTTTTATGCATCATTTGAAAACAGCCACTGCTGTTTACACACTGTGAGATTTGCATGATGAACGGACCAACCCAAATGGCCCAGATGTGCTCGAAAGGACGTCTGGTTCCATTGACCTACATTAAAATCGAATGACGTTTTTGGCCTGTCCTGTAAAGTTGCCATTTTGGAGATACTTGTTTTTCTTTGGACAGCGACGATATATAGAATGTGTAGAATTTTACTCTGGTGTTAATAAATCACTCAATCCATCTGTTCATCCAACCATTCAAACAACCAGCCAAACACCCAACCACCAAATCATCTAACACAACTTTTATCCAACTAACCATCCACCTATATCCACCAACCATCCGACCACCCGAACACAGAACCGAACGTCTATCTATCAATCCATCCATTCATCTACCCACCCCACAGAGATTGCCTAGTAAACTTACTATTGGTAAATGAACTGTGATGATAACTCAATACATGAAGAAGCTGAACCAAATTTAATTGTTACTTCAGTATACAGCCAGAATAATACCACTGTACTGCAATTACTAATAGCTCTGAGAATTCAGCAGCACTGAGGTGGAAGCTCATTAAAATGGCCTTGTTAGGACTTAAGAAATGTGGGGAAGTATTTTTAAGAGATAAGCTGGCTGTGTTAAAGCCAGAATGTTAGGTGGAGTGTAATAAGCTATGAAAGGGATGTATTTATAGCTAAACTGGGCAGGCAGTCATTTTGGAGAAAGTGCAGGGTGTTAATTCAGCTTTTGTTTTTGCTTATGAGCACATTTACTAAAGTCTGATACAACAGGAGATGGCAGAGCTTGTTGTTGTTGGATGTAAAGGTTACCACACATCTAGAACATGCAACCATGTAGAAATGAGTCTTTCAAACGGTCCATTTGAGACTGATTTGTTCTTGCTTTTGTCGCTTGTTCAGTTGAACAACTTGGGCTTGAACTGCATGGTCTGGCCATTGGGTTGAATGTGCCTTGTTGTACTCAGGTACCTTATTGGAATTTCTTTTAGTGTGTCAATTTCTGATGTCATGGTAATATGACATAATAGTAATACCAAAAACATTTAGACTGTCACGGATTGTTTGTCCAGTACATGTACTTTGTAAACACTGTTCATCCCCACAAGATTCACTCAGTCTGACAGTATAAACACCCCAATTTGGATTCTAAGGTTTTATGTTATCATGAATAATGTATTTAGCCTAAAGCAGGTTAGCTATTCGCATAAAAGTTCTAAAAAGTATTTCAGCAATAAAAAACAGTTCATAAAACTGCATACTGTAATATATTTAATATGTTTTTGCTTATGGTTTTGTATGTTCTTCATAGTTATTGACTGACATATGCAAACAAGCAGTTTGTCAAAATCAGAGCAATCAGAATGTTTTCAATCATGGCTTATCTGCCATCCCTGATGTGCAGTTTTCAACATTTCAGGTTATGTCCCCTTTTAGGCTGTCTTACTTAACTATTCTCTCTCTCTCTCTCTCTCTCTCTCTCTCTCTCTCTCTCTCTCTCTCTCTCTCTCTCTCTCTCTCTCTGTCTCTCTCTCTCACTCACTCACTTTCTAGCACATGCATTGCTAAAGATGGTCCATTTCTGAGTCAGCGTGTGGTGAGCACGCTACAGAGTGGAAAAAACAAGGAGAGAGAGCTGCTTTTGATCACGCCGTCACGTGAAGCTGACCTACCAGCATGTCCGCAGAGGCGGAGACCAGCACGCCTCCGGCCGAGCAGGCGCCTGTGAAAACGCCATCTAAGAAGGAGAAGAAGAAGGGTATGTAACACTGTTTACACCATTCACGTTTGCAGGCGTCAAGCAGTGTTTCAATAAGATGCTTGCATTCACATTTGTTATGAAGGTCCCATGAGACAGATTGTGACGTCCTTGGCACAAATCTCCAGCAGGTGTTTTTTCAGGCGTTACTCCTCTTTTTTGTCTTTGTTGATTGTACATGTTCCCTCTATAGTTTCACTATGCTAATGTGTTATGTAACAGGTCTCTAAAAGTGTTGGGATGTCATGGACAATTACATAATTAGGGCCCTATGCTTAGTCCTGCTAATGTATTGGCTTCTCCTTATAATTTCCCAGGAACTCATTGATAATAGATTGCCGATTACTCAACACATGTTTGTGAGGACAGGAAACCAGATATTTTATTGTTTTTAGTGGAGCTGCAACAGAAAATTCTGCGACTGCAAGCAGCACTATTCTGTAGACCACAGCGGTAGGAGGAACAATCCATCAAGAGTTCAGTTTTCTCAACTTTTGCTTTTGAATGTGGCAGTAGAATAAGCCGAATACTGTTTTTTTGCTGGGAGCTATAGATGCCAAATTCAGCATATAGAACAAAAAACACGTCCTCCTGCCTTTCACCACCTTTAAGTAAATAATCTACACTGTTAAAGCTCTCGCCATCTATCAATCATCCATTTACATCGGTAACACTGTCATCATGCCATCATCTGCGTAGCTTCATGGCGCTGTAAAAATTCTGCATGCCCCACGACCATGGCACAGATTTGTTAAATTCCATGAACCGCTTTCCTGATTGGACATATTGAAGCACTGATTGTCCTGGCTTTTTATGATAACTGAATTAAATACTGGCCTGCTGAGAGGGGAGGTTTGGGTGAGGTTAAATGAACACATTAACATATGCAAAATGACCACTTACTGAGTTTGTTTATTCTGTTTGTTGTGATGTTTTGCTGAGAAAATAGATGCTTATTGCCCACATAAAGAGCCTTTTAATTCCAGTTCTCTCCAGGGCACAAGTTTTGCACAGTACTATATGCTTCTTTGCAAGCCTTGAATTTGGTTTTCTCTGTGCTTTTTAAAGTGTGGCTTTACTGTGGAACCGGTGCATTCTGTGTGTTCCAGCTTGTCTGATCCAACTAACCTAAAAAAAAGGAAATATTATGATACAGATCATGTATCGTGGAAATGTTTTGATGTTATATTTTTGGCACGCCGCCCACCCTTAGCATGCCATGGAGTTCGGTTAGCAAGCGTGTGGGCCAAATCGTGGGTTTTCACAGATGGTTACGGCACTTTCAGGCCGTTTGTTTTTCTAAAGCAGCTTTGCCAGTCATGGCTGGGAGGCCATGTGCTGAGGTCTGGTTTATCTCAACCCTTTTGTTTGTCCTGCTTTTTTTGTTTTTTGGGGGGATTATGGAGTTTCTCACTGGAGTTCTGGCTTTGTGTCGTGACGTGCCTCCTCCTTTTTCACAGCGAGGCAGCCACCGGACAAGAACTTTTGGTTTAGTTTGGTTTAGAGGTTTTAAAAACCCATTATTGTGTAAGCGTGTCATTAGAGAGATAGTGACTGTCTTGGTCAGGTTTTAAAGGGAACCGCTTGTTCCCACAGGACAAGTGTAACTGGGAGCCAAGCCCAGTGTCCACGTCTCTGAACTAGCCAACAAAGCCAGGCTGACGCCACAGTAGACCTCTATATAATCTATCCTCTGAAGTAAAACTTCTCCATTTGGGATTTTGCCTCAGAATGCTTCTTTTGTCACTACCACTCCTGCAGATGAAAAGCCTCTCCCAAGACTGAATGGTTTGGTTTATAGAGGATGAAAAGCCAGCAGAACTGTACTGACAGGCAGGATTTATTTCACTGTGTCATTTTATTGTGCCATATGGCTCAATCTAATATCTCAAGCTTTAAAGTTGCTGCTTGTTGCCTGTCCAATTGACCTCTCCATGCTTCGCCCACAGTCACATTCTTTTGAACCTAATATTGTAAAGTTGGACAAGATTACAAAGCCCTGGCAAAAATCTAATGAGAAAGTCATTTCCACACAAGACTAGTACAATGTTTGTTTAAAGCTGACACATATCATTGAGTTTACAGTTTTAAATGCTCTGCAGCCGAGCTACACTGTGTTGTTGTGTCTAATCAATACTAGGCAACAAATGTGCCAGCATGCAGAAATACTGAACCTGATCTAACCCAATCACCAATCACATTTCGCACACATTCAAAATAAATGTCATTAAATATTTAAACTGTATGATAAATATCCTTATTTTGATAAATTGTTATACACTCTTGAATGGATTTTTTGTGCCACTTTATGTAAAGCTTGTCCAATCTCATAACAGCTAAGATTAGCACATTTGCAGGTTGTGCATGGTCAGCTTGAGACCTATGGAGGTTGTGTGTTTTGTTATAAAACACAGTAAGTCAATCCATCTATGAAAGGAATCTTTTTGTTAATTTATTTTAGAAATAAATGCCTTTTCATGTTAATATGTTTTACTCATTCTTCTGTATAATTTCCATCTGTCCTTTTTCCTGCGATGCAAGAAACATGACGCATGAGAGACTTTTTTATCCAGCTTCATACAATATTATATAGTTTTTAATATATTTTGATTTTGACTTAATATGTTCCGCATCTGGAGTACATATGAATAGCCACAGTTGTAATGTTTAACAGACAGCCTATTCAGCCTGTTAAATAGAGGACTTTTCTTTTTCTCTTTGAGTGGAAAAAGCAGAAATTGAAAGGATTATGCTTTGGCTGGGTATACATCCAACTTATTCTTATAATAATGCACTACATTAAAATGTAGTGGGAAAGAAAATTGGCCTAAGGCAAATATGTACATCATTGCCACATGGAAATATACAGCACTGTGCAAAAGTCAGAGACCACCCTTCACTGATTTAATTTCCAGTTGAAACAGAGAGTAAATTATTAATATTCCAGTGTCAGGACAAAAAGGAGAAAACATATTTAACAGAAGATTACATAAAAGCATCAAGATCTTTTTTTCAGTATTTAGTGTGTTCACCTTTCATCTTTATTACAGCTTTCATTCCTTTTGGTAGGCTTCTGTTCAGCCTTGGAAGTTGGTTGCATTGTGATATTAAGGAAAGGTGGACAGAGCCACCTGTGGGTTTTTCAGGTCTGAGACTAGAGTGGAGCTTGGTTTTCTGTATGTAAACCTCACTGTGTTTACTGTATGTAAATGTATTACATCGGCGATCGGTGCAGTTATTGCCAGAAGTTAGTAAACTGAAACCTGTAAATGTAATTGATTTGCATGCACATGATACGCACATTCAAATCAAATTAATTCAGTACATTGCTCTTTTAGGCATATATAATTGCACACGGCTTGTTTGTTTGGGCTTAACATATACGTGTATTCTGCTAGACATACTGAATCCGAAAGTAGCCTGTTGAGGTGGTTTTGAACGCAGCCAGATTATTACACAAGGCCTGTACACCTGATTTCCAACACAAATCCATCTAGAAACGATGGCAGGTTCCTAATGAAGCGGAACTGATGGATGAAGGTACTAGCTCCATTTGACATGTACATTGGCTCCACACGTCGATTAGACTCTAAGTTCCATGACATGTTACATTGCTCAGCGTCCTCTGAAGTAGGTCATGGTGGCCTACAGAACACTGAAAGCCTGTATGCAGCATTCCACGCTCCTCCTTGACCCAATAGTTCTCTGGATTTATTTTGCTAAGCTGGACCCGGTGCACAGTGGTATTGTTTGTCTTGCCTGGCTTGCTCATTCCAGAGGAGCATGCTGGTGATGGATTCCATTAAGACTCTGTTGCTGTTTCCACAATACCTTCCAGCTGCGACTGCGAGACCTTCTCCACCATGTCTGTTTATGATCTTTTTCCGCAGGCATGAAAACAACTGGACTGATTCTCACAGTCCCACGCTGAGGACCCTACGGTGACTCAGGCTATAAAGTGCATCTGGGGTAGATGGAGGACTCACACTGTGATGCATTTCTTATTAGAACTCCAGCTTTGCTGCACCAAATAACTTTCAGCTTATCGATTAGTTACCAGTGGCTTGACAACAAAAGCAAACGTTCAATTATTCCCTTTTGCCAAAAATAGTACTTCACAATAGCTACTTTAGCCTCATACCATTACAGCAACATTGGCTTTATATCATTACTTAGATACATTAGCTACTTTAGCATCATACCATTACAGCAACATTGGCTTTATATCATTACTTAGCTACATTAGCTACTTTAGCCTCATACCATTACAGCAACATTGGCTTTATATCATTACTTAGCTACATTAGCTACTTTAGCATCATACCATTACAGCAACATTGGCTTTATGTCATTACTTAGCTACATTAGCTACTTTAGCATCATACCATTACAGCAACATTGGCTTTATATCATTACTTAGCTACATTAGCTACTTTAGCATCATACCATTACAGCAACATTGGCTTTATATCATTACTTAGCTACATTAGCTACTTTAGCCTCATACCATTACAGCAACACTGGCTTTATGTCATTACTTAGCTACATTAGCTACTGTAGCATCATACCATTACAGCAACATTGGCTTTATATCATTACTTAGCTACATTAGCTAATTTAGCCTCATACCATTACAGCAACATTGGCTTTATCTCATTACTTAGCTACATTAGCTACTTTAGCCTCATACCATTACAGCAACACTGGCTTTATGTCATTACTTAGCTACATTAGCTACTTTAGCCTCATACCATTACAGCAACATTGGCTTTATATCATTGCTTAGCTACATTAGCTACTTTAGCATCATACCATTAAAGCATCATTGGCTTTATACTATTACTTAGCTACATTAGTTTTTTACCGTTACTTAGCTACATTACCATTCATGCCCCTGCTTTGCTACATTAGCTTTATACCAGTACTTTGCTATATTTGTGTTATGTCATTACTGCATCCGATTAAAAAAAAAAAAAAAACGTTAACACTACATTTGGGGGAGTGGAAAAATAATTTTAAGGCAAACCACTGTTTTTGAGTTAATTATTTTTTTACTCTCAGCTATCCTGGTTATTTCATACATAACACTTTATAAAATACAGTGGCCTTGACTGAAGTGCTAGTCTTGTTCTTGTGTCTGCTGAAAGAGTCAGTTTACCCTGACAGCAGTATTACTTGCATCAGGGGGCTCATTTGTAAATGGCTGGTGTTTTAGTGCCTGTCACTTGCGAACGTCAAAGCACACCTCATATCAGGAGCACAGTGGGGAACAGTCGTCCCAAAAAAACTGCTGTCTTGCTGTCTAAGGAGCTTAGCGGTCATAGGTCAAGCAGTAAATGACGTGCTTGGTGAGGTCACAGAGTTGCCCCCTAATGTTTCACTATTTTAAAAGCTCCGTCCATCTGCTGGGGGGCTATCTTGGGAGAGCTTCTTTTTTTTTCTTTAACCCTTAGTAGTCTAGAGTCATTACTGCACTGCTTTGCTATACTACTTAAATGTTATTGCATGATAACCTACATAAGTACACAGTTAATTAAAAACTTAATTAAATCAATTTATGTTCTAAATGCAGGGTTCAGCTTTCGCTCATCTAAACTTTTTCAATCAAAGAGATCACAAAATCATGACAAAAAGTATGTCTTTTGTTTGAAGACAAATGATTAACTATTAAAGACTATGATTTATTGTTTGGAGACTATTAGTGTTCTGTAGTTAATGTTTTAAAAAGTTTATGGGTGGTCCATGACTCATTTACCACATTACCAAGCTCTTATATGGTGACATCTTAAAGAATGTACGGCTCATATTCACTTTCTCACTGGATGTTCATCCAGGGAATGCTGGTGTGGCAAGTTGAACATATAAACTTTTAATGGACGGACAGACCACAGACAGACAGTTGGCCTAACTTTGCCACTCAGTTATACTTGCTAGATTAGTTTTCGCTTGGTTGTTGGCTGTAGTAGAACATTTGGGGGGCAGATCAGGCCACATCAGCCTTGGGACCAATCAGTTTAAAGTGAAATGTGAACGCTAGCAAAATACATCAGCTATTGGGAAGTTATTTGGGAGGTTATTTGGTCATTACACATGAATATTGTGTGCCAAGATTAAACTCCTTTTAGAAGATTTTTGGGGTCTTTGCTGAGTAGAACGTCAAACACAAATTCTACATTCGATGAAAGAAATGCAGTATTTTGAAGCCATTCACCACAAAACATTAAATGTGCCTACAAACAAATGGCAGCCAATGAATAGGTGCTGGAATTTATTACAAATTTACAAAAGGTTTTTTTTTTTCATGTAGAATTCTGACTATTCTTCACAGACTGACCAATTTGCATTAGATTAAGAGTATAATTACAAGTTTTATTCATTTTAATAGCCCTTTAATAAGGCTTGAAGCTTTCTGTCTTATTCCACTGACCAAAAACAAAGTCAACAGAGTCAGTTGTGTCTGACCTATTCAGATGGAGAGGAAGTGACTGAAAGAGGCCTGCGCATTTGTTGGCATTATGCGTTAATGGGGGTTGTCCTGTTTCCTGGTGCTAACAGGGGGAACCTCCAGTCTGCTGGCTTTCTGCATGTTGTGAATGTCAATAGCATCTCTTAGTTTGTGCATTGCAGGACCAAAGTCTGGGCCCCTGCCTGTAAGTGCCCACTCTTTCACTCCTTCTCTCCGCCCCTGCTATCTACACAGGGCCAGAAGCCGAGTAGGGAACCCTGCCATATAATGAGTAGTGGTGGGAAGTTCAATTCAGTTTACAGAACTGATTGTCTCTGTTCTTTAAACGGACCAAACTAAATGAAACTTTTTTTTAAATGGAGCCGTGTCTTTACATAGAGGTTCTTCATAGAGTCATAAATAATCCATCCTAGAAGTGGCATTTTACATGTTATTCGTCCTGGTACAGTTTCTATTGGTCCCCATTGATTTGAAAGAATCCACGATTATTGGTGATTACTTTTCACATGTTTTCTCAATTCATCAAATTCGTCATTATCCAACAGAACATGTTGGACACCAAAAAGAGACAATTTGAGCTAAGTTGTCTAGATAGTCAGATACCTTATTGGCTTGCTTGTAGCTTGTTGTCCTCATCTGAGGATTTATTTTTGTTGGCTTTCTGTGACATTCACTAGCAAAAAAGCCCCCCAAAACATATCTTTAATACCCCACACCAAAGCAGGTGTAGCTTTTTATGAGATCCCACCTTCAAGGAACATCTTCATAAGGTCTTGGGGGGGTCCTAGTTTTTAAAATGCAGCATCGTTCTCTACAGACTACTGCATCATGTCTACAAGCATGTGCACAACAGATAAAGTGAGGGTTACATTTTTAATTTTGGCCAAAGCAAGTGTTCCTTTTCAACTGTTAGGTTTTGCATGTTGTCATTAGAAGAGAAGCTTCTGTTTTGCAGATTCTCTACAGAAGAAAAGTGGTTCTTCTGCAGCCCAGAGCCAAAGAACCATATTTAACAAGTGTGCTTAACTAAAAATGAACTAAAAAGCTTCAGAGAAGGAGAGAGTGAAGTGCCATGAAATGAGAGATAATAGTTAAAAGACATAGAAGAGATAGAAAGGTCATAAAGAAGCTAATTCTGAGACTGAGAAAGAGCGAGCAGTAGAGCCAAATCTCCCAAAAAGATAAGCACAAGAGAATAATGCACTTCGGATGTATAGATTGATGCCTGGTGAGTAAATCAAACTGGGAAACTGATATCGAGAGAGATGAAGAATGGGCAGCTTAACTTTCTCCAGAGAACTGGGCAGATAAGAAGACAGAAAAGGCACAAATGACGAGTTCCAGTATTAACAGGCTACCACACAGACACAACACAATACATTTAGGATTGTGAAGAGAACCAGCGGACGTGACTTGTGGCTCAGTGTCAGTGTTGTGCTGTAGCAAAGGCAGAGAAAAGCAAGTGATTTTAGTGGCATTTGAATGTGTTTGCTGTGATATTCTGGGTAATCTCTGACGCTGGACTCTGAAGGACTGCTAGGAAGAGCAGAGACGTTTAGCTTTAAACACCTATTTAAGTTTGTAGGCAAACATCATAACCAAGCTGCGGATTACCAAGGTGGTCTTTTTCACCCATGCTGTGATTAAGTACCACGTTTGTGACGCCTGATTATTGTACACCATTCAAGGAAGTCGAATCATATGAGAGAACTCTTTGTGAAGCACGAAAGCTGTAATAATGGGTTGTGTTGATTGTTAGGCACCTGTAATTGCCTTTTGGAGAGTCTAACGTAGAGACTTGCCTCAGAAACTCTGTTCACAAAAAATTTTGTCTCCGAGTACACATTCTACACTCAGGCATGTGTCGTGCTTGGTTTGTTATTACTTTTGGCTGGAGAATAGACGTCTACAAATGAAATGCTTTTTGATTTACTAGTTATGAAGTGGTTCAGAAGGTCAGTGTTTTTTCTTTGGAGAATTCTTTGCTGTATGCGGTTCAACGTGTCATGCTTCATGTTGGCCAATTCACTGACAGTAAAGAATCTTTCTGGTCTGCACTTGCAGCTATTATTCGTTTTAATCGTAGTATGTTTTTAAGAGCTAAATCTCTTTTTGCAGGCTTGTCCTCCCTTAACAAATCTGTTGACTTGAACAAGCAGTTTCATTTAGCTTTACAATTTACTTTGGATTTAAGTTTGCCATTTGCAATACTAGCATTTCTTAAATCGGAACTTCACCATTTCAGCTTTTCCAAAAAATCTACATAATTAAAAGTTCAGTGTGTTAGATGTAAAATTCTCTGTTACGTTTCATTGTAGAGAAACTTGACAATATAGTTTTCTTTACAGATTGCTCCAAAACTATCATAAAACAATGTCTCTGGCTTTAGGTAACTACTTTGTAACCTTGTCCTGAAATGACTTTTAGTGATATAACTGTAAGAGGCATTAAACTGTTCAGACATCTGGCCTGCATCACCACCACTGTAAACAATTCTAAGTTGACGTGTTTCTCTACAATGTATCATCTCATATCAAACCACTCCGAGTGCCATTTAATTATGTAGAAAATTAAAACGCAGATCTGGAATTTCCTTTTAAATATGACTATATGCATTGTAATGTGGCTTACTTGCTCACTTGGGTTCGGATATCGTTTATCTGTTAATCGTTGTCCATTAATCTCAGGTCAAGTTCACATTTCACATTTGAGTTCTCACAGCCAGCTTTTCCCTGTTTTAGTTTTGCTCCTTATTTTCATTAATATTAAGATGTTTTTTTTTTTATCTGGCATATTGGAGTCAGCTGCTTGTGCTGCTGACAAAATTTTGCAGCAAAGTTGGAGTCAGATTATGCTCACTTTTTACAAATGAGTAAAAAACTTTCATGTGTAATGTAAACACAGTTAAAGTCTTGAATTGTATCACAAAACCATTGTGTCCAAAACAAGCACATTATCACATATTCACTTTTTCAGCCAACAGCAATGTAGTTCCCTTTAGGGAGTGGTCATGTAAAATTGTACGACTGATATAAAACTTTCAAGCCCATGTAAAGCTCTAGGCTGTGGTACACAAACCTATGTTCCCTAAATGGTTAGATATCTCCAGGATGGCTGCAGAAAGCAAATTCATGTCATTACCATCACAGACATTAGTAATGTCATCTTGTTTTTTAGGTTACTGCATAGTCTTTATGTTTTCTTTATCTCTGCTCCAGCTGCAGCAAGTCCAGAGAAAACAGACGAGTTCCTGCTAGCCAGGTTCAAAGGTGATGGCGTTCGGTACAAGGCCAAGCTAATAGGAGTGGACGATGTGCCTGAAGCCCGAGGGGACAAAATGAGCCAGGACTCCATGATGAAACTGAAGGTTAGTTAAATGACAACAAATGAGAGAAATTTGAACCCACATTCAGGTTATAATGACCATTCTGTGTTAATAAAATATTTTATTTAAAACTTCAGAGAACTCTGTTTAAGAGTGTTATATGTAAATATATGTTATCTGTTAATGTAAATCAAATATAATTATATAGTTTATAATCAAATACATCTGGATTTATAAAGAATGATGCTATATTCAAGTCACTTAAGCCCTCATATTCTGTCATGTACCTAATATTTTAAGAACTCTGAGAATAGCTATTTAAGTAGATGTAATCTATGTAAAATTAGGACTGTGCAGTATGACAATATTAATTGTTAACATGATATCCTAAACACATTGTGGATATTTTTACTTTATACAACAATAAACAACACGTTTTACTGTAAAGAAAGCGTAATCAGTTCCTATTTATTTTATTTAGTGCAATATGTGAAACATGGAATTAAAATGCCTGAACTGCTTCTTTTTGCCACTGCTGTGTGTTATAAGGTATCAGGAAAATAAGTATTGGGACATATTGTGTATCAAAATTGCTTATTACTTATGCTATTTTATATTCCCATATCACCCACCGCTGGGTTTAAGCAACATAAAAAGATTTTAGCAAGCTGTTTTTTTTTAGTAGCCTGTAATGTTTAAAGATTTGGATAATTTTACAGTTAAACCTCATCACTGGTTTTAGCCAAGTAGGTAAAATAAGAGGACACAAGGTCCAAGACTGTTTCTAACATCCAACCTTGGTTCATTGACTAAGCAAGTTTAGTTTTCAGCCTGAAAACCTGTTGATTCGTTCTCTGAATGTGTGGTGGTTTTCAGGGGAAAGCAGCAGCCGCTCGCTCTCAGGGCAAACACAAGCAGAGAGTGTGGGTGAATATCTCCCTGTCGGGAATCACTATTACAGATGAGAAGACTGGGGTGAGCCTCCGTTCTATCCACTGCCCATTACTGACTGTATCCCCTTTATCTTCTCTCTTATAAAGATGTGTCTCCTGTTGTTTACGTTAATTGTGCTTAATTATGCTTGCTGACTTCTCTGCAGGCAGTGGTGCTGGAACATGCGGTGAATAAAATCTCCTTTATTGCTCGTGACGTGACTGATAATCGAGCGTTTGGCTATGTGTGTGGCGCCGAGGGCCAGCACCAGTTCTTCGCCATTAAAACTGCACAGCAGGTCTGCTGGGTTTCTGTCTCCTTCTCTCTCTCCATCTCTCTCTCTCTCACCACCACATGCACATATGTGTTTGTTTTTATTAGGCTCTTAGGACATGAGGTCATATGTGTGGCCTGTTTAAAATATGATATTGTCTTTGTTAAAAGATGAAGTACCCCAAAAATTTACTTAATAAAAAATGAAAATAAAAACTTGAATCTACAATAATGTGCCAAGATTTTATTTTACGTAATTTATAATAACTTACTGTGCTTTCCATATGCACTATATATCTATGTCTATCTATGTAATAACATGTCCCACATGCAGTATATTTACGCAAGTCCATATATATATTATGTACCAGTTGTATTTTATATATTTAGTAATAATATGTTTCAAATGTATCATCCTGTATATATGTAGGCCCCATATAACATTTACTACCATTACTGTTTTTAATCCTGTAGATAAAAATTTAGTTTGCCCACTAAAACATTTTGTCCTGAAAAAATACTGGTATACTAGTATTGCTGTTATGCTGTTATGTTACAGAAACATTCGATTGGGATTGGTGTACATTCACAATGCACACAGTGTAATTAGTTTGTGGCCTTATTTGCATATTGCAAACCATATTGTGTTAATAGTTAACATGTGATATAGTTTGAGCAGCTCCAATGCATACACACATAAAAATACCCCACACACATATACAGCCTCATTTCTTTCACTTTTAACACACCTACCACACACACATACACACTTTTCAGGATGCGTTATTTAAGATATTTGTGTTTCCTTTCAGGCAGAGCCGCTTGTCATTGACCTGAAGGATCTCTTTCAGCTCATCTTCAATATGAAGAAAAAAGAAGCAGAGGGCTCAAAGAAGGTACAGGAAGTGTTTCTAGTGGAGTACAACACGATTCTGAACTCAATACTGCAGTCACGGAATTCAGAGTGTTAAAGGCTAATATAATTTCTGACCTCAGAAAGTGATTTTAAAAACAGTGCCAGGGCTAACATGACAGTTCCACAACAGTTATCACTTAAATCGGATTATACAGCCCTGCAAAGGCAAAGAGCAACCACTACAGCAGCAAACTTGAGAAACATAACCGCTATCCAGACGAATATCTAGTAGGTGTGATATAATCCTGCTAAAGCAAATATTGGTCAAAAAAGCAATACACTTCACAACCTCATTCATTCTTGGTAAAGCTCATAAGAAATGCCTATAATCAGATGCATGACATGTTCTTAAACACCAAAAGTGTTCACTCATTTGTGTTCCTGAGTGTGTGTAGATTCTGCGGTTTTTAAGAAGAAAATTCTTCTTAAGATTAGTTGTTGAATAAAGCAAATTTGTTTTTTAAAAATGCAAACAAGATACCGATATTATTCGTCATCAGTTTATCAGAATAAACAGTTCTTCCACCAAGCAATGTATTTTACATAACAGTCACAAATGACTCCATTAATGATTCTTAATAACTCATCACATTATTAAAGAATTGAACTGGTTTCATACAGTGCTGTGCAAAAGTCAGAGACCGCAGTCTTCATTTCCAGCTTAAATGGTCATGGAGTACAAGTTATTCACTTTTCAGGAGATATTACTCTAACGGTAACATGTAAGGATGATAAAGAGACAGTTCTTAAGAATTTGATTAAATTTTACTAAAGTTAAAAAATCTGAGAAAAGACTAATAAAATGGTAGTCTTAGCATTAATACAAAACCTGATCTGCCACTATCCGACAGGCCATACTGAACAAAAATCTGCAGGTATTTCTTTCCATTCTTCCACTGTGAGAAGACATCTTAATGCTATGGGTCTGATAGGATGTGTAGCTGTCAAGAAGCCGTTACTGAGAAAAGAAAAAAAATAGATGTTTGTTCTGGAACACCAGTACCTCACATCTGAAATGTGCTGTAATGTTTTACGGACTGAGCCTGTATCTGCATTTAAACTTACTTGGATTGTGAGAAGCAAAAAATGTTCCCTTATAAAAACTTATAAGACTGAACTTCGGACTTTAAAAAGATCTCCCTGCAGATTTATTGGACAAACTGAAAGCAAGTCTCATAAACAAATGAATGTTGTGATAAAGACAAAGAGAGGACACACTGAACACTGAAAATGTATATATGTATAATGGGTGTGTTTTTCTTCTGCTGGTTAGGGAGCTTTCACCATTTAGCTGATACTGTGTATCTAAAACATATTTAGCTGGAAAATAACAGAACTTTAAAGCTGGTTTTATAGTTTCACTGTTGGCATATTTGCTGGTGTTTGTGTTTGTGGGGCAGTTGTTTTGGGTAGTATCCAGAATATTTATTGTTTGCACAATTCTGCTCTTTAAAGCCTAATTGGCACCAGATACTCCATTATACAGTACACTTTGGAGTTATGTTTATGGGATTCAGCCATAGAAAGACATCATGAGAATGACTGAATCCACTTCTAATAGTAACTTTACAGAACAATACTTGGTTTGTTGCATTTTATCAACTTATTATTTAAATAAAACCTAAAAAAGAAAGTAGCCCGATTAAAAATGGATCATTTTTAACGTTAATATTGTATATGCTTTTTATTTTTTGTTACATCACTCACCCAGTTTTGGATCAGCTTTGTCTGTGCTTACATTGTGTACTTGTTTAATTTCCACCCACATTCTCCAGAGAACTGTTGTCCTGCTTTCATGCTAAATCTTCTCTAATTAACTTCTCCTGTTATCAAGTTTATCATAGTCAAACATCTGCTGGGTTTATTCTGTTTGCTGTAGTCTTTATGGCCTGTAATCTTTGCTGTCTTGCTAATTAGATTCTGTCTCCTCTACAGGAAGAACCAAATAAAGTAGTAGAGGTAAGTGTAGACATCTGCTGTAGCGAATGAGCACAGCACATTCAAGAGTATCAGTTTTTAACAAGGAATTCCACAGACTTTTCTAAATGTCATAAAGAGTGGTTTGATGCAAAAAGAGGATTTGCCCTCTTGGATTTCTTTACAGTGCTATTCAGGAGTCCCAGAGTTTAATCCCCACTCTGAATGGCTTTAAAAAAAAAAACATTTTTAGGCTAAATCCTTCTCACACTATCCCTATGGCTGGGGTGTCTGTTAGTCTGTATGGAATCAATGGCATGTTTTCACAAGTAACAAAGACATCTTAATGATTTAGTTTGAAATATTAGTGAAATGCTCCATTAACCTTCTTTTCAATTCACTTTTCGTATTATTGTATTATGATAATTGTAAAATGCAATTGTTCCCCACAGAACGGCAGCGAAGTGTCACACACCAATGACAGAAAAGTAAGTATTCTTTGTTTTGTTGTCTTGGGGTTTTTTGGATTTTGAATTACATCTCTAATTAGCTCTTGTACTGTTTAATGTCTGTATAGTGTCTTAAAAAGGAAAAAGTTTTCTCTGCAAAAAAATAGAAGTTGTGGGCTGAAATATGCAGGAAAGTGACACATTTAAGTGTGTTAACTTATTTTCATTCAGAAAATAAAAAAAAAAACATGTGTTTTGACAGGAAGTGTTCAAACTTTTATATACGACTGTACCTTATTAATACCACACAGAAATTTACAGGATTATTAAGTGATCCCAAACAGACTTATCTAGTACTTTATGATACACTGTCATCTATAGAACTAGACAAATAGATGCATCTATTTGAGGCCTCAACATGATTGTCTTAGCTATTCTACATGCTGCTATTCATTTTTATTACTTTAATGTCTAATATTTAGCTTACTGACCATTCCCAAGTTCATCAAAATTATCAGTCATCTCTGGCCAAAACTATAATCATCCCAAACCGTAGATTTATCTGCCCCTGTACTAACACAAAGACCACCCTCAAGATAATACAGTACCTACACAGACTATATGCTATATCCCACTTTCCTGCCAGGGTGGGATAAAGTAATGATGTTAGCAGACAGGAAGTCACAGAGACTTGCCAACTGCGGCCATTCAGACTCCTGTCTCCATGAAAAGCACATCTATGCTCATTGAATCACCTCTAGTCTCTCCTATGTTGATTTTTGCAGTAGTGCCTTTAACAGTAATTAAGTCAGAGACTATTATTATTTCAAATAAGAAGTAGGTGGATACACTGTATGTTTTTTAAACATAGAGTCTTTAAGGTTCTGCTGTATTTCCATTGAGGTTTCATTCAGTTGTACAGTTATCAACTACACATAAAATCTTTCATTTTAAATCCTCTGTCCTCATAACACAAAATAGATAAACGGGCTTTATTTGAACAATTGCAGTATTCACAGCCAGTAATTTACTGCACAGCTTTTTGTTTATTGGTGTCATTTGTCATTGCCGAGTTTCTCATCTTTGTTTTTGGCATGAAATCCTCCAAGTACATTATGGTCCTCTCTCATCTCTCGCAGGGCGTCGAACAGCTGGACTTGTTTGGAGACATGTCGACCCCGCCAGACTTGCATTCTCCCTCGGTAAGCCTGGATCTAAACCGCGTCATCGAAGCCAACACACTCTAGATAACAATAAATACATTCCAAGGCACAAAACTTGTTCCTGTAATAAATCACGGGTAATAAAGGATATTTTTATCTACTATTCTCTTTTGATTATATGTTTTTTCAATACTGGTATCGTTAGTTTGATATGTAAAGAACATTATCCAACAAAGCTGCAGTGTACTGTGTAATTATAAAACACAAACATACAGAGACCTCCTTACAGCACTTTCCTTCAGGATCAATAGGGTTATATAGGTTTTTTCCACATAGACTTAGATTTATTGGTCCATTTAGCATGAAATTCCAACACATTGTAAAACGTAGCTCACAGTTCCTAATTCTGTAAAAATCTGTACATAAAATATAAATATACATACTAATTTACTGAATTACTTTCCTTCTATTTTTACTTTAAAATCAAACTGTACGATCTAAATTCTGACTTTGTAGAATGTACTCAGAAACTATTATCGTACATCCACTAATAAAAGCAGCTCCATCATTTATATAGTGAAAAAAACACACATTTCCTGGGTCGATGCTCCAGTTCCACATACTGATGTCCAATGTAAACATGCAACAACTAGGGGCAGATTTTAATAGGGCAAAGTCTGGCTCTGAATGTATCTCAGATGATTCAGTTTTATAATAAATGGGAGAGAGAGTGAAATCATTCACCAGGCACTTTTTCCCAGGTTGACTCCTTGCTGGAAAGTGTGTCCAAATGAGGAACATAATTGGTGCCATTGAGACTCGGCTCCAACTTTTGTATTGAGCTGTAGAGCCTGTGCCGTTGAGTCTCTGGTCTGCTCGCAAAGTGTCTGATTGACCTCAGCCTTAAGGAAATGAGGTCTCTGGGAATAAAGGAGCTTGGCTGAAGCCAAGGATAATAACACATGCTGTAACTTACAAAAGGCCCAATTGTTGGCAGTGAGGAACTACTAAGCTGAGGTGCATTCTGTCATATGGAGCCAGTTTTTCTCACTGCGATGGAGTGTTAGAGTAAAAAATATGAGTGCTTAGAGGGTGAGGGGGTCTTTTTAAGCTTTAATATGAACTACATTTAAGAAACAGTGTGGTGCTATAGAGAGGAATGTCCCCTGGAAAGCGTTTAGATGGAAGTAAAGTACTGTATTAATGACATCCTAGGACTTGGTGTTTGTTGTAGGAGCCTGTTTTAGGGGTTGTCTGTATAATTCCTTTTCTCCTGGTGTTTTGATTAAGTATCTTCTTTTTTTCCATTAAAATGCAATAATCATGAGAGTTCACGCTCAGGTAAAGTGAAAATATTGACAGTGTCTGTTTATAGTTGTAAAATTCAGCCATTAAAATCCAGTCACAACTGGGTTTGAGTTTTATGGAGGCATTCTCATTGGTCAGTTGACATAGCATGTCAATGTCAGTGGTTTGAAGCCATGGAGTGAACGTTTTTTCTCATCTCACTGCATGTTTCCATTGCATCGCTATGTCTTTTCTAAAGCCACAGTACATCCATTCATTTTTGGAGGCCATTTTGCTTATTATATTACACATAAAGATGTCGGTCCTCAGCTATGGAGACGTGGAAATCTAATCTTCTCCCATCTACCTTTTGAAAGTATTAAAAATGAGATATTTTCCCAGAGTAGGTGGCATTATTTCAGTAGTCAGTGTCAAAACAAAATCATCTCTACCAAGGTTCAATCAATATAAAGTGGGAGACTGTGGTAAATATCCAGGGTTTTTTATTTTTTATTTTATTTAAACCCAGGAACAAACAGATGAAAGTTTTAGCATTCGTTAAAGTTAAAAGAAGCAGAAATGTTTCTGCAGGGTTTGACATTGAAACAAATTTCTGACTATGTTGATAATGGCAAGGCCTTTGTACAAAACAGTCAGAGACTTATCTCGTCCATTAAAGTACATGTTTAGACTACTTTTAGCTGGATTTGTTTTACTTATCAGAGGCTTTTGCACAAACCAAATGCTAAACAATTATTACATACATGTAAATTATGTTATACTAGTAATATTATTTGTAATTAAAACAAAGGAATGCAGAATACAAGCATTTTCATCAGTAATCTCAAGCTTATAGACCCCACCTTATAAGTTTGGCTGATTATATTGTTTAAAGTTGTTGACAGTATTAAATTAAAGCCAATGTAATAGGTTATCATAATTTTTGCTCCTTGTAATCATCTTGTATTGTCTACTCCTGACTCCTGACAATTATCATGGTCCCATATGTGTGTTACATAATAAGCGCAAAGTGTTTGTGTGAGTAAAGTGAACTGCTGATGTAACTAATGAACATTTTCTCTTCTTTCAGGAATCTGAGGACATCCTCTTATTGGATCTCTCAACTGAGATAGACAACAACCAGAACTGTGTGAAAGGCAACCCCTTTACCAGCCCCTCCTCTTCCTCTGTCCTCAGTGTCCAGTCCAGCCTCTCGCCTGAAAACCCCTTCTCCTCCCAGCTCAGCTTCTTCCCCACCCCCAGCCATGACCCCTTCAGCGACGACCCCTTCTCCAAAAGCGACGACCAGTCAGCGACTGCTGCGGTCAATCACAGCTCCAGTCACTTTTTCAATGGCGGACCCAAAAACGGCGACTCCGACTACCTGGCTCAGCAGTTCGACCAGCTCTCCAACAGGACAGTCATCCAGTCACTGAGTAACGGCCAGTGGCCACTAGATGGCAGAGCAGTGGACATGGGTGCCTGGACTCAGAATGGCATTCCAGTCAGAGAGCAGAACGGCCACAATGGAAAAGTAACACCAAACCCGTTTGTGGAGGCTGCAGAGAAGAACCTGCCAGTTCAGAACGGAGTAAAGCATGAGAATGGAAACAGGCCAGACCCGGCCATCAAGCAGGCCAAGGATTCAGTCATCATAAGCCCTCCTCCACTCAACACAAAAGCTGGCCGGGGAAGGAGGGCTGTGAAGGTGAGTCCATTGTGATACAGATAAAGCCAAAAAATATTCTTACGGTAATTAAAAGACATTTTCACAATATGTATCACAATACCTTGACACATAGGCATAGTGCACTGTGGCACATGTATAAGAAAAGGTTATCAAAAACTCTGGGTATGATGATTTTAAAACAGGACTAAGTTTTTTCCTAATGAAACATTCAGTTCTTTAGGGACCAATAATGTCCACAAAATCTGCGTATTATAAAAAGTGTGTTGTTTATTACAATAATAAAATATATCACAGCAAGCCAGTCAGATTTGATGTGTTACATAACCAGTATTTTCAAGTGGACAACAATAGGATTTTTGTGTAATAGCTGAGGTGACAAAGTTCATTATTAAAGTCTTTTGGGATCATACACTGTATAATCCCAAAAGACGATAAATGTATAAAACTGCTTAAGCTGGTGGTACAAATGAAAAGCTTTGTTACATACAGGGAGGCACTGCTGAGCGCGGAATGCTCTAACACCTCTGGATGCTTGTTGACTGTCCTTCAGGCACAGTTATAGTAGCTGAATCTTACATAAAATGAGTTATCATGCCATGCTTCTTACATAGTGTTCTAATGACCTGACTCTTTCTTTTTTAATGCTTCAGTGAATGACAAAAAGTAGGTAAGGTTGTTCTGTGACAAATTAAACTGTTTATCTGGCATTGGGAACTTAAAGGAATAGTTTGGCAAAAAATAAATGAGTAAAAAAATATATATATGCATATATATATATATGTGTGTGTGTGTGTGTATGTGTGTGTGTGTGTGTGTGTGTGTATATTTTTTTAATATTTTTATACTATTATATATGTGTGTGTATATATATATATATATATATATATATATATATATATATATATATATATATATATATGTATGTGTGTGTGTGTGTGTGTGTATTTCTCCTGTTATTCTATTAGCCAAGGCATCTTCTTTCTCCTGTTATTCTATTAGCCAAGGCATCTATCTAAAGTTAGATGATTTATAATAAATGACAATGTATTGACATAAGAACCCTTATGTTGCAGAGAGGTAACACTGTAATGATAACACTAGCAAGAAATTAAATAGAGGCTAACTTAGGAACGCCATGTATCATAGAACTGTAAACTTTTGATGCCCTCAAACCAAAAAAGTTGATTTCCATTCAGTTATTCTTTCATCACTTTGGTTAAAAGGCATCATGTGTAGCACTGGTAGAGAGCAAAGTTTTACTGAGGTCTCTATTTATTATTAAAAATGGAGCAAATGACATATAATTTTAGCATAAGGCTCTTTATATCAGTGCACTGTCATTAACATCATAAAGGGAACTTTATTTAAAGGGAACTGTTTACACTTGTGTGCCTTTAAACAGTGTACATGTCCAGTACTATTAAAAAAGACATATAAACCAAGTGGGAGTGTTTGTTTATTATAAAGCTCCTGACAAATAGGCCATCAGTACAAGGCTGAGCGATGTAAACAAAATATTTGCTCTTTCTAGCTCAGTGGACAAAAGAGAAAAAATAACCATTTGAATAGAAAACAACAAAAATGGCTGCGTACTAGTAAAAGGATTTTGGCTGTTTTTAATAATAAAAGTCTTTTTGTAGGTTATACAACTTTGTGAATACTGACATGAGTGCATTTTCAACAATGTTATTTGTTGTTGATATAAATGTTAGTTTGTTAAGGGGTTTGTTAGCTACATTAGCTTTGTAGCTCCAAAATACAACTAAAGAACCAAACCTTGGACTCCAGACAGGTCTTAGTGATGAACTATATTTGGGGTTAGGGGAAATTTGAGTAAATTCGTTTTTTGTCAAACTATTCCTTTATTGTCTAACTCATTTTCAGTGTTTGATACATTTACATGGGCAGTCAATTCATAATCAATAACAGAGTTCTTTCTCTTCCTCAGTCCCCAACAAATGAAAAAGCTGGAGCAGATCCATTCACTTCGCCCAACCAGTCGGAATCGCCATCTCCTCCTCAACCAGACAGCACCCCATCCAACTCAGTCCCTTTTTTCAACAAGAGCCCCAGCAGCTCCTCAGATACCCTTGCAGGCCTTGGTAAAATTCTCAAAACCAGATTAATCCTTTGACCTTTATATGAATATTTTGACCTTTATACCAGTTTAGCGCTTTAGAAATGGCATTAAAATGTCAGAATTTGGCATTCAGATGCCATGGAGAATTGCGTCTGAATACATAATTGATATCTCTAGCATCAACTTTTATCTTGTGTGGTATCTAAAGCTTGTGTCTAAACAGTGTTTAGGCAGTGTAATGGTAATATCGTAATTCTTTTACTAATGTATGTTCCCTTGTCTGTGTTTAACCACTATACCTGAATGAACTGATGTGTTGCCCACTACTACTGCTTGTAGAAATGCTTAACACTTTGGGGGATCTTAACAAACAAGAGAAAAGATCTCCTGTGACCTTTAAAACAATCCAGTATACCCCTGAGTCAACACTGTAGCTATTCCAAATGCAACTAATATTACAAGAGATATAGAGCAAAAGAAAAAGACTGGCCAAGAGGCCAGGTGAGAGAAAATGTGTGAGAGTGTGTGAGATTTAGAACATAAATAAACCATTAATTAAAAAGCAAACCTGATACTCAAACCTGATGTTGTATGTGAATAATCTGCTCACATCGTACATAAAACATACCTTGCTAGCTGCATTAGCTGTATGCTAAACAAGTCTTGACCACTTATGGGGTATAAAGAAAATGGTGTAAAGTAATTGTTATTCTTGTCCTTTATTTTTCTAATTGTTATTTTTGTATGAGAGGGACTATAACAGCCCGTTTGCAGACAGGTTTCTAGTTCCTCTCTTAAAGGATATTTTCTCTCTGCTCTAGGAGGGTTGTCTATTGGACCCTCATCTTCTGCCCCTACTTCTGGTGCAGCCCCATGGAACCCACCCCTCCCTTCCATCTTGCCCTGCGCCAACAATCTCTCTCAGCCTTTCTCTCAGCCTCCAGCCTTCTCCACCTCTCCAGCACCCAGCTGGGGAAGCAACTCTGGAGTTTTTGGGACATCCCCGCCACAACAACTTCCCTCCTGGGGCCAGACCACCACTCCTGTTTCTAATGGCTCCTGGGTCCAGAGCTCCTCCCTGGGTAACCCCTTCCAGACCAGCATCTTCCCTCCATCTTCAAGTCTAATGACTGAAAGTCAGAGAAGCTCCAGCCCTCCTCCACAGATCCCACCTCGTGCAACGTCTGCTAAAGAGCCCCCTAAGATTGACAGTAATGCCTTTGTAGACTTGGATCCCTTAGGCGAGAGGGAGAAGAGGGATATCAAGGACATGTTCAAGGATTTCCAAATGGCTAAACCACCCAATGCTCCAGCTAAAAATGGTGAGAAGATGGGATTTGTGTTTAAAGCAGATTCACTCACATTTACTCTGTCTTTGCAGTCAGTTTGCTTTGTTCTGCAGTGTGCATGCAGAACTGCAGTCATGACCAATGTTGTTTAATACAGTGTCTTATGTTTACAGAGCCACTTAAAGTAGGTGGCCAGAATCTTTTTGACAACCCTTTTGGAGGCTTTGGAGCACCAACATCTGCCACAGTAAGTATTATCATCCTCTGTACAAATGATAGTGTCATATACTGTATATTGACAGATTCATTTGGTACATATGTACTGTACACATCCTGTCCTGCAAATAAAAACAAATGCAGTGATGTATTAATTTACTTGGGAAAGCAGTACAAAGGCAGGATATTTCATGTTTTACCTTCTAAAAGTGTTTATTGGGAACAAATGCTCTTTCTAAAATTGATGCATGTAACATTGTAACATTGAGATGTTTAAAAATCTTTAACAGGTTACATCATTAGCAGATTATTTGCACGTCTGTGAAGGCACTTTTAACACAGAACACATGCTGGAGCAACATGTATTTATATACTCAGGGACATCCGTGCTTATTTCAATATGACAACACCAAGCCACAATTTTGCATGTGTTATAACAGCGTGGCTGCGTAAAAAGTGAGCAGGTGTTCCTGCAGTCCAGACCCGTCTCCCTTTAAAAACGTGAGCAAAGCACAACAGTGAAGGCCCTGTACAGTTACAAAGCTGTAGAAATGCATACCAAAAGAAAGGCAAAAAAATTATGTTTATGAAATGCTGATAAAAGAAAAGAGTTTTCAATTGTGGTGACAACTTTGGAATGAACTTATATTTCCATTAAAAAAAACTAAGAAAATCATAAGGTAAAACATCAAAGTCATGTTTTTTTTACTGTTTTAAATATTATTACTAGTCAAATAAAATGTACTAGTCGCTGCTTTCTGTTTAAGCACTGTGTTAGGCTTTCTGTTTAAGTTTCACATACCAGTTTTATTTTTTTCTGTCAGTTATTAACATTTTAAAGTTTAATAGTCAATATTTTGTTGTGTTATCATGATTTTAAAGCAACTAGACAAAATCTAAGGAATCTTAAGGAAGCCTAAGGAAGGACAAGGAGTTTAGGTTTTTTGTAACCATTTTGCATGTGCTAAATTTTGCAGACTGCTCCTGCCATCAAGGCCGTGGGATCAGATCCATTTAGAGACCCATTTGGAAACCCTTTTGCATGATGGCTGTTCATGTCTATAGGCCTGAAAGGCTCAGGTAAGTCAAGGGAGGCTGAAAGAACCTTAAACGAATACTGATCATGTGGCAGTGCAGCGACTTAGCTTTCACTGAAAAACATCTTGATTTCCCATCGTTTGAATAAGCGTGTCTGTTCTCCATCAGTGAGCCTGTTAGCAAAGCAATATTAGCATGTATGGAGGACATATTCATGTAGAGGGAGTTTATTCAGCATCTCTTCTGATCAAATTAGCTTATAATCCTTAAGTTTGTGTACCAAAACAGTTAAGGTTCTTTATTATGGTTTTAATTATGTCTCAACAGTTGAAATTGCTTGTAATAGTCCTATTAAGTATTGAGGATTACGAAGTAGGCCAGTTTTGCACATATGTTTTGGTGGCATCAGAAAGGCGAAATCAAAATCAAAATTGGCTATACTTCAAATTCAAACAGAATTTTTATCCATAATCTGGACCTCTTATTGTGTTTATATGTGCTCAGCTGCTTCAAAGTGTCTATTTATCACCTAACATCATTCTCTTGATATTTTACAGGGGCACCCATTGAAACACATGATTTCCGTCCAAACCTGCGACCAATCCGAGAGCAGATCTCCCAGTCCTGATGTCACATTCATCCATTAGAGTTCCCAAACCACCAAAGCTCCCCGGAGCCCTTCTCCTTCAGAATACCCTGTATTAACTCTATAGAAACATGGCACAGTAGCACATAGCCTGAGATGAACCTTCGTGCAGGACTCAGTTCCATGACCACATCCAGCCTAAAACATGTAAGCTTACATGTTTGCTGTCATGACTGGCAGTGGAAAGTGCTTTGGATTATATGGCACTATGCCAGTGGTTATGGTAGCCATTGCCAAAACAAAGCACAAAGTCAACTAGAGGAGACAAATGAAGTTCTCATTGCACAAATGGTAGTAATGGAAGAAGACTTTCTCTGAAGATGACTGGACATACAGCATATCTTAGATTACTCTTTTGTTCTTCATTGCAGTATTACTCCTGTGTCTTTCGTTTCTTTTTATGCCTTGTCCTTCCCAGATGCTTTATCAGTTTGCGTTTATCTTAGATTGCACCTGATTGGTAGCATTTAATGACATGTAGTGGTACAGGAGTGGCAATGATTCTTATGAGTTGAATTAAAAGACATTGGTCTTTCATTTTTCAGTCACATTCTGCTTGGCTGTCCAACAGATTATACATTACAGCAAACTTTTGAATACCAACTGACATGACTTGTTTTGATGATGGACTTTAAACAGACAAATAACGTCACTCCTATGGAGGAGGCGGGTTAATGGACAAGCTTTTGCTGGTGGTCTGTTTCTTACTGGTGGCTGCATATGCACCACTGTTTAAAAGTTTGGAATTATATTCATCATTTTTTGCTACTTTATGTACAACAAGAGAAGGTTAGATCTGAAGGGGTTGCTATCAATAATTCAGAGTTTTAGATGTAAGAGAAGTCAGTCAGAGAGTCAGTCAGCAGGGAAACTTGTGGCGATAAGAACCATATTATTTACTATCCAGAATGGCCGGTGAAGCTACATGTGTCCTCTTGGTTTCTATGTAATGCTGATGTGAATAGTAGCAAATCTTAAAATACCGATTTTATTTTACCAATATTTCTGTTGATGTTTTATTCAAAATTTGAGGTACTTTCACAACAATGTCTTATCAGGTTCAGCATTATTAGATGTTAGATAACATGATTATTTAAAAAAAGACATTTTGCTAAGTTGCCTCAACACTTCTGAAGTAGAAGGCATTCTGGGTGTCAGTTTAAATAAAATATCTTATACTTTATGAAGCCATTACAGGATCTTCTATACAGCTCATCAGTCTGGCACATCCAGGTCTGAAGGCAGTACTAAATCATGAGTGGGATATTTGAAAACAATGACGAGGCCAGCAACAAGGGGGTATCCATGTGCTACAAGTCATATATTCTTCAAGAGAGAATCAGTCAGCATGGAAGCCACATGTACAACAAATTACCAGAGATTTACACATTTAGGAAATGCGCTGCTCACAACATACAGCGCAGCCAGTACATCTGTAACATACAAAACCTCTTACCTTACAAAGTAGCATATAGTTTATATTGGTTGAGCAGAGGCAATGTGCACAAAGGTTAGTGTCACAGTGGGATATGATGACTGGCACCCCTGAAAACATGTCTTTCCTAATTACAGCTTTGTACTAATTGCTTGAGCCCTGTAAAATGATATGATAATAATTATATACATGTATCAGGAACCATCTATTAAAAACAGATTCCAAACTTTTAAATGGTGTTACACAGCATTTCGGCAGTCGTGTTAGCATTTGTGTCTGCTGTTCATTCAGTTTGATTCTGTGCTCTGTTACTCTTATTCCACTCCCTTATTAGTTAGTACGTATTAGCTTAAGAGTTCTCTCTTTTGTATCTCTGTTTATATGTGTTGGTTTGTTTTGTTTGGACACTGATCAGCCTGAATTGTTCAGGTAGTACTTTACAGGAGAACGTCGCTGACCACTTGATGGCAATTTGCTGCACTCTCACTTTTTCACCATGTTACACCTTCCATCATATTAAGTACGGGAAAATGTTTTCGGCACTATGAGGTGTACCGATTGAGACTTTTATTAACCTCAGAGACTTCAAGGGTCGAAGGATACAATGAAAAGACGATCCGTCTGTACTGTACTGGAAGTTGAAGCGAGTCATGAAGAGCTGTGTGTGTTTGGAACTGTGTGTACTGTATTTCTGTGTATATATATATAAATATATCTACTCTATTGTGCACTATGCCATTTATCTTGGATGTTATATAGCAGACGTTAATCGAAACTGTAGTTGTTGCAATAAACTGGAATTTCGGTTAGTGGGATGGGCTTAAAACATGTCCTATTTATCTGTCATACAGTATTTGAGTATATTCGAGTATGCCTTAAAATAAAGCAATGACTGGCTCGTCAGTGACGGTCTGTGAGTTGGAGGTGCAATTTACGCATTTTCTATGTACATTCTTTTATTTTTTACTAATCACTTTAAATCACTCTGAATGTAGTGATGGAGTTTTGACTGATCACTTCAGTGCAGTGCTCCTTGGGATCCACCTTTCTACAAAGTGTAATTCTTGACAGGGGCAGATAATTAGGGCGTCCTGGACCCCCAGCACCCGCTGTGGTTGATCGTATTCACATAAGTGTTGTGTAAGGCTTTTTGCTTCCACCACCAACATTGCTAGAATATCTGATGCTGAAGTACTGCAGCTGTGTGTAATGCAGCGGTGCTCACATTCAGATATAAGGAAACCCTGACTATCGAGACTTGGAATGGGAAGAATGAAAAGCATGGGGCCTGCTGGCCAGACAGCCGGAAACACCCTGGACAGACTGCCAGACCATCACAGGGCGGACACACACACTCAACGTACACACAACGCATCATCTCCAGTTCATCTGACAGCATGTCTTCGGACTGTGGGAAGACACCGGAGCACCTGAAGAAAACCCACACAGACATGGGGAACTTGCAAACGCCACACAGAAAGGACCCCGAACACCCCACCCAGGAATCAAACCCAGGCTCTTCTTACTATGCTACCCACTGCAACACTATTCCGCCAGCTGAATGATATATTAAGGTTAAATGAGATGTGGCCTACTGTTCCCTGCTCAGTGGACAACAGAGACAGAAAGTTAATGTGGCAACAAAAATGCCCCCCAGATAGAATTCAAAAGTGGGCCACAACTGGCATAACTATGGCACTGCAGGTCTACTGTCAGCACTAACAACCTGCAATGAGCTAAAGATAGCCCATACCTTTAAACCATGCATTTGGCCCACCTGTCCTATAACTGATCTGGTCCACTTCTGGCACAGGTATGGCAAAGCTGTCTAGTGGCATACTGCATGTGAGCTAAAAGTGGCCCATACATATTAAAACGTGGACCACATGTTCCAAAACAGATCTGGTCCACTTCTGGCACATATACAACAGAGATGCCTACTTGTAGCTGAGGCGTGACCCTAATCTGGTATGTATGTTGCCCACATCGTGCACCTCTCGGTTGCAACTCTTTGGAGTTGTTCACCCAGCTTCTGTCAATCAGTGCAGGAATTGGGCCAAATAGAAATTTGGGCCAGAACAGTTTTGCTATATGTTTGCCTATTAGTAAAAGCGTTTTAGTTGTCTTTAGGAATAAATCAATACGTCAGGAGTAAATAAGTCTTTTTCTTGGTTTACACAACAGATTGGAATGCTATTGGACACATACAACATTTGGGGAGCCGTATGTCTTAACAATCAGAGGATCCGTTTAAGATTAATATTAGCAGTTAGAGGTCTGATCACAGACACTTTGTAATATGTATGAATTCAGTATATTATTAATGTATGTCAGTATAGCAGTGTTTCATAACTGATTCGCAATGAAAATATCACTTAATACTATATAGAGTTATTTAAAAAAAAAAATATATATATATATATATATATATATATATATATATTATTATTATTAAATTAAATATTAAATATTTCACAAACTAATGTGAATCGTGTATGACGCAGTTTCGACTGATCCCGGTAATAAGTCATCATGGCTGATCATCAGGAGTGGTCAGAGTTCAGGGCTGTCTGAGAACAGCTCGCCTGTGTCAGCACATGCATGAGTAAAGGGTGTTGATAACACCCACTACACGTGTGTCACACAGTCCTAGCCGGCCGGCCGGCGTCACAAATGCAGATGGTAAATGTAGTTTTTCCGCCTCGATGAATACGGAGAAGAGAACGCTCGAAGACTTCAGTACCCACAATCCCCTGCGGGCGGAGCTCTTTAATCCGGCGTGGGTGCGAGCAGACCGGCCGTTCTGTGCCTGAGGGAGGGAGTGGGGACAGAAATGTGACTGCAGTGCCTTTTCTTTCACTTTATTTCATCACTGACAGCAGCCGAAGTGAGTCGCTCCGTTTCCTCGTTTCGCTGGTCTGTATGTTGTTCATGTCGTTTCCGCGGCGCGGCGTGTCACGAGCTCTGCTGTCTCAGCAGCTGCGAGCTGAAGCAGTTTGTTGGAGAAGCTCCACTGCGGTATCATGTGTATCATGTCTTGCCATATTGGTCCTGTTATAGGACATGCTTTACTCTAGGGACCACCGTAAAGCTGTCAGCTTTCCTCTGCTCCAGGTCTTTGCCTCCTCGTGTGAATCTGACGGTTTGGTGAAACCTTACCACACCATGCCCCCGGGGGTCACCGGGTCTCAGCCCACGTGTTGTCTGACCTATAGAGCTTAAAGGGACGAAAATGGTTTGATCTCTTCCCTGGTGGTGCTTTGTGGATGTAGTAGACAGTTAAACTACATGATTCGTCTGGACTCTCTGGCATGCTGTACTTGCTCTCTTCTCAAAGTGCCTCTATCATGGAGAAGTTTTCTCTCACTTTTTTTGAGTTTGATGTAGTATATCAACATGGTCTCAGGGCATACTGTTGATTTGCCAGTCCATTCAGTGAACTAAGCTGTAAGAGCTGTCTGTTTTTGTGTTCACTGTTTTTGTGACGACATAAAAGCCAATGATTTACACATGTCCACCTTTTCTGCCTGCGGTAGTGTAGCTCCACCTTTTCCTGCTGAGGTTATAAGGAGCATTTCAGCCTAAATCAATAAACTGCTGTTGGAGTTAAACACAATGCAGGCAAGCCAATCAGAACAAGACTGGTTTGCATATTATTATTAAAGGTGCAGCCATGAAAACAGCTGGGATAAACATCTGTCATATAGTCTCAGTTCAATCCTACAGAATGGAAGAATGGATGTAGGACTTACAGCTAGTTTAGTAATATTAGTGTATGGGGTAAATAGCAGAGAGCTGTTCAGGTGAGTGTTCGCTAAGACTTTCCTTCTTTTCTTTAGAATGATGCGAAGAGCAAGAATCAGCGTTAAGCCTAACTTCAGGCCTGGAGGTCGAAGTGTTCCAGCTGGACAGGAGACCTCACAGACTCCCACAGATGCAAATAACACCCCGCCCAGAGCCACAGCTGAAGAAGCAGTCAAACCGCCATCCTCACCCCAGCGAAAGCCATCAAAGGAAGAGCCTGCCAAGGCCAGAGGTGTTGAAACAGCCCCCAGCTCACCCTCAGAGGAAGCCTCGGCTGATCTGTGAGTTCTTCTTGTCTGCTGATGAGCGTATCTGTTCTTATTGTTTATAATATTAGAAATGATGGCAGTCGTGAATTCAGGGAACTTGACCACAGCCCTGTTCCTACCATGGTATTAGCATCCTCATGGTAATGATCTCCTCACGAGTGTGCAGCAAATCACCTAACACCTAACGTTTACACCCAACGTTTCTATGGGTCTTCAGTATGTTTGCAGTTGCAGTGACAACTCTGATTGAATTACAAGCCTGGAGGAAGGGTACCAGGCACATATACTATGCCAGAGTTCATGTGTGAGTGACAGGCGTGTATTGAACACTTATCGAAATGCAGAGCAAATCGCGCCCCGTGGTTGTGCTGAGTCCGGGGAGTGGAGAAAGATTGTGATCATTCATGTGTCTGTGACAAACGCGTATGTAAGACATTTACGGAAATATGGAACAAATCATGTCCCGTAACTTTGTGTTCTTTAGCTTGTGTATATATAAGTTCATACATTACCTCATAGCAAGTGTCCCAAAACACTTCCAGCTCACAGGGTATTTTTCCAACTCTCCCAGTTAACCTCTCCAGGATTGTGCGAGTGTATTAGCTGTTTGGGTGGATCTGAAGTTCTTCAATGTTCACACTATTAGCAGAGCCTTTGTGGTCATACATGTCCTCGGCCAATTCTCAGGGTGCTGTGAGTGATTGGATTACAGAGTCTTCATACCTGTACTCACCCTACGCAAAGATGTATATAGCTTTTTTTTTTAATTTTCTTTTATGAAGGCAAATTGGATTTATTTGCAAGTGATCAGATCAGATTTGTGGGTCCAAACATCACCAACCTATGTGTATAGCTACGTAACTGCACTGGTGATGCGGATTTCAAAATGCAAATGCAGAAAAGATGGCGGGGCGTCATCTCGCCCTGCAAACAACTGTCAATGTCTATTACATTGCAAAATTTAGTGAATTAAATTTTATTGGAATTGCATTTCAGATCCTCAGAATGTGGTTTAGATTTTGTTTGTTTTTTTCTTTTGTTTTTTTTTCTTCCCCTATCAAAAATCTGCCTAGATACAGTCTGCATGTGCCAAAAGTCAGATTTAGGCTTGAACAAGGCCTTTGAAGTCTACAAAGAATTAGCTTTCTATGTTTAGAATTAACTCTCACTAGTTAAGCAACTCTACCTGTTCTGTATTCTCAAATAGACTTGTTTGTGTGGTTTGAGTTTTCAAATAAGGAAAAAAAAAAAAGAGAGAGACAAGTTTGTGAATCAAAATGAATGAGCAGTCTGTTCGATGCAGTTAAAGGCAAATGTAATGATGTAGGCATGTAGTTGTAGTTCACCATGTTAGCTGCATTACTACAAAACCAAAGAAGGAAACGTTGGGGTATGAACACGTCTTGGCTAATGTAAAACTTAAATCACTTGGCGCACTGAACATCCTGTTGATATTTTTCTTTGCTGTACGTTTGATGTAGAAATAATGGAGCACACTCAAGTTGCACTACCACTCCAGCTGCTGTTCCCCAGAGAAGGATGAGGGTCTCTGCCACCCCAAAACTTGTTGGGCCTAAAGCCACTTCAACACCTCGACCCTCCACCAAAATGCCTCGATCTGCACCATCAACATTACCCAAAGAGGCAGCTTCTGGTTCTGCAAACTCTGTCAGTCTGCCAGAATCCAGCACATCAAGCTCCACAACCCCCACAGAAGTAACCATACAGTCTTCCAAATCACATGCACCATCTTCACCATGTGTCCCTTCAACCTCAGGCCTTCTCAAGCCTCAAGTACATAAGAAGTTATCAGTGGAGGACTCTCCACCATCACCACAGCCTGGACAGGTGCCTGAGCAACCCCTATGTGACCCAGAACCTCAAAAATGTCCTACATCTGAATCAGATATGCCTTCAAGCTATGTGAAACTGTCCCGTTTTGATGAGCCAGGGTCTCCACAGAAGGGAACTGAAATGTCATCGGACACAGAGAAGATCCTGAGAGCCCTCAAATTGAAGGCACTGATGAAAATTGAAAGGAGAAAAGATATTGTGGTAAAAATCAGCCTTTAAGATCCATTTTTTTTGTCCTGTTTGTTTTTAAAATCAGATAACTTGTTGTTGTTTGTTCATATGTTCTGTCAAAACAGAACTTCTTACGAAATGAACTGAAGCAGTGGTTTTGCTATAATTAAAATGGGGGATCCCGGCTGGAAAATCAATCATAGGTATGCAGGGTTTTGGGTATATACCTTACCAGCGTACAGCATGATCTAAAGTGTGTATATATATGTATACATACATACATTAAAAAACAGTTTGGAGACTTTTCTTTAAAAAATCATGTTGCTAGAACAATGTCGACTCTATCATTATCCCTCATAGAGATCATAGAGATGTGCGTGTCTAGCGCATATAGGCCTTTGTTATGCACATATATCAGTGCTGCATCTCCTAGTTATTCAAGAATACCAAAGACAGAACTTCACAAATGGTGGGTGAAGCAGGCTAAAAAAAATTCACTGGAGCCAAAAAGTTAATAAGGGGGTCCCAGGGGGATTTCACACCTCAGCCACAAAATGTTGTTTTTGAATAGACAGATTTGGCAGTAGGTATTGACTTAGTGGTCAAGTCAGGTGTCAAGCCAGATTTTTCTCAGAATTCACAAGGAGTTGTTTTCTTTGTCCTTAATGCATTAGAACGAAAAGAGAAGGAGTAGACGAAGGCAAGAATACACTTCTTTGGACCGCAGTAAGATGACTATGAAGGATCTCATATACTACCTACCAAATACCAGCCCTATGAGGTATGTAGTCCTCCTGCTTCTAAATGTGCAGCACAAGTAACTGATGTTATATTACACATAAAAGAAGACATGAAAACTTTCAGTACGTATTAAACCATCTGGCTATCCGTAAATGTGACAGGGGTTCAACAGTGGGTGAAGAGAATGAAGAAGTCATTGTTCCACCATCACCCAGGTAAGCTGACCCAGGTCATCATGGACTGAGAAACAGCTTCTTCCCAAGAGCTGTGGCCTCCACAACACCTCACTGGCTGACTGATTACTACCTCTGGACTGATCTTGTTCACATTTATGCACATTTATGTACAGTGACCTTATGTTATACATATTATCCATAGTGTAATTCTACCTCCATAGACTTATACATCCTGGATATTTTGCACATCCATTTGCACAGTCACTTTACACACTTATTGATTTATATTGTTCTGTTGCAGTACTTTATTCCCATTCTTACAATGAGGGCACTGTTCATATGTAAATATCATAAATATCTCTATTTTAATATTTTATATTACTAATCTTTTATTGTTTATTTTTTTACGTGGAGAGTGTCACACGAAAATTAGTTGTATGCAGAACAACAATAAAATAATTTTTTTCTATTCTAATCTACTAGATCTAGTGTATAGTATTTAGTCCCCAAAGAAGAGATGAAAGATTAGTTTCTCCTGAACTGGAAGATGGAAATGTTTTGAACAACAGTTCAAAGTGTGAAAATGATAATCAAAGCCCCTAAAAAATTGTTCTTAGTGTGCCAGAGAAGAAACAAGAGACAGAGGAGGAAGAAGAGGAAGAGTGTGAAGATCAGGACATGCTGGTGCCAAAGGTCAGAGTAGCAGAGGATGGCTCGATTATTCTGGATGAAGAAAGGTAGGTCTTCCTTACCTACAGACACCACTACACATCTACATTGCTGTGGTGTTGACTGTTTAAACCAAGATGACTGGCTGTTTTCTCTCACCCCACACAAAGAGAAACATGGTTCTAGCCTGGTGACTCGGGTTATCAAATGCTTCTGGGGCAGAGGGACAATGCACTTCCCATTGGAACTCTGGATTCAGTGTTGATCTGCAGAGAACACTGAAGAGATTATTTAAAGGGGTGATTTGAACACAAGTCAAATGTTCCCTTAACTGCTTACCTGAAACTACATTTAGCTTGTTATGGAATCTGAAATAAGCTGGCTTATGTGGTTTCTGACACTGAATGACATGCTGGAAAATGTTCTGTACAGTGCTCTACTCTTGTTTGCTATAATAGATAAGCCTATATGGCGAGTATGATGTAATCAGGATTAGTTTAACATTGGGATAGGGCAGGCCAGTATGAATATATATGTATTGTTCTTGTGTTTATGTTACAATATCATTTAATCTGGTTTTCTACGCATGCTGTTAGTGGATGTCATCAGTCAGTACTTGTTAACACTTGTTTCATTACAAAGAAAGCAAAATTAATTCCGTTTACCCAAAACTATCTGCCATGTCATTATCTTGGGGACCTTGTGCTTGCTGCACTACAAAACATTAATTCATTCGTCATCTAAGCCTTGTAACTTCTTGAATTATAGGGGCTTGGGAGGGGCCTGGAGCACATCACCAGTTTATCTCTCACACACACACACACACACACACACACACACACACACACACTCACCTAGAGGCAGTTTAGCATCTCTAAGTCAAGTGATGATATGTCTTTGGACTGTGGAAAGAAACCCACACATACACCATGCTGTCCTAGTACAAAACATATTTGATTGATTTGGGCCACAGAGTACATACATAAATGCCCTTCCGAATGCATTCACATTTTACTTATGATGGCCAGCATGGCAGTTCACATGGGATTAACATGACATTGTTAGATTATATAAAAGCACCAAGATACTCTCCTGAAGCAGGAACACAGTCCACTGTGGATTCGTAAGGAACTAAAATCGCTATGAACCTATGAGCCTCCCATCTAAACCAGCTTTACAGTGTCAGAAACCTCATTTACCTGTTGATGATTACACTAGGATTTTAGTATTCATTTTGCACAATGCTATTTTGTACACATAAGCTTCTAATTCATGTTAGCCACATTGGCCTCATGACTCCAATGCAAAACTGTAAATTGGATGATTGTTGCAAAATGAAGAATTTTAAACACATTGTGTGTTTCAGTCTGACAGTGCGAGTTCAAAGGAACTCTAACACCAAAGTGGTGGAGAACTCGACTGCCCTGTTCGAGCGAGGCTCTACTACAACATACACAAGCTTCAGAAGTCTTAAACATGTGAAGAGCTGGTCAGTTAGAGGTTGGTAACACTATTCTTACATTTGATGGTGGATCCTGGAGATTAGATTGCTGAGAGAGTGTAGTGGCTATTCTTTATGATCTTGTGTAACGGTATTGGTGCTTGTAGCTCTTGACCTTGGGCTTACGGATTGTGTCTTTCAGAGACAGACATGTTCTTTCTGGCCATCAGCATGGTAGGGACCGATTTCTCTCTTATTGGTCAGCTGTTGCCGCATCGTAGCCGTGTAGAGATTAAGGTACTTTCTTTTACTTTAACATTGTGGATTTGCAAACTTCTTTATGAATGAGGTGGTTTAATTTTTTATATCTGATTACAGAACAAATTTAAGAAGGAGGAAAAAGCAAATGCATGGCGAATTGACAAAGCATTCAGTGAGTGCCCCAAGATGTTTCCTATGTAAATCCCACTTACAATATATTGATGTATAACAATTACAGAGAGTATGATACTTAAGAGGTGTAAGAGATGTTTCTGATCATGGCTATGTGTATAAAATTTAATTATGTATATGATTCTTACAAAGTCTTTTACTAAATTCATTTTCTCTTGCCCTCCCACAAGGAAACAAGCGGCCTTACGACAGGGAGTTTTTTAGCTTTCTGTTAAAGAAGGTTTTGGCCAAAGATAAAAAAAAGGGAAAATCTGTCAAACTGGTCATGACAACACCCAGGAAACGTGGGAAAGCCAGAGGTAATATTACTTTGCCAGAGTTGTAACCAGTAATGATAGGTACATTTAAAAGTTTGAAGAGCCAGTGGGTGATCTCGTCTATTCTTTCCTCAGGTCAGAGGGAGGAAGAGGATGAAGAGGAATATCTAAGTGCTTCTGGTGAAGATGAAGACTTTGACATGGAGGATGGATGTTGCGTGGAAGCTGAAAAAGAAAATCAAAGTCTTCCTACTGTGAACAAAGCTGAGAACTCTGTCCCCACTAAAAAGAAGCGCAGAAGTGCAAAGATGGTTAGTGAGGATAAGGACAAGGAGGGCTTATCTGAGGAACAGGGCAAAAAGAAAAAGAAGAGCAAACGAAGGAAAACCAAAGAAGGTAGGTGCTTTATGTGGGCTTGTCAAAGGTATTAAATATTCGGCTTATTAAATATCACAGTAATTTACTACAGTTGTCTGTTATACAGGGCTCTAGAGTGCAACCTAATTTCTCAATTGTGCGACAAAAAAAATCTGAGGTCGCACCAGTGTGACCAGCCGTTCGATAGGGGAAAAAAAGAAAAAGTCTTCGCGACTCTGAAAGCCTCCCTGTAGTTAAAAACAGACACACATTAGGCCCATTTCGTGGTCTAAACCAATCAAAGATAGTGAAGGGCGGGATATATAGAAAGGACCTTGTGTATATATAGAGGGATATATAGAAAGGACTTTGAAAACCATGTTACATTAATTTCCTTTATAATGTAAGAATGTTTTTTTGCCCACCTGTAAAGTTGGCATTTTAGAGGTACAAAGTACCTCTAACATTTAACTGCATTTGTAAATACATGTAAATGAATTTGCGTCATTCCCAAGACGAACTGACGCTGTATTGGCCGCAAAAGGGGCCCTACACCATACTAATAAATGATTGTGGTCTAAAACCAGGTGTTTCAGTTTCATTGTCCAACCCCTGTATATAGCTGGTTATTGTAACAATGCCACATTCTGTCATTTTTAGAAGAGGCTGATGTCACAGAGAGAGCTGCTAACGTGCTAACTGCTAACGTGGTAGCAGTTAGTGTCACAAAGTGCTATAATGTACTATAATGTATATTTCCAGTTCTTAATATTACTGCTGAGACCTGAATCATAAAGCCTAACAACCAATCCTGAGTTTATTTACATAATGTTTTTAAGATCCACAATGATGCCCTCAGTGTAACTGGCATAAGTTTTTTTTTTTTTTCCATTTATGAGTTGTTATGAGCTCATAACATATCAATAACATCACTTTACCTAAAGTCTGTAAAGAGAGCTTGGTGTTCATTAAAGGTTTTGTGCATTTACAATTTTTTTAATGGTTAGCATACTTTTTAATGGCTAATTAAAAAGTGTGCTAACCATTTAAAAATATTGTATGTATCTGTGTGTATTTGTGTAAGCACTTTGTGCTATTAAGCCTTTTACTGTGATGTTATAACGCTTTATGTCTGTGATTTAGAAATATTTATGTAGAGTTACAAAGGCTTATGTCAAGTATTATAAAGCATTATGAATGGTTTATAGATGTTTATGAATGCACTTATAATGCATTATGGATACCTGATTCATAGAAAGTGTTAACGTCAATTCTGTAGAAACGGGCTGGTTAGCTTTACCAGCATGCTAATACCTTTGCCCAACTAACTAAAGTATGGCTAACTAAACACTGACCAGACTGACAAGTTCAGATCATTTAAAAATGGTGATTAATATCAGAGAGAGTGAATTTGACCAACAGTAGAAGTGACAGAAAAGGGAAAAATGAAGCCTGTGCTGTAGTGTTAGGATCTAGTCTGATCAGCATTAATGTAGTGACAGACCCAAACGGTGCAAACATCCTAATAAAAATATCTGCCAGACCAAAAGTAGATTGACAGTGAAGCAAAATCAAGCCTGTGCTTTGGTGTCTGGGAGAGAGCTTATCGTTACCAGCCCAGATGTGTACCCCACAGCACAGGCTTGGTTTAAGATAACAGATATTAAAATGACAACCGTTAAGAAGATGAAGGCAATGCGGAGTGACTGGGGTTGGAGTGAAAGCTGAAATTGAACATGTTGCTGTGGTGTGTGCAGACAATGTGTGGGTGTAGGTCTTTGCCATGGCTTAGCTGCTATCATGCTCTATTTTTCCTGGCTCTGGTTCTCCCCCCCTTTTCTATTAATGCCAACTATCAGTGAGATCCCACACCACCAAGCAGTGAAGCCGCTAAAAAAGGGTAGAACGTTATTCATCTACTCGGACATGGGCAAAAAAAATCCAGTGGTGGTGATGATAGTAAAGAGCTCAACTCTGCAGGAAGCGCAACCTGGCATAACATGGAAGATGACAGTGGTGTGCTAAAACACAAAAATCCACTAACAAGACGATGCAGGACCATAGTTGAGAAACGTCGTAGGAAAAATGTCAAGGAAACCTCTGTGACATTTGGGAATACACATATTGTATGTTATAACCAGAGTCATTCACTTTTGGTTGCCATGTATGCTGTCTGTGGCAGGATTCAGTGTGGATGATATTGATTTTGCATGTCAAAACTTGGATTCAATATTGTTTAACAAAACAAAGTACTGTTTGCCATTTCAGCCATGCACCTTTCTGAGATAGATGGTGAAGGTGAAAGTGGCCTTTTCAATGCGGACAGCAACGCCGCAAATGATGATCTGGGTGACGAGCTCAACTCAAGTACATCTGCTCCAAAAAAGAGGCGTAAATGCTCAGATAAAAAGGGAAAGGAGGAAACGCAGGATGAAACAGTTGAAAAACGCAAAGGCAAGCGACGCAGAACGTCACTCAAAGGTACCAACATGCATATGACTTCAGATGACATTTACTAATGTGTAACATTTTACAACCTCATTATCATTCCTGACATTTAGCGTCTTCGGACTAATTAAAGTCTCTTGACTACTCTTCTTCTGAAGCTTCAGTACCTTTCACCATGACTGTTCCTGCAGATGAGTGCTCCACTTGAGACGGAGCAGGTTTTTACTTGATTATCTGGATTGAAATTCGCAGTTGCTGAAAACCCTGACGATTCCATTGATGCTACTGAAGAACATGGGATAGCGGATGAGGATGATTCAGCAGCTACTACAAAGAAGCGCAAACGTTCTCAAAAAAGTAACTCCAAAGAAGGCAGACCAGGCAAAGAGAAAAAGAGCACAAAGAGAAAGAAATCACGGAAAGGTAATTTGTTTAATTGGTTAGTGTTGTTTTATGTATAGGAGTGGTGTGGCAAAACAACTAATTCTCAAAAACTTTTACAACCTCAAATGCAGTCACCTTTGTGATCAGCTAAAGCTTATGTACGCAAATTGGTCAGTATTAGCTCACAGCCCTGGCTCTGTAAATGGAAAATAAACAAAGTGAGTTGGGATGAGTCGCATTCTTCAACCTGATCGGTAATATGCACAGAATGGAGGGAGAGGCTATATGCTGAACTCCTAGTGTTGTTAAGGAGGAGAGAATAGAGAAAGATATCTAAAGAACAGAGACCAAGAAAGAAGGCAACTTTCTTCAGCTTCTTGTCTGATTTAGATTCTTTCTCAGACTCTCTCTCTCTCTGTCTGTCTGTCTCTGTCTCTCTCTCTCTCTCTCTGTCTGTCTCTCTCTCTCTCTGTCTCTCTCTGTCTGTCTGTCTCTCTGTCTCTGTCTTTACATTTACATTTACATTTACATTTAAGGCATTTAGCAGACGCTCTTATCCAGAGCGACTTACAACCGTGCTTAGTGATCTGTTGGATAATATTACAGTTAGTAGGAAGTTTAGAGCCTAAAACTCACCACGAGCTCAGACACTGCCCGAACAGGGGGCCAGTGCTGGTACCTAGAGAAAGGTCATTATAAGTGCAACACAATATACATTGACAAAGGACATAAGTGCAATACAACAAGATCATTAAATTGCCACACGATACACACAATTTACACCTCTACTAGAGCTCACTCGCTTAAGTGCTTTACGAAGAGATGGGTCTTCAGTCTGCGTTTGAAGACCACGAGAGACTCCGCTGTTCTGACGCCCAGTGGGAGTTCATTCCACCATCTGGGAGCCAGGACAGAGAAGAGTCTGGACACTTGTCTTCCATGTGTCCTCAGGGATGGTGGTTCGAGACGAGCTGTACTTGAAGCACGAAGGGCTCGAGGTACAGCTCGACTCTTCACCATTGCCATAAGGTAGGGAGGCGCTGGTCCATTCTTGGCTTTGTAGGCGAGCATCAGAGTTTTAAATCTGATGCGGGCAACGACAGGAAGCCAATGAAGGGAGCGCAGCAGTGGAGTGACGTGGGTAAACTTCGGAAGGTTGAAGATGAGACGGGCTGCAGCGTTCTGAACAAGTTGCAAGGGCCTGATGGCCCGCAGAGGAAGACCAGCCAGGAGTGAGTTGCAGTAGTCTAGCCTTGAAATGACCAGAGACTGGACCAGCAGCTGGGTGGCTTCCTGAGAAAGGAAGGGTCGAATCCTCCGGATGTTGTAGAGGAGGAATCTGCATGACCGAGTCAGGTTCGCTATATGAGCCGAGAACGATAACTGGCCATCCAGAATCACTCCAAGACTTCTTGCATCCTCAGTCGGGGTGATCAACGAGTTCCCGAATGAGATGGTGAGATCACAGTGAGGACCTGTAGTGCTCGGGATGAACAGCAGCTCAGTCTTGCTGGGATTGAGCTTAAGGTGGTGAGCTGTCATCCATGAGCTGATGTCGGTCAGGCATGCTGAGATGCGGTTGCAGACCTGTGTATCAGATGATGGGAAGGAAAGCATGAGTTGCGTATCATCAGCATAGCAGTGATAAGAAAAGCCATGAGAAGTGATTACTTCTCCAAGAGAAAGAGTGTAAAGAGAAAAGAGAAGAGGACCCAACACCGAGCCTTGAGGGACACCGGTGGAGAGCCTACATGGAGCAGACGTGGACCCATTCCATGTTACCTGATAGTGGCGGTCCTCCAGGTAGGACTCAAACCACTTCCATGCAGTGCCGGTGATTCCAAGGTCGGTGAGGACCGACAGGAGGATCTTGTGGTTCACCGTGTCGAAGGCCGCAGACAGGTCGAGCAGAATCAGAACTGAGGACAGTTTGGCTGATCTCGCTGTCTGAAGCCTCTCAGTTACTGCAATGAGAGCAGTTTCCGTGGAATGGGCGGGTTTGAAGCCGGACTGGTTGATGTCCTGAAGCTGGTTCTGGGAGAGAAAGAAGGAGAGTTGATTATAGACAGCACGTTCAAGGATTTTAGAGAGAAAAGGAAGAAGAGATACCGGTCTGTAACTGCTGACGTCAGAGGAGTCCAGTAAGGGTTTCTTCAGGATGGGAACCACTCTGGCAGTCTTGAAGGCCTGTGGAACACACCCTGAAGACAGGGAAGAGTTTATAAGGGAGGAGATGAAGGGTAGCAGGTCCAGGGAGATTGACCGGAGCAGTGGGGATGGGATGGGATCCAGTGGGCAGGTCGTGGGGTTGCTGGATTCCAGTAGCAGTAGGATGTTATCTGAAGAAAGAGAAGAAAAACAGGTTAAGGAGTTTGTGGCAAGAGGATGAGGACTGATGGAAGGGGGAGCGGGGACAGGGGAAAACGACTGGCAGATTTTATTCACTTTCTCTTCAAAGAAAGTGACAAAGTCCTCCGGGGTGAGGGAAGAGGGAGGAGGGGGAGAGGGAGGGTTGAGGAGAGAGGAGAAGATGCTGAAGAGTCTCTGTCTCTCTGTCTCTCTCTCTGTCTCTGTCTCTGTCTCTCTCTCTCTCTCTCTCTCTCTCTCTCTCTCTCTCTCTCTCTCTGTCTCTCTCTCTCTCTCTGTCTCTCTCTCTCTCTCTGTCTCTCTGTGTCTCTCTCTCTCTCTCTCTGTGTCTCTCTCTCTCTCTCTGTGTCTCTCTCTCTCTCTGTGTGTCTCTCTCTCTCTCTCGTTAGCATACATTGCTGTGTTATACATGGTATTTGTCTGTACAAGAAACAAAGGTGTTTTTTTTTTTATTTTGGTCATGAAGATCACTTGGCACTGCATGTTTATTAATTTAGGGGTGGAGCTGTATTTGTTTTTCTATTGAATCTAATAGTTGTCTTGTTTAATCCACTCTATTTGCGTAAAATATAGTACATGGAATTGAATAGAAGTAAAATTTAATTCCAACATTTTTAGTCCTTGGTACTTCATGAGATTTTTTTTTTTTTTATCTGACTATGCTTTTCTTAGGGACTGTAGAACATGAGGGAACCACAGAAGATGGAGAACCTTCAGTAACTGCAGAGGGTGAAGAAGCTTCGATAATTGCAGAAGCTTCAGTAGCTGCAGAAGAAGGAGAATCATCCGAAGCTAAGAAGTAACTCAAGGTTCTCTCTATAAAATGATAAAATAAACAGGTTTGTGTTCTCCTGAACAAATCTTTTTTCCTGTTCTGTGGTTGATTAGAATGGACACTCTCGTCCCAGCTGAGGTGAAGAATAAACCTCCACAAAGGTCTTCCAAGCAACCTAATAAACCACGGCCTAATCTGGCTACAAGACGATGTAAAAAAACTCTTGAACCAGAAGCTACTGCCGATGACGAGATTAACGAGAGACGAAATGAGAATAACGACGTTCCTTCAGAGGTATGTGTCATTAAGGTCAAAGGCGATGTTGGATTTTTTTTTTTTTTTCCTTGGACTAAAACTATGAAGTAATTTTGATGATTTCATTCTGATAGCAGGAGGTTGATTCTTTGAAGGCTGAACATCTCTGCAAACAAGCTGTGGTTGTGCTGGAAAGGACTCCCCCGAGGTATTTCTGCAGTCATCATTTCAAACGCACCAACAAATGTGTTCTGACTCGTAGGTGCAACCAAAATAGATACTGAGTGTCAAATGAAGGTGTTTTATGGATTGACCGTCTTCAAATGGGGATTAAAGAGAAATTAAAACATTTTTCTCTGTGTTTTTAAAGAGCATAATTTATTGGTTTGAAGTCGTTTAGAGTGGTTTGATATGAAATGTTTTTATGCTGATAAATGTATCTACTGATTTCTTGACAGATGTGGTAAAGAGGACCAGGGTAGACATTTTATTTACTATCCAAAACCAACAATGAACCTAAAAGTGCCTTCTGAGTTTTCTATGTAGTGCTGATAATGGTAAACAGATGTCAGTTTGGAATAAAAAGTAAGAATCTACTCTACTTATAATCAAATAAAAAGGCAAAAAAAAAAACAACTATGTCTAAAGCATCAGGGTAGCATATTCATATTTGTATTTTAAATACTGCAATAACTTTTTGTAAAGAAGATTTTAAAAGCATTAAACTCTCCTGATGTCTAGTTGTTATCACCGCTGCTGTGGGATTATGCAATCCCTGTTATGTAAAAACCTGTGCAATCCTCATTTAATGTGTTGTTGATGGCTTTTAAATTCTAGTTATAGTTTAATATCACAGATTTATATTCTTTTCTTAAACATTGTTATATTACAGGATGCTCAGCCCTTCTAACGTCCAAAGGCACAGCAATGAATCAGAGACCTCAAGTCTACCTACTTCTCCAGCTCTTGCTGAAAGTTCTTCTAACCAGCAGATAAGGATGGAAAGAGCAGAAAGAGTGAGGCGCAGTTTGACCACTGACAGGACGAAAGGGAAAGGAAAAGCAGTTATGGATCAGAATGAGGCTGAGCATGATCCAGGAGCCTCAGCAGGGTATTTGGAGAGCCCAACAATTCTTCCAGAGCAAATGGTCACTGAAGACACAGAGACTGAAAATTCCCTGGATGAGGTAAGCAAACATGTCGATCTGTGATTTACACGAGTTAAGCGGTAAATCAAGCAGAAATCAATTTAATATAATATAAATATTTTCCCCTTAATCAACCAACACATGTTTACTGTCTGTTAACTTTAGTTTTACTTATTAGATTATTTTATTATGTTTATTATGTATGTTATTATATACAGTATTATCCTATATTAGCCTCATAGTGTCAGTAAAAAAGAAAACCAGCAGGTTCAGACACTAAGGGGACATTAGTAAACTCAATTTTATTGATCGTAAGTGTTGAAAGCAGTCTCGGAATAATAACTGGCCTTTCTTTGGCTCTCTTTCAGAACCTGATTGACTTCTCATGCCTTCATCATTTAGATAGTAAGTGCACCTTCATGTTAGCACATATAGCTTTGTGGTTATCCATGTTCTGCTAAAAAAATAATCTATTCTCACCTGAAGGTCACCTGTTCCAGAGAAGACCGATGTTGGTGTTATCACGTGAGGAGGTGGACATGATACTCACTGTTCAGGACCAAACTGCTGATGAAGATCCATCAGTGAGTCCTCTGGATTTATCATTGAACTCAGAGCTGTCCTTTTCACTCCGCTGCAGCAACCTTATGGAGGAGAATCCTGAAGCAGAGCGGGTTGAATCCTCAGTGGAAGAACATGGAGGAGAGATCTTACCCCAAGAGATGGCTTCATCAAGTGTTGGCCTTGAGGAGAGATACTGTGAAGACATGGGATCGACTGAGCCTGTATTGGTGAGCTCAGATACTTGAGCTTTAGCTGTAGAGTAAACATCAAGGGAAGTGCCACCTTTCCCACCTTCTGTATAACAGCCATTTTCTTCTACCTTTTTAGGGCCAGTATCAAATCTCAGCTCCAACAACATCCGAAGGTAAGGGCTGAGGCTATGGCTTGTTTCATTTTTTTCTTTAGTGTTTATCAGTGCTTTAAGTTAGTTAGTCTTGCTCCTCTGGGTCTCAGTATACAAACTATGTCTTATAAATACATTCTCAAAAGTCAATAAATAGCCAATATATTTCACCATATTTCTCCCCTCTCCATGTAAAATGGGTGGTCCTAATGGTGGGTAACACTTCCGTAAGCAATTCCTAACGTAATGTTCCTAACAAAGCTCTCTTTGAGGAATTTAGCTGCATATTCACCCAGCTTTGGCAGCATTCCATGTGTGTGCATTGCCTGGTTGTACATCCAGCAGTAAAAAGCTGTTTAGGATAAAAGCTTTGCCTTCTTTAAAGTATAAACACACAGATAAGGGGGGGGGCACAAGTAAGAAAGGCAAGTAACACAAAAAAGGATATGCACTACTGTCATTACTGCTTATTGATGAGCATTCTCACACTGTATATGTGGCTCTCTCACAGATGTGATCACAACAGCAAAGGAACTTGAAGGTTGCCCAACAAGTGGTAGCCCTGCAGCCCTGCAGATTGTTGCTTCTCTGGATCCTATCCACACAAAACCTGATGCACCTGTGGCTGTGACACACGTTGCTTCTTTAGCGTCCCAAGGAGACCCTGAGGATTCAAACACGCCTTTGCTATTAACGTCAGAAATCAAGGAGACCACCCAAGGCTCTGTTTTGGCATCCTCTGAAGTCTTGGTGAGCTCACAAGATTCCATAGAAAGTAAAACAGGATCGCAGGACTGTGTCACAGAATCACAGGGGTTGGTCTTGTCAACCCAGGGAAATAAAGAAGGGTCACAGGGCTTTATATCGGCAACACCAGAAATTAAAGAGGGATCGCAGGAGTCCATCTCTACTGGCCTGGAAATAAAGGAGTCTAAGATGCCTGCACCAGTGTTTAAGGATGATTTTAACGAAGATGACTTGACTTCTGAAGTCTTGGAGAAATCAGAGACTTCTGTAGTGGTAACATCAGGAAACAAAGAGGAATTACAACAGTCTGTAGTGGCAACCCCAGAATCAAAAGAGAGACCAGATGTGTCTGTGGTGGCTCCACCAGCGGTTGGGAAAGATCCCAAGGTGCAGGCCGTCATACCCAGGTATGTCCTCTTCAGGTATCGTCTTTTTGTGGTGTGGTGATGACATCTGTTCACCCCTAGAGTGAACATTTTTATAACTAGAAGAGCAACAGAGGCTCTCCAACCAGTGAGTATACATTATGTATATTGTTAGTGTTAGCTGCTGCTCGTTCATTAAGGCTCAGTGGTCAGAATAGTCTGCCAAAGACTGCAAAAATGCATTAACGTTGACGACTGTAATGTAGTCTATGTAAAACTGTCATGGCTGTTTTGTCAGAACACTCTGTTATTTGTCTGATTAGTAGCACCAAATCATCATCAGGTGCCTCGGGTTCTTCTGAACTTGGTGCCAGTTTGAAAAGGAGGAGCAGGTTTCCAAAGGCCAAACCTAACTTAGGTTCAGCATCCAAAATCACGCACAGTTCTTTAAACCAGAAGAACACAGAGCCTGGAAAAAGTAAGCTCTAAAGTACAAGACTTTCCTTACACCATTGTGTGAGTGATAGAGGGATGATATGAAATTCTACCTTGTAGTGAGTGGCCATCTTTGTGTTGATATTCAGGCTCCTTTGAGACGATCCTGCCTCAGAGCACTGGTAAGGACCAGCACTGTGACTGGGAAGATTTAAGCAGGCCACAATTTTCCAAAGAAGAGGCATGTACAGTGGATGCGTTATTTGAATCGGCAAAAGGTTCCCCCACATCACTTCAAACTCCCTTTGAACTCCCTGTAGACTACAGTGTAACACAAATAGATGATGGTATGTGGTAGTCTCTAACCTCTCTGTGCTTTGTCTACTGTATGTCAAACCATGATCGTTCATTTAGCCTGTTATCCTGTTATTTGATCCAGTTCTCAGTGATGCATCTCTAAGAGTTCTGGAGCAGGAGAACATCATTGCACTGAATCTTAGTGCAGCCAGACCTGAAGATTCACACGCTACTAAGCATAGCAGCAGCACGTGTGACCTGGATATGTACGTATCTAATCTTCAGTATAACTAATCTGGGTGCGGTTATTCAGGTAGCTGGTTAAAGAGTACTAGAATAAGGCATGTGCAGTTTGGACTGCAAGAATGGCAAACATTATCATGTGTGGTTTTTATTTATTTATTTATTTTTTCTCCCCCTGTAATTATTGAGTGTGTGATGTAAAACAGCGGACTGTGGACACCTGAGCACCTGGTATTGCATCTTAATACGTTGGTATTGCAAAATGCCTCTATTGGCCAACCGCTCTTCAGTACAGCTAGTTGTGTGTTGAGGGGCGCTTTGTGCATGTTTCTCAAATATACATATACATGCCCTAAAGTCTGTTTGTATTGTCTGGGTTTATATACCAATAATAGTTCAGTTTCAGAACATTATCCAACTTTTCTATGTGTTTAAAAAAAAAAAAGTGACTTTATTCCTGTGCTGTTAGAACTTATTAGTGTTAATGTTATGATATCGTAATTAGCTGCACTGCATTGCACTTAATTTAAAGCAGTCTCAGCTAAAGCACTCCTTATAACTTAAGTGTGAATGTGCAGGTCTTCAGCCATGTTATGTTATGTCATATCATGTCAGTGAAGGGAATCAAACAAGTGACCCTCCAGTCCGGGCTGATTCCCATAATAGGTTCACGGCCTTATATCGGCTAAATGAACACAAATATGTAAACGTGTATGTAGTTTGGGGAATGAGTGTAGATATTTGAATATCTACAAAACACACTTTTTTTGAAGATAAAAAATCTTACAGTTAAAGAGCTAAAAATCCTCGAGTTCAGAAGATACTAGAAGACTTGCATCAGCACTTTTAAACAGCTGTTTCCCTTTTCAATGCCCCTATAGGTTGCTACATTGTGCAACTGTAGCAGAAGACCCTCACACAGTGAATACTTCATGTATTGGGCTTCCATTCGTGCCAACTGCAGAGCAAGACAGAAAAGATGAGCAGATGGATAACTTTGAAGTAAGTAAAGCCTTGGAGCAAGTTTGAGTGGATGTGTTCATAAGTTTCATAAGGACTGATTCCAGGTTTTATATTGACAGGAATTATGTGCCCCTGCGAAAATCATCCAGCCAACTGGAGGTGAGATTATCTATATGTTGTAAACGTGTAGTTAAAGAAGGCAAACTAATGTACTGGGGATATAATAGTGCTGTTTCTTTCTCTCCCTTCTCCCTGCTTTTTACCGTCTTCACTCAGATGCGAACAATGAGGAGGAGCCCACCATCATTTTGACTTTATATGAGGTTCCTGTTACTGAAGCATATCCAGCTTCAGCCAGCAACGATCCTGTGATCACATCTCCACTGCTGTTTTCAGACCAGCCTCTTTTACCATCTGTGGCACAGGCTTCCAGGTTATACTTGACTCTGTGTTATTACTTGTGGTGTTTCAGGTCATAGAGTTGTTTATAAAGTATTTTAATATTTTTGGTTTCATTTTAGTGACTCCTTTTTTGTGAAAACTGGAGGCATTCTAAAGGGGTGCACAGACATTTCTCAAAATGAGTTCACTGGTACCATGGCTTTAGAGGAGGAATCATACAGGACAGTTTCAGTGTTGGAGGAAAACACTGTATCTGGTAAGTGATTAGGTTATGTAATCAAATTATAATTATAATCTTTGTTGTTTATTTAAAAAAAGGTCATTGTGCTACAGTGCTATTTTGCTGTGTTATTTGAATGCTAGTTATGATTACAGAGGAGATGAATTGGCTTCTGTCTTCAACCATCACTCACAGTGCAGTGCTGTCCAGCTTATCTGTATATGTAGATGTTAGTGTCCTCCTCCAAACTAGTTGAACTGGCCAGTGATGCTGCTTGAGCAACAGTTACAAAGCAGAGTAGGTGGCGCATGTCTTGAAGTAAGCTCATACCAGCCTACACTATCCAAGCTTGGTAGCATTGTGTGATATAGGGTTTGAACTGATAGGTATAAATTGGCCATGGCTATTTTTTTTCTAACCACAGGTACTGCAGTTCCAAATATCAACTTAACTGGATACGGTTTTGGGAAACACCTGTGTCGCTTAACGATGGTTTCGGACTCTATGTAAGTTACCAACGTGGTTACCTCCATAGTTTGAACCATGGTTTTGGGAAACACCTGCGTCGCAGCTGTGTCGTTCCAACTATGTAAGTTGCTAACGTAGTTAGCAACGATGGTTTTGGGAAACGCACCCCTGTCTGACTGCAGCACACGCACTTTCAACCGTACAGGAATATCATCACCACGGCCAATCAGGAGGGAGTCCCGCCCTTCGCTATCTTTGATTGGTTTAGACCACGAAACGGGCTCTGTTTTAACCACAGGGAGACTATCAGAGTCGCGAAGGCTTTTTCTTTTTTTCCCTATCGAACGGCTGGTCGCACTGGTGCGACCTCAGATTTTTTTTGGTCGCACAATTGAGAAATTAGGTCGCATGTGCGACCAAATTGGTCGCACTCTAGAGCTCGAGCATCTGTTATCAGAGCCTGGTAGAGAACACTAAACTTGCTGTTGACATTCAGAGCCTGGTGGAGAACAGGACCAGCAAATTTTGTCCCAAGAAACACCTAAGCACACCTTAACACATCAGTCGATGGATGAGGCCAGTAAGATTTCTACAAAGCTGGAAACAGAAGATACGTTGGACTCCTCAGAATTAAAATCTGAGTGCAAAGGTGGTCCCGAGCTGGTCTCATTTGAATATTTGAAGCCCAGTCATCAGAGCACACCATTAGCTCTTAGGGTTTCAAAATGGTAAGGAACAAAAAAGGCCTGTCATCTGTAAGCCTTTTTTAATAACACGATGAACGCAAGATTAGTAATTTCATTATCATTGTCTTTAACTTTGTCTTTAGCATTGCCCCTGTCCTAAAGATGGAAGATTTAATGAAGCACAGCCCTCCCTGTGAAGAGCTAAACGAGGTACATTTGAACAAAAAATCTAGCAATGTGTTTTTATCCAAATCTTTCAGCGGTAATCATTTTCCATGTCATTTTTTAAATATTGTTAAATTGCCCATATTTGCAGCAGTGAAAACATCCAGCTAGTGAACCCTGATACCTGTCCTGCTTATTTGTGTCTTTCAGTGAGTGGCTCATAGAGGCGCTATAGGACCCAAAGATTTAATCATTAGTCTGAAAATTGCACAGGCACCCCAGAGGCAGCTTTACACTTCTCATATGTCATGTTAATGACCATTACAAACATGGAGAAATGATTTATTAAACACGCCAACTACTGGCTGATAGTGTGTTTTGACAGGTAAGACATCTGTGTAGGCTGAACATATGAAGCTTAGCGTTAATGCCATTTGGGGCATAGTTTCATATCATGTTTAAAATGACATTAGACTGTTCTGTTTACTGTTCTTACATGCACAGTGGAAACCAGAGATGTTTCCAAGGACACACCACCAAAACATGGACATTGTCATCCTGTGCTCAGTTTATATTACAAACTCTGTAGTTAACCATATTTGGAGTTTGATACCAATTTAATAGTACTGCAAATTTGGGGGGCTTGAATATATCATAATTAAGAAAGCTTGGAAATTTTAGAAATCATGGCTGTGCCATGTCTGGTTAACGGAAAGAGTAGCCAACCTTGCCATTAGCTGGGGTTTGATAAAGCCATTTATTTTAACCGCATGCCTCTTCTGTAATAGATGAATACAAGCAGGGAATAATTAAGCTTGTAGAGACAAAGAGAACAAGAGGGAGGTAAATTAAATGAAATCTGTGCAAAATTTTCACCAGATTAGCCATTTGTTTCAGATGCATTTTTAAAACAAATATCCAAAAAATAGACTAATAACAACAAATGGACTACTACTAATTTTTATTATTCGTGGTATATGAATATTAAGTACAATGAAACACAGAAAGAAAGACTAAAAGGTTGTTCCAAAGAAAAAGAACACACATTTCTTCAGAAAAAAAACATTGTAATTAAAGTCTATGGACTTGTATTTATATTGTTTATCCAGGAAACTTGCCAAAAGCTGCCCCCGCGGAATGGCTAGACTTGTTCTAAGGGGGCACATTGCCCTCTGCTGTACCAAAGCAGCATCTGTTCCGATTTAAAGCCTTTCCTGCTGATAGGAATAGAACATTGTGGTGGTTTTACTGGAAATGACTCGGATCATTGGTGGTGAACTAGTGTCTGGTAATAAATGTGTTGATCATTCCAATCATTTTATCACCAAGACAGGTTCAGGTTGTTCTGCTGTGAGTGTAATGTTAATTTAGAATGAACAGTGTAAATGTGTTGCATTGAGACTATTAACCTGTATTTTCTCCAGGGTGAATGTTCTTCAGCAGTGTCCAACATGATGTTTACTGTGACGGAGGAGCCAGAAAATGGACCATCCTTGCCAGAGGATAAAGTGCCTGCCAGACTGAGAGGTACTTTTGCTACAAGCTATGTGCTACGTGCTTTTATCATTTTACTGTGCTGACTGTATGCGCCTATGTTGGTGGTTTGTGGCAATCAAGAGAAACTTCTCTGATCTCTATCTAAAGGGAGGCTCCAGTCTAAACTAGTGCAAAGGACATCTGGTAAAGAAGATTCCTCAACAACTGATCAACCAAAAGCATCTCGGCAAACCATAGCACCTCAGACAAAGCATGATTCTAGTACTGATTTAGCAGATTTGGAAATGGAGGATCTCTCAGACGCCTCCAAGTTGCGATTAGCATCAACCGCCAAAGAAGGTTCAGGATTGGATCCCCTTCAAGGAAAACATTTGCCACATAAGCTTCAGATTACGCCGTGCACTGTGAGCCTGTCTAGATGGTAAATCCCCTCATGACCTTAATTACAGTTATTGTTTATTTTTCTTTTATTACATAACGTAATAATGACGTATAATTTTTGACACTACCTCACTAATTATTTCAGTGTTGGCTCCACCCCCCAAGACTCCTGCAAGTACCCTTGTTCTGAGCACGATGTTAGTATGGAGCAGACGGCATCTGTGAGTAGGATCTGTTTAGCTTTTTGTAAAACAGAAATTCTACCACTCTCATATTTCTGCAGAATTTGCTCAACAAGACGTGACTAAATTATCAGTGACAATTAAAGCGGTTTGATAATCTTTGAGGGAAAATTTTTACTCCAGTGATGAAAGAAGCCAAACATCTTTTGAGAGTGTCTCTCCAACTACATCCCTAAAAGTGCCTCTACATGCGCTTAATAATCAAGTAACTGCAGAAATGTGATTATTAAGTGCATGAAAAGGCATTCATTGTTTTAAGGCTTGCACGAGGCTTTTGGCCTAAAACATACCAGAAAAGCCAAAACAGCCAAAAAACTGGCAATTATTATTACCCCTCCACCCCCCCAGGTTTACCACCGTTTTACCAAAACTGCATTTAAACTCTGTTCACTGGTCAAGTTGTGATAATATATTAAAAATAGGGAAAACTGTGTTATTTAGTTAATTTAGACATCACAGCCCCTGGTCCCCCACCATCTGTAAAGACATCTGAATTGGTATGGTTCTCCACAGTGGACCGTTTCACATCAAAACTCTGAATTAAGTTGTTCACATCTGAACATGTGAATTATCTAAATTTTCTTTTTGCACCTTTAACCTTAGGAAATCTAATGTTACTCGCATTTAACTATACATATAATGTACATTTGATGATTATTTAAAGGAATAATGTGTCGTTTTATTTGCAAAATAATTATGTACATGTGATTTGCTTTCAGATTTAATATCCTGAAAGTTGTATATTTATTTTTCTGCTAATTATAATCAAGATATTCCTCTACAGGAGGAAGTGGCAGACATTCTAAGTCGAAAAGACACTGACATAAAGACACCTGACAGAAGACCAGCCTCACCAGAAATTAAACTGCCTATAAGAAGAAGAGGTGAGGAAGTGCCACTGATCATTTAATCATCTGTAATCAAATCAAACATTTACATTATTCATTTACATTACTGTCAGTGCTTTTTCTTGTTGGATCAACACTGTATTACTCATATCTTAAAAGGCAAGCTGCAAGTGAAGCCAAAGTTGCGAGTAAGACAGGTGGTTCAAAAGGAAATCCCAACCCTGCCTCAGTGCAAGTTAGAAGCCCCTCAGTCAGATCCAGTGCAGACCATTTCAACAGCACCTCAGAATCCCGAGTTTGAGAGACAGGCCAGCAAGACTTCCAAGCTTGTAACAGAAGACACTGTAGTGAAATGTGATATGGAGTCAAGCTCAGAGGACAAGGCAGACTCTTTATCAGCAGCCCATGAAGAAGCAAACTTGCAAAGCCGTGATTGCATGCCTTGTAGTGTGGAGAGGGCCGCTTCATGGTAAGCATCAAACGGATGTATTATACTAGTCTATTATAATACTGCATGTTAAATATGAATTGCAGATAATTCATTAAATGAATCACTAATTTTTCAAATAAATTTTCTTTCTTTCTGTTCTCTTATAGTTATGACTCTTCACTGACAGACTCTGAGGACATTAAGAAAGATTGCGAGGTTGTTTCTCACGTGGTGTTAGCTGATATCTTTGTTCCTGTCTCGGAGGAGATGGGAGATGAATTAAAGCAGGAGTGGTTGGTACCTACAGAGAGCAATCCTCTTACAGAGGATTTCATTCTTCCCAAAAAGGAGGAGGCTCAAGATGAGGTATGCCTGATGGTGTTGTTTTCCCTGTTTTCCATCATTCTGACTTAAATAGAAAAAAAAAACCTCACCTGCTGCTTTATTAGGAACACCATTCTAATACTGGGTAGCACACAAAGCAGCTTGAATTCTTTTAGGTATGAATTCCAGTATTCCAGATTTCGAAAACTTTCCGAACCATGTTGAGATGTAACGTGTATTTTTTGCGAATTTCCTCTTCTACTACATCCAAACAGTGCTCGAAGGTGTTATAGTCAGATTAGGTGACTGGGGCAGCCACTGAAGTGCACTGAACTCGCTGTCATGCCCATGGAATCTGTTTGACTTGAGTTGTGTGCTTTGTGGCAAGCCTGTGATTATGCTGGAAGTAGCAATTTAGCAGACGGGTAAATTGTGGCTAAAGTAAGATACACATGTCACGCAGTAACATTATGTACTCATGCTTTGAAATTCAAACAATGCTTCACTGGTTTACAGCAGTTTCTGACCCTACTGTCTGCACGCTGCAACAGAAATTGAGAATAATCGTATCAGTCAAATATTTTTTTTGTTTTTCCAAGATTCCTGTTCTTGGTGGATTCTGGTGTGGTTTTCTGCTGTCGTAGCCAATTCACCTCAAGATTTTGTGTTGTATGTTCAGATCTCAGCCCTGTAAGCTTGAACATTTCTAGCAATGTGTTTTCCCCTGATTAGTTTGTGCTTGTCTAGAGACTCTCTGTGAAAATCTTACATCCTCAGTTTCTAAAACGGTGAAACCACACCATCTGCCATTAACAATCATGCTGTGGTCAAAATATACACAATATCCACAATTTCCCCATTATGATATTACATATAAACATTACCTGTATTAGATGACCCCTGTATGAATGATTTTATGCATGTGCTGCTGCCAAAAGGTTGACTGATCAGATATTTGCATGTCTAAGAGAACAGGTGTTCCTAATAAAGTGATCAGTGTGTGTGAAGTGTTTCATGTTGTGATTAACTTAAGTGGAACTGATTGCTTGAGATTGCCTTCCTTACTTATTTCCTATAAAAGGAAAAGCCTGAGAGATCAAAGGAGAGTACAAAACCTATCAGGAGAAAAGGTAGTTGCACTTTGTTTCACAGCCTTTATTTTTGAAAAAATGAGTACGATTTGAGTATTTAATTTTGCATTCATTTCTATTAGTGATGTTGTGTTCTCCGTGTTGTTTTTTTTGATACCCCAAGACAAGCAGAAGATGAGTACTGCAAAGCTGGAGGAACTGGATATCTTGGATAGTCCCAAAGTACCAGATCCAGAAGCCAAAGACAGCTCAGGTCAGGTGAACGCTGAAGAGGAGCTACAGAGGAGGCATCAGACTATGCCATGCACTGTTAGGGTCTCAAGATGGTAAGAAATGTGGTGACAGTTTCCATGAGTGAAAATGCTAGAACAGCAAGTTATCATGGTATATTGTGTAGTTCCTTCATGAGCTGCTCTTTAACTTGTTTCATAGCACTGCACCTTTGCCTGTGGAAGAGATTAAAGCAGAAACAGAAGATGTATTGAAAACAGAGCCTGTTTCTGAAGAAGTGGAAGGCAATTTAGGCAAGAATGTGATGGTAAGATTCAAAAACCATCCTTAAGCAGAGAAGATTGATTGATTAATTATTGGCAAAAGTTGAGAAAGATACAGTACTGGGTAAAAAGCTAGCATGTTATTCATTTTTCAGTGTAAATAACAGGAAAACAACAGGAAACAGTTACAGATACTTGCATTGCACTTGCAGTACAATATCACTTCTGTATAATATTCAGTATAAAAAGTACAGTATTTCACTTCTGTCAGTATTCAGTAATATAATATAATATATATACTGAAAGAAAGTTTCTGTGCTATTAAGAGTATACAAAGATGTGTAGTTGCCAAGAAGCTGTTTGTGAGAAATAGAAATGTATAGACTGTAGAGGTTTTATAGACTGGTAAATCTGAACTTGTAATTGGGACTACCTGAATCAGAAGGAAACAACCAGATCGTAAGAGTGAACTTTGGAGGTGTGTAAAAATAGCCCTAAAGATTTCTATAAAAGAACAAAAACATAGGCAAAGAGTAGACACACTGAATACTGGCAGAATTGAATATTTTATTTATTTTTCTAGAGTTTTCTCTGCTTTTATTTATTTATCTATTTACTTTACTTACTTACTTATTTACTAATATGTTTTTACAGCAGGTAAAAAATGCAGCCAGTCCCTCAGAGGAGTCAAGGCAGCAGACAGTATTGGAGGAGATCAGATCAGAAGAGGCAACAGTAAAAAGACAGAGAAAATCCCCTTCAAGAAAGAAATGTAGGAGAAAAGCACAGTACTGACCCAGTTTGTGTCTGTTGATACGTTTGCATTGCTGCTGTGCTGCTAAAGCTTATGATGGGTGTACTTTTCTTCTCTTCCTACACACACAAGGTAAACTTACGGTGAAGTTTCCATTTGTAAAACAAACAGTCAAGAAAACTGAATCCTCAAAAAGCAGTTCACCTGTTTCAGACGTCAGTGTTGTAAATCTACCTCAGACTGTTTCGCAAACACGCCAGCTGACCATAACGGCTTGGACAAAGAAAAAGCCAAATCAAACAGACCTCGCCGAGACCTCTCAAATGGATTCGAGTTTACAAGCCACAGGAAGTTCACCTTTGCCAAGTGTACAACATGCTCTTCATGCGTGGTAAGAGACCTTGATTGTAATCATTGTTGAAACTTTTGCTTTTTCATAAAAGTAAATTCAAAGCCTTCACTCACATTTACTGTTGCTTTACTATTGTCTTTAAGTTCCAAACCACAGCTCGCCGACTCCAAAGAGACCGGGAAGACTAGTGAAGATGTTTCTCACATTGCTTTAGTTTCTGCTGCTGAGGATGTTGGACTACCAGTTATCTCCTCTACTAAGATGCATGAAGTACGTTTCACAGCTTATGTGTATATGAATTAAACTGAACTAACTAAAGTTGGCTTAGTTAACAACATGTTTCATAAACAGTTGAATAATTCTGCCAGTGATTTTTATAGGTGGAAACAGCAGACATTTCCCCCAAAATCGTGATGGACTCAAATGAGGAGCCATCAGGATCACAGATTAACAAATCACCTGCCAGACGAAGAGGTAGGGAGTCCTCTGGTCAGTGTTTATTAATTTAAACTGGATTCATGTTTTGTATAGCGATGTCTTATGTAGTGGAAGGGGTCAAAGCCATTTGCTGGAGGAAGATTAAACTGTACAGAACTCTGACAGAGCCTTGGTTTAGTGTATTATGTTCATTGATTTGCAACATGCAATATGTAGTTATCCGACTGGCGTCTTTTGTCGTCGTCTTTGTCGCCGTATTCTTCTTTTTCTTGTCGACATCATCGTCGTAATCGTTGACTTCTTCTTTGTCCTCTTCTTCATACACGTTTTTGTCTGCTAACTAATCTTGCAGTTTCCAAGATATCAACACCCATTCCAACTCCAGAATCAATCTGATTGGGAATGGTGTGCTTGTGTACAGCGTTTTGATCGGATGCATGGTTTCTGCATAGCAACTTATTTATGAATGAAAGGGAGAGAAAAGTGCCTGGCCGTCTACTGTACTTTAGCTCAGCCCAGAGATACAGTTTCTGATACACAGTCTAAGGACAGACCCCCAAGACCCCCATTTTAATGTTTGTCCACCCCCCGGCCATCCCTTTCCCCTCCGCATATTGACCCACACTCCTGTGTCATGTATTCATCCCCCATTTTTCCCATAGCAACCACAACCTAGCAAGAAGTGGGAACCGTTTAAGCTGCACAATGTTCTGTGTTTCATTCAGGAAGTGCACTTTTCTAGGTAACCCTTAGAAGCCACATATCAGTGGCAGATCAGTGAAATTCAAGTCCACACATTGTCAAAAGTGTGACTAGGCTTTCCAGAAGTAGAAAATTCCAATCAGGCAAAACTATAACAAAGGTGGTCATTCTTAGAAAAATGCATTTCTTCTTCTTCTTCTTCTTCCTTCTTCTTCCTTCTTCTTCCTTCTTCTTCTTCTTCTTCTTCTTCCTTCTTCTTCTTCTTCTTCCTTCTTCTTCTTCTTCTTCTTCTTCTTCTTCTTCTTCTTTCTTCTCCTTCTTCTTCTTCTTCCTTCTTCTTCTTCTTCTTCTTCTTCTTCTTCTTCTTCTTCTTCTTCTTCTTCTTCTTCCTCCTTCTTCTTCTTCTTCTTCTTCCTCCTTCTTCTTCTTTCTTCTTCCTCCTTCTTCTTCTTTCTTCTTCTTCTTCCTTCTTCCTTCTTCCTTCTTCTTCTTCATTTTTTCTGTAATTTTCTAAGGGTTTATAGTATAACATTATCTGGAATGCACTTGACTGAGCTACTTTCTTTCTCTACAAAGTCAATCCTCAGGTAAAGCCTACACTGTCAAAAATGACTCGTGCTAAGGATGAAGATAGCGCTTCAAAGCCTGATGAATCACAGTCGTCTAAGCTCACCTCACCAACACGACAGAGTACCAGGCCAGCCAGAGCAAAGGAAGAGTCTGACAAAGCACTTAAGATGCAAACAGACGATGTAAGTGATGCATCCAGAATAGAAACAAACTCCAGAACGGTGGGTAAAGAGAGCCTTCCTCAAGCAAGTGATCCTCAGTCTCCCAAACACTCAACTCTCTGGCCAAAGGTCGTCCTGCCTCGTGTAAAATTATGGACTACTGATACAGGTTCTGCTTCAAACTCCTCCACTCCAACTTCCTCCCCAGTCAGGGTTTCAACAAGCACATCCCAACCAGTGACTCCTCCCCAGGTATTTGACCAAGTAGACGTGCCTTATTTAAATATTCACATTGGAGATGACAATATACCACGTTTCCTGTCTGATACTGAAGCCTTATTTATCTGCTGGTATTTATCTGTTAACAAATACAACCAGGAAATACAACTAGGTTTTAGGCACAGTAATCTCTGTTACAGTAAAACACATAACTGGACTACAGAATCTGATCACATTACTCCTGTTTTTCTTTGGTGGTGTATTTAATTTTTATTGTGGGTATCGTCCTGCTGAGTGACATTTCATGCATGTCATGTGTTAATCCAATTAGTAATTATGTGTTTTGTTTGTTTGCATCAAGATAAAGAAAGATCCAGCCACTACATCCAAACAAAATCCTGCCACATCCAGTGAAGAAACTGAAAATGAACCATCCAAAGTATCTCAATTTTTCCTCTGTGACATCTTCACTGAAGTAGAGGATGGAGACTGACTGGTTTGCTCATCCAAAGACTGGTAGTTGTGTTGAAGGTGCTGTTCTGTTATGCTGATGCAAGTGTTCAGGTTCATCCATACTGTTCTAGTCTTCTACAAAAACACCTCAGATTTGTTCTTGTCTGTAAGTACTAAAATAATTAACAATGTTTTTATTTAATTAATTTACACAGTTCCAAAATTAGTTTGTTTTATCCCATTACTGTTGCCTCAAGTTAATTTTGCCTAATAGAAGAACTACAGTTTTATTGTAAACTGCCTGTTTCCTCCATAGAATTCAGATCTTGGTTAGGGTGCTTCAACTGTAAATGTTACTGAGGCAATAACTATTTCTCCCAGTGCAATGTGCCTAATTTTTTTGACCATCAGTGTGATGCAGTTCTCTATGTTGCAATCTTACCAAATGAGCATTCCTTGTTGCCTTATTTATTTCTTAGTTCTTTATGAATAAACATTGCACTTGCACTACATCTGGTGGTACTGGAGTTTATTTCCCTTAAAGTTCTGCTATCGTAACAAGTTTGTGATCAATAAATGATAATTGAAAGAGATGGATTAAAATTCTAAAAAAAATTTATTTAATGTTGTGTAATGAAAGGTGCGGACAGCAGCACTGCTGTGTCGGATCCATTTGTACCAGAGCAACACACACACGCACACTAATATACCACTCCCTGTGTCACTGCTGAGAACACTGCCCCCCCCCATCCTTATAATACCTTCTCTGTGGTGGCCCACTGGGGGTCTTTACCATTGAGAAAAAGGGTGAAAAGAAATAAACTGTAGTTCTATACTGTACTCCATCTAAGTGCTCCTACATCCTACATGGTCAGTAGAGTTGATAATAGGTTCCAGAACTGCTGCCACCTTTTCTGAACCTGAGCTCATTTAAGATGGACTGAGGGGAAGTGGAAAGGTGTCCTGTTGTTTGACCAATCAAAAGCAATTTAAAATTTTGATAAGCATGAACGCTGTATCCACTGAGCTAAAGAGGAGTGGGACCATCAGGCTAGTTAGCAGTGCACAGTTCAAGGGGAGGTGTATAGGTGCAAATGTCATGGGTAAAATGAACATGTGAAAGAACCGTTTACGCTTTTGGAGCAACCTATGCTGCCAGCAGAGACAGACAGATAGACAGACACACACTTTATTGATCCCGATAGGAATTTAGCAGCCAGTAGCGGTTTCACCAAAAACAGCACAGATACAAATACAAATACAAATTAAAAAAATAAAAACTGGGTTGTGCAGTATGAAAAACCTAAATGGGTCAGTACCGGCAGCAGTATTATTAACTGTTAACTATAAACCATACATAGTACAGGTCACTAATGATAAATATATAAATATCTCACTTCGCAAGGAGGCAAGAAATATATACAAGAAATACAAATATAACTATACTGTAGAAAAGACTGTGCAAGGGGCACAGTTATCAGCAGATAAATGACCGAATTAACATCATAAACATGTGTAAATATTGGTATTTAAGTGGAGTGGAGTGTCCAGGAGTTCAGATACACAGTAAAGTGTCTGAGAGTGTCCAGGAGTTCAGATATACAGTATATACAGTAAAGTGTCTGAGAGTGTCCAGGAGTGCAGAAGGAGCAGAATATACAGTGCAGTAAAGTGTCTGATACAGTGCAGATATACAGTATATACAGTAAAGTGTCTGAGAGTGTCCAGGAGTGCAGATATACAGTATATACAGTAAAGTGTCTGAGAGTGTCCAGGAGTTCAGATATACAGTATATACAGTAAAGTGTCTGAGAGTGTCCAGGAGTGCAGATATACAGTATATACAGTAAAGTGTCTGAGAGTGTCCAGGAGTGCAGATATACAGTATATACAGTAAAGTGTCTGAGAGTGTCCAGGAGTGCAGATATACAGTATATACAGTAAAGTGTCTGAGAGTGTCCAGGAGTGCAGATATACAGTATATACAGTAAAGTGTCTGAGAGTGTGCAGGAGTGCAGATATACAGTATATACAGTAAAGTGTCTGAGAGTGTGCAGGAGTTTAAATGTACAGTATGTACAGTAAAGTGTAATGGTGCATAAATAAATAAGCCTATAATTGAAAAGAGAATTTAGTCCTCAGCTGTCCTCGTCCCTCTTCCATCCCCACTGGGAAGAGTTGAAGAGCCTGATGGCTCTCGGGACAAAGTCTGTCTGTGGAGCAGCTCTGTGACAGCAGCCTGCCACTGAACTTGCTCCTTCTGTCCATGATGATGGTGTGCAGTGGGTGTCCATCATCATCCATAATAGACAGCAGTTTGTGCAGTGTCCTCCTCTCCGCCACCTTCACCACAGAGTCCAGCTCCACACCAACAACTGACTCTGCTCGCCGGACCAGCTTGTCCAGACGCATCTCATCTCTCTTCTTGATGCTTCCTCCCCAGCACACCACAGCATAGAAGAGACAGCTGGCCACCACAGTCTGAGAGAACATCTGCAGGAGCTTCCTACAGATGTAGTATACCTGTAGGACTTAACCCAGCCTCTTCAGGATAGAGAGGCTGTGTGAGTGCTCTGCCCCTTCCTGTCCACGAGATATCAGTGTCTAGCTGACCAGTAGCAGGTTGTTCCTCTCATCCAGGTGTAGTCCGAGACCACCTGTGGGTACTTAACCATCTCCCTACTTACACAGGCCTCGATAGCAGACCGGCTGTGTGAGTGGCCTCGCACCCTGCGAAAGTCCACCACCATTTGAGGTGTTGGTCTTGGAAAGTGTTCAGTAGCAGGTGTGTTCCTATGGCAACACAGTCCTGACACAAGTTCTTCCACCAGGTTTCTGTAGTGAGGTTCGCCTCCTGCCCAGGTCCCTTACATCAGGCCACAATAGCAGTTGGAGGGGCTGAACTACTGCATGTGGCAAAGACTCACAGCATTGTACCTGAAGTCTGAGGAGAGTACTCGTGTGAAGAGGAAAGGGGAAAGTACAGTCTCTCCCTGTGGTGCTCCTGTGCTGCTGACCCACAGTTCTGCATGTATTACAGTCCTTCAGTCTGAGAGAGTACCGGCTGTAAACTGCCAGTGAGGTTGACAGGTCAGCCATTATAAAACCTGTGCATTATGAAGGAGACCAGGTGCGGTGGATCCTATTTGCATCATTGCCGGCATTTTTACTCTCAAAACTTGGAGGGGACTGAATGGTGTTAACAGAGACTGGAGGACAATCAAAGAAACAATGTCCTCTCACAGCATTGCCCCCCTTGTCCAGATGAGAGTGGGCTCGATGGAGAAGGTATAGATGTTTAATCCTATAGAGAAATGGTCTCACATTAAACACAAACAAACTGGTCATATTTTATAACAGTTTGAAGCCACCTGTGCTGAGTTCAACAATAATGGCTCTTCTGTCCTTCTGTCTGCAAGTTTACACATAAAACATCAATATTTAAAGAAATTAAAGGGACATGCTTCCCATACTAAGTCACTTTATCTATTAGTTTTTCTCTTGGTAATTCACTCACTAATGACCATTGGAGATCAAAACCGCATACTATCAACCTAAACAGGGTGTAAAAATGAGTGTAACAGCAATAGAGGTCCATTCACTACTGTGCTACATGGTTCAGGACACAGCTTATTTCTCTTACAGATGTCTGCCCATTGTTCTATATTATGATGTACTGATATTTCTTTTATTCTTTTTTAAACTTTTTTTCTTTCTTTACATTTTTCTATCTTTCTTGCTAGCTTTATTGCTTTCTTTCTTGCTACCACCTTATTAATTTCCCTTTCTTTCTAGCTGTTTTTCCCTTTTAAACTTGATTTCTTTCATTCTGTAGTTTTAATACATAGTCTGTAAATCCTAAAAGAATATTTCCCAGCGCGCTGTCAATCAGGAAGTTGGGCTGCTCCTGTTTGGACACTTTTCATTGGTTGAGACTATTGAGGAGGCGTGGCTTCATCAACTGTCACCGCCCCAGCGTGTCAGCGTACAGTGAAGCTGACTCGGTTAGCTACTTTTCCCTTGCAAACTGCTCTTACTATGCAAGATTCATAGTGGAAAGTATGCTGCTGCAAACTCTCAGACCGGCTGCCTCCTTCATCCGGAGCAGGAGCGCTTTACTGAGACTGTACCATGCGGATAAAGTCGCCACTCTCGGCTCCCAGGCTGATGTACAGTCTCCCGTTTATCAGGTAGGCCGGAACCGAAGCCTCGGGCTGGAGTGAAGGCGTGTTGCCGAGCGCAGCGACTCTCGCTGAATGACTGAAATGCCCTTGGCCACTGGTCATGCTCCATTAAGGTAGCCACAAGCTAACACGAACTAACTGGAATACATGAACCAGGAAAACAAGGCATGTCACCTCAAATTAGGCTACGGAGCGTGATAAATTCATATATTTATCAAATTGAAGCTAACGGTAAAAATACCCACAATGTCCTGAACATGACAGAACAGTTTTCAACACTGGGAATGTGAGCTAGCTGTCTGCTCTTTAGCCGCACAGTGGTTTAATTTCTGTAGGTTGTTTTTTCTTGTGTTAAAGCTTTCTGTCACTTTAACTGTCTCCACAGGAAAATTATGAACGTATGCAGGCGCTGGTCAGTGAGCTGAAAGACAGAGCAGAGAAGATAAAACTCGGTGGGCTACTTTTCTGAACTCTCCTCAGTAGTCCTGTGTATTATGTGTCATATTCCAAATCCCTGGTGCTTAGGCTTTTAACAGTGACCTTACCGGAAACATGTCAAGTCTGTTTACACAACATGCCCATGTACATAGGTGGAGGAGAGAGAGCAAGGAAACTGCACACGTCCAGAGGAAAACTTCTGCCTCGGGAACGAATTGACAGGCTGCTGGACCCCGGGTAAACATTGCAAGACACAAAGTGCTCTCTGAGACCAGTGATAAAGAGTGTTTGCTTTGAGAATGAATCCGTCATTGCTTGTGTCTACCTTGTATTTTGTGTCTGGATTCAGCTCTCCGTTTCTAGAGTTGTCCCAGTTTGCTGCTTACCAGTTGTATGGTGATGAGGAGGTGCCTGCTGGAGGGATCATCACTGGCATCGGCAGAGTGTCTGGGTAAGGATCAGGGATTTTCCCCTTAAAAGGAGACTCTGCAGACTCTTACATTTATTTTATGTCCAGCATATCTGTATAATGTCTGTATAATTTAATTGTGGTATGATGTTCATTGTAGGGACACTTATTGACTTCTATTTTATTTACTATCCAAAATAACCAGCAAATCTACAGATCTTTATAAATGTGATTTTCTTTGGGGAATATCTTTAGGACATCCTGCATGTATCTGGCATATCCAGATTGTGTCCATAAGGATTTTTTTTAAATTAGTCTGAACAGCAAAAAACACATGAAAATCCAACTTCTGCAGTTTTGAATGTGACTGATTTGATTTGAAACCTGGGTTAAACTGGATGCGTTAGTCTGGATGCTTTGGCCGCTCTAGCAACTTTTTTATATCACTGGCACCTGGGGGTGGGGCAGTGTTGACAGTCATCTTATAAAATCTGTTTTGTTTTGGATTCTGAACATAGCCTTAAACACTGGACGTCTTAATTCCTGTCACCAACACTGTGAACAATTCATATTTGACAAGGTGTTTTGACACAGAACAGTTGCATTTACTGTTTAACTACAATGTGTAATTCCCTACTCTTCATTTCAGGGTGGAATGTGTCGTTGTTGCAAATGATGCTACTGTCAAAGGAGGCACCTATTATCCAGTTACTGTAAAGAAGCACCTTCGTGCACAGGAGATTGCACAGCAGAACCGACTGCCATGCATATACCTGGGTGAGATATCTATGTAACATATACATACATATAATGTTCAGTCTTTCATCAGTGTGACTCACTGTCTATATTCCACAATTGAGTTCCTCCAGCTGTGTAGTCCTCTCTAATCTCATCAAATCAAATCAAATTTGAAATGTAATGATGTCAGTTCATTCTTTTTTACAAAATATGAAGTTCGATAAAAATGTGTGGTCAAAGACATAATCTAATGTTTAAGTAACACCAATTAATTAGCCCATTCTATCCACAGTGGACTCTGGGGGGGCCAACTTGCCCAGGCAGGCGGATGTGTTCCCTGATAGAGATCACTTTGGGCGGATCTTCTTCAACCAGGCACGCCTGTCGTCAGAGGGCATTGCACAGGTAATGATCGTCTATACTGTACTATGCATTGTTCTTGTAACTGGACCGCTGTAAGACAGTTTACTCCAAAAACTGGACCTCTGTTCATGGATAGATATGATGCATCAGATCTAGTCTTGACTAATCTGACCGACTGCTTGTCTTTTCTAGATTGCTGTAGTGATGGGCTCTTGTACAGCAGGGGGTGCCTATGTCCCTGCTATGGCTGATGAGAGTATCATTGTGCGCAAACAAGGGACCATTTTTCTTGGTGGACCCCCACTGGTATGTTAAAATGTAGTGTAGTGTATAGGTTGATCCTTTGACATTAACTATTTTAAAGCTATGTTTCAGTGAAAATTATATTTTTAACACTGATGTTGTGAATTTGGGGTTAGTGTTCACATCTTCCATTTTGCACTGGGAGCTAAATGGGAAGTAAAGTGTAAGCTTAAACGGTATCATTTAGCATCATGTAACGTGCCTGGCTAAATCATTACACCCTAACCTCAGATAGCACAGATTTGTTAAGTCACCACAAAAACTGGCTAATGTGGTTTCTTACAATATTATCTATATAGAAAATTAACAGACAAAGATGCAGACAACATTAAGACTGCAATGGCAGCTTCATTGCTTTAGTTGTATAATCCACGGTGTCTGACTGGAATTTGCAATCCATGTGTGTTTGGTAGGTAAAAGCTGCCACAGGTGAGGAAGTCTCTGCTGAAGATCTTGGTGGTGCAGACCTTCATTGCAGGTTGACCATAACACTTTATTTTTTTTAAAGACATTTTCAAAACTAATAAATATAAAAATGGTAAATAAAATGAATAGTGGGCTTGATGTACTGTTGCCACAGTTTCAGGTACAATTTGAATGCATTTTGTGTGATGCACAAAACAAGTACCCAGAGCTCCGTAATGAGCTCCAGTCTTATGAAACCCAATGTTAAATCAAGCTCATTGTCTGCGCATATCGCATTGTGTCCTGTGTGTGTTTGTTTTGTTGTTGGTTTTGTTCTTCCTCTTCTTTTTCTTCTTCTTCTTCTTCTTTTTTGCACGATTTTACCTAATTTGAAGGTTCCAGTTAATTGCTGTCTCCTTTTTTCTTTTTCTTTGTTTTTTATTTTTTATTTTTTTTAACAGAAAGTCTGGGGTCACTGATCACTATGCCTTAGATGACCACCATGCTCTTCATCTGGCAAGGAAAGCTGTGCGAAACCTGAACTACAAGAAGAAGTTAGACGTAAGTGTGTTGCCAGTATGCCTGGAGGTGGACAAAATGTTACACTAATATTTTTTCCCCCTCACAATTTAGAACAGACAGAGTTTCTTTATTTTTATGAAGAACACATTTTGCCATAAATACAGTACATACTATATATACTATATAAGCATATGATATCATTTGTGTCTTTTACCAGTCACCAGTTATTGTGCCATATTCCCAGGTTACTGTGGAACCTCCAGAGGCTCCATTATTCCCAGCAGATGAGCTGTATGGCATTGTGGGAGACAACTTGAAACGAAACTTTGACATAAAAGAGGTAATGTCCCTTTGTGTCTGTTCCCTTTCGATTCAGTTATTTTTCACTCAATACAGCATTTATTGCTTACTTATATAATTGCTATTAATTTTATATGAACAGGTGATAGCCCGCGTTGTTGATGGCAGCAAATTTGATGAATTCAAGGCTTTCTATGGAGACACCCTGGTAACAGGTACGTGACCTGTCACAACACACCACTACCACCATGCGTTATGTATGTATTTGTTTACCCAGTTTATAATGAATGACCAAATCCATTATGATTTAACTTTCATTGCGGTTTTCATGCATACTGTTAGTCTTTGCACTAAAGAACTGACTACTGTCTGATTGTTTTAGGTTTCTCGCGGATATTTGGTTATCCAGTTGGAATCATTGGCAACAACGGAGTGCTGTTCTCAGAATCAGCAAAGAAAGTAAGCATTATATTGCCTATTTATCTGGGACAGTTTTAGTCAGTCTTAAATCTTGCACAGATTTACTCTTACCATAAAAGTAATTTAAAAGTTCGGGCATGTGGAGACTGATCTGTAAGCCTGTCATATGGAGATGGCGTTATACCTCTACTACAAAGCTTTTAAGTATCTAAATGAAGGCTGTCATGTTCAAACCCCTCAAACACTGTACTACCAAGTATGAAGTTTGAGTGTTGACTATTTCAGGATAGATTTGCTACAGGATTGGATCAGATGTACCTCAGTTTTAAAAACCTGGTATATACCTGGTCATTGCATTGTTTTGGTTGTCTGTAAATCCTTTAAGTACTGCGGTGAAATATTTCTGCTGTGGTATTTATGTGAGCATTTCTATTCATTTTGGATTTATTAGCATTTAGTTGTAGTACATTCTTTAAAATATGTTTGTTTTTTTTTGTTTTTTTCCAGGGAACTCATTTTATTGAGTTGTGCTGTCAAAGAAACATTCCACTGATTTTCCTTCAGAACATCACAGGTAGGCATAAGATAGATAGATAGAAAAAGCATTAATAGATTCCAAAAAACAGTGTCTAGTTCTATGTCTTTTTTAGCTAATTTTTAACAGAAAATCACACATACGCTTCACATCAATTAACATTCCTAACCATTAATGTAAACCAAGGATAGGTGTTGACAGACAGGTCCTTTGAAAATAATCAGCGATCTTGTGGATGAGGTTGAACGCTGGCCAGCATGATCATGGCAAGGCGTTTTGAATTTTTGGAGTGAATTAACCTCGCCTTGCCATGAGCATGCTAGAAAGTGTTCCACTTCACTCAGCAGACAACACCTCACAACTAATACAGGTGTGGGGTCCCCTAAAGTGTTACCTATGTTAAAACATACTGCTATCCCATGACTTTTGGAATGCCAGTGTAATATTATACAGTATATCTGAATCTACCACAATTTTCATTTCAGTCATTGCAGCACTCATGTAAACCCCTGCCACACATTCTATTGCAGGCTTTATGGTCGGGAGAGAGTATGAGGCTGGAGGCATTGCTAAGGATGGAGCTAAGATGGTGACTGCTGTGGCCTGTGCCAATGTGCCTAAGATCACTGTAATCATTGGAGGATCTTATGGAGCTGGAAACTATGGCATGTGTGGCAGAGCCTACAGGTGCTCAATTATATTACTTTCAGCTAATAAATCGGGTCTTACTTATAGTCATATTAAGACTTAGGAGTTTTACTTTCAGGTGTCCTAATTTATAATTGAATTTAGTTTAGTTTCAGTGCCATATTATTTTGATTCTTACTTGTACCTGTTATTTCTCACATCCGGTATGCCTATTTTTTTCTTCTGTAGTCCACGGTTCCTGTATATGTGGCCTAATTCACGCATTTCAGTGATGGGAGGAGAACAGGCAGCGAATGTGTTGGCCACCATCACTAAAGATCAGAAAGCCAGGGAAGGGAAAGGGGTAAGCATGTGGTTTCTCCAGTTTCAAAAATGAATTTATAATGAATATCTTGTTCTTTTTGTAAGCTTTGTCGATGCAAATATTCCTGTAGTTCACAGCAGAACAGGAGGCAGCTATGAAGGAGCCAATTATCAAACGGTTTGAGGAGGAGGGAAGCCCATATTACTCCAGTGCCAGGTAAACTATACTATGCAAGTGTGCCTGGTATATGGCATGGTGCATGGCATTTTTGTGTGTGTGTGTGTGTATTTGTACTTGTTGCACAAATGTTATATAAAAGGCAGTTGGAAGCAGATAAAAACAGAATAAGTAGTGGCAGATGACTACAGTGATTTATTTATTGTTAGTAGTGTTTGAAAGTTTTGCATGCTCACAAACACAATAAAACAGGTTTAATTATGTAAATGCAGTTAGTCAGTGTTCTGTTGGTACTAATGATATCAGAAAAGCACATTGTGTAATTGCATATCAGAATATGTTTATGGTTATGATTATAATTTGTATAGATCTAAAATATGAAACGTGATGATCACTGCTTGAGACATATGATGCATCAAAACATAAAGTTAAATTTGGATGTAATGTTTAATTTATTAAATGAATAATAACTATTAATATGACAAATAAATGACTGAATGACTATTAATATGACATATAATTTCAAATTATAGTATATGTCCTTTTCATCTTATTATTAAGCTTACACTGTTAATGTTGTGGATTTGAAATGTTTCTGATTAAGTGTTTCTCTCACTTGCTGTGCGATCAGACTGTGGGATGATGGTATTATCGACCCTGCAGACACTCGTCTTGTTCTGGGCCTTAGCCTGAGTGCTGCTCTCAACGCTCCTACACAGAAGACTCGTTTTGGTGTTTTTAGAATGTGATGTCGCACAGTACCACTCTGGCCCTTTCTGGGGATTAGATCTCAGTCCTCTATGGGGAAGGAGAGAGAACACTAACTTTATATCCCGAACAAGTTGCTATTTTGTGTTTGTACTTGTTTGACATGAGTAGTAAAATAACTAAAATAATCCTCAAGTCTTATGCCTCTTATTCACAGTTGCTTTTCTTCTTTCCCTTGTTTCTGTCATGATTGTTCTTTGACTGTAATTGTAGAACTACAATGTGCACCTGTGGAGAAGGTGTCCCTAAAGTACTCTGTAAGTGTAGAAAAAAAAGTGCTAGGTTGAAGACATGTCCTGAACTAGTCTATAAAACTAGGTAGAATGGTAGAAGCCTGACAAATAGTACCCAGATACCAAGCATAAAATGTTTGATCCCATTTTTAATACGATATATTTTTAAGGGGCAGTCGAGGGCTGGAGGATAGGGAACCAGCCCTGTGACTGGAGGGTTGCCGGTTCGATTCCCTGAACTGACAGTAACGACTGAGGTGCCCTTGAGCAAGGCACCTAACCCCCAACTGCTCCCCGGGTGCCGTGGATAGGGCTGCCCACGGCTCCGGGTAAGTGTGCTCACTGCCCCCTAGTGTGTGTGTTCAATAGTGAGTGAGTATGTGGGTGTTTCACTTTACGGATCGGTTTTAAGATTTTAAGATTTAAATCTTAATATAGTGATATTGAATCCCATTAACCACAGATGTTATGCCAGCCAGCCATAAACTGGCAGCAGCAGGCTTAATGACAATTACCAACTGCTGCAATAGGCATGTAAGTAATTATGCATGTTTGTCTGTTGCTATGAAAAGCTTCTGAACACAATTTAAGTGATCCCAAATGAAAATGAAAACATTTTAGTAAGCAGTATGAAGGTTTTTAAATCCCTGGGATGTCCATTATTTTCAGCAAGTGTTTGTTTATCAAAGCTTCTACAGTAAGTGAGAGCTATATAGCCTGCAAAGACAATTATGGTGGTACTTCCTCTCCTTCTTTAGATATGCTCTGCAGAAACCTTACTCCAAATGTTGAACAACTAAAGCAAACAGCAGTTAGTTTTTAAATTGAAACCTATACCATGAAAACATTGGACCATAATTCCAAACTTTTGTTTTAGTTTAACACCACTTTATATATATGTATGTATTTGTGTGTGTGTGTATATATATATATGTATATATGTATATATATATATATATATATATATATATATATATATATATATATATATATATATATATATATATATATACATATAACAGGTAATAATACACTAATAAAACAGTTCTATATATTTCTGTTAACAGATCCCGTTACATTTTATATACTGAACCTTTAATATTACATGTGAAATGTAGCCAACTGTTAGACTAATGCCTGTTTAATAAATCATATTACTGATGGAGAATTTCAGTAACAGTTCAATAACAAAACATGTAATCAGTATAAAACATGGTCACAGGTAATAATTCTGGTAATGACCACTGTACATAACTTTAAATGGTGCACATTTGTAAAGCAGTCATATTATATTTTAAGTTCTGGTAACAGCTTATAAAACAAAGAACAAAATTAAAAAAATGTTTTCATGCTTGTACTCCCACTTTGTGCACTGAGACAAAATGATCATATCCAGAAATGATGAGGAACCGCAAGTGTGTTGCAGTCGAGCCATCAAGCTGCAGAAACACACACACACACAATTACATATCGCAAGTTTTAAAAGCATCTAAGTTTAGATGGCAGGACTAAACAGGGAAGGAAGATTAACTCACAGATATGTCATTAGTTTGTAGACTGTTCTCCGTCTGTTCAAACTCTAAAACACAAAAGTCAGAATCAGTCTCTCTCTTTAACCCTGGACATTATAGCAATGCCTACATTCTTACCTTTCTCTGCTATGACTTGAAACTTCTCTGCCTCTTCTATTGCATTTTTCTCTATGCGTAAATGTTTTACTGTGATGAAAAGTTGGAGTTATGTTAGCAAATAAAATAGATGAATAAATCTAGCAGGTGAATGAAAAAGATAACTTTGCTGGAAAATGTATAAAAAGCTTACCATTAAAACTTTGAATGGAAATAAGTGATACTTTCATGTTGTCTGGGAATCGGATGATGAACTCTTGGGGAAACATTCCAGTGGACAGCCAGAATGTCTCTGTTTTTCTGTGAAAAGAACCTCAGATATTAAGTTACCAAAGACTGAAGAAAGTCACAACAGATGTTTTTGGAAATGTTTAGACTAGAGCAGGACGTTTCAGAGCGGTAAGTTTGTTCTATCTGTCAGCATGCCAAGCTTGCCAATAGGCAAGCAATAAGGATTGTGTTGTGAAATGATGTCATCTTGTAACAGAGAAAAGAGCTGGAATTCCATCAAGGTGTTTTAGAACGCTGAGGAAAGTGGTTTCTGTGGGAGACTGGGTTCTGTCTGGCGTGTACTTTGGGCGTCATAACTTTGCAGCAGGTTTATGTGCACTAAACACCACATAACACACTACAGGAAAAGCATAACAGGTCCCCTTAAAGCTTTTTCAGCCAAATTCTCAGACTATACAACATATTTTACAAATAACAAGTCACCTATTTATAACAAGTGTCAATCACATGTAAATGGTTGTTGTATTGCACAGTTTAAGATTAATTGTCAATCCAGTGTGTAGTATGCCTACAAGCATACACAAAACCTTTCTCAAGGTTAAACAGTCTTACTTGATCAATGTCTTGTTTAATGAACAGTGACCATTAGTGACCATCTGGATGCATCATCATGATATTTGACCAACAAATTATCTGAGCAATTTAAAAGATGAGCTGCATACCTGTACAGCTAGGCTAAGATGTAAACAAAGTCAGTATTACACAAAATGCTTACAAATTTGTTTCCCAGTGCCTCATTATCCAGTTTTGGTGAGGTGTTGGGGCTGAAATGTATTAAAACTGTTGTGGTGGCTAGGTACATCCCAGGTGTTGTTTGGCAATATAGTACCAGGAGATTTTGATTTGCTACTGTTTAATACATACATACATGCAGACGTAAATACGTCATGGTCTCAGGAAAACAACTTTAGTTATGTTAATAACAAACCAAGTAATTTGTGATCTCAAGAAAACAGTTCGTAAAAGCCATGATCTTAAGATAACAGTCCAGAAAAGTGCCTCACAGTCTCTCGGGACTTCACTGTAAATTTACCGATATTAGCTTTACATATAGCTAAGTATAGTTGTAGCTTCACTTGTGAGTGTGAATAGCACACTAAACCGGGATATTTTGCGTTGTAGACCATCGCTGTACTCAAAAATAAGTTTGGATGTTTCTCTACAACAATGCTACATCGTTTAAGACCAAAACACTGTGAATGATTTAACACATCATCGACTGGAAATGTGTAGTACCTTCATGTCCAGCTCCGTATGTGCTGGCTACAGAGAGTCACTGTATTGCTAACGTCTTGAATGAACTCCGACCTACAGATTTACTCACCCATCTATGATGTTTTCTGGCGGGTGGTTCTCGTCACTGGACGTAGCTAACACGACCTGGGCACCAAACGAGCTCAAGGCGGTGTTTATCATGGTGAATTGAGGAAATATTACTGAGTTTACACAGGGGTTCGCCCTGGACGCTAAATAAACCGAACCGCGCGTTGCTAAGCAGCCGTCCCAAGCCTGCTTCGTCGCACGCTGTGTACGTCATCAATGTCAGTCGCGCACGTTTGCACTTGGCTGGTGTTTTGCTGAAGTAGTTTGTGGCTGTGTTTGTGTCGGTATTTTCATGGCAAATGGAACAAATGAAGTTGTGTTTTGTCGTGGAACTGGACAGGTAAGCGACCTTACAGGGAGACGAGTCGAATATTTGCTAGACAGAGTTGCTGATACTATATTTCCTTGTTGCTATTTGAGGAAGCTAGGCTAGGCTAACTACCATCGGTGATGCTATTGGTGCTCAAACGAATTGTAGTTAAACGAAGAAAGTGTAGGAAGACGACGTTTACAAATGTATGAATTATAGGTCAAGCATGTACGTCCAGGGCTGTCTGTACAGGAGGGAATAAAAATCTAATTCTGGACACAAAACGTCCAAGCGTTTTCGTCTTGGTGTATATAAACAAGCTCAAACTGCTTCTCTCTCTCTCTTTCTCTCTCTCTCTCTCTCTCTCTCTTTCTCTCTCTTTCTCTCTCTCTCTCTCTTTCTTTCTTTCTTTCTTTCTTTCTCTCTCTCTCTCTCTCTCTCTCTCTCTCTCTCTCTCTCTCTCTCTCTCTAGCAAAGCTTGAATAAGGTTAGTCAACATTGTCATCCTTTTCCTCTTTAGAGTGAAGATTCAGACATTTGGGATGACACAGCCTTGATTAAAGCCTATGATAAAGCAGTTGCATCTTTCAAGGTAACATAATTATACCCTAGTTATATTTTTATTCATGTTCTCTTAATGTATGCAGTCTAATATATTTGCGTACTGATGCTGTCAGAATAAAACCTTGTATCATTTATTTATTTACTTATTTATTGTTTTGACAAAATGTGAAAAATTTTAATGCCCTTTAAAGTTACATGATGAATGGACTATAAAATATCCCAAAAGGTCTGTTTACATTGGCTTACATTTAAGATAAAATATGTTTTTTCATTGTGCTGTAAAGTTATCATTTTGCAGATACAAGGTTTTGTTTCTGACAGCAGTGAAATCTTGGTTGAGGTGCTCTAAAATGTGTCTTGTCTTGTTTTCTCTACTTTTGCAGAATGCATTGAAAGGGGAGGATGATATGGCTCCCCCTAAAAAAGAGAAACCTGGAACTAAACGAAAAAATAACAAGAAAAACAAAAGCAGGAAGAGATGTAATGCATCCCCTGACAGAGAGGTAGTCTTACAGTGTTGTGCCTTTTTGTTGTTTATTAAACTGGGCTGGGGTTAGCATGATTGTAGATGGAAGGGTGAGCGTCACACTGATCACTCTCTCTGCCAGTAAAAATGATGATGATGATGATGATGACACTAAGGTGTAAGACCTGGGTTTGAAAGATTCCATAATTTCTCTTGCAGTGGAAAGTTGGGGACTCCTGTTATGCAATTTGGTCCGAGGATGGAAATGTGTATGCTGCTACTATTTCCTCAGTCGACCCAGATAAGGGCACCTGTGTTGTGTATTACACTGACTATGGTAATGAGGAGGAGCAGAATCTGAAGGATCTTCTGTCAGATCTGGAAGACTTGGATGAGGAAACCAAAAATACAGGAGATGTATGTGTCACTTTCATGTCTTTTCTTCTACATGTTGGCCAGGCATACAAAATGTGCTAATTCTTAATAGTCCCAATTGCAGGTGAAAGATGCTGAGTCTTCAACAGGGGAGAGTGATAGGTCTTCTACTCCACACCAGCCAAGTCAACAGAGACACAAGCCTAAAGGCAAAGCTCCAGTGGGTCCACCCATGTTTCCCCCTGCCCCTCCTTTTGGCCCTCACTTCAGAATGGTGAGCAAATCATGTTCTCATATCTTTAGTATGTTCAGTGTGTGGTTTCATTGTTGAGTAAGGGAATATTTGCACACCTAAGATCGCACATAAAAAATAACTTTTGTTTTAATTGCTTTCATACTTTACTTGGAACCATACAGTGGCCCAAAAGTATATGGATATTTAAACAAGAATACATACAAGAAACCAAATCAAGTGACATTTGCACTACTTGGTCAAAAAAAAGCTGTTTTTGTTGGATCACCAACAAACATTCTCCAGCTCCAACTGGACCCACAAAGGGATTAATAAAAAATATATATTACCATCACAGGACACTTTAAAAGCCAACAATTTAGGCAATCAAAAAAGACTTAACTCTGAATATTTAATTATTCCACGTATGAACATTTTTGGGTTCTGCATTGATAATTTTCCCATCAAGTGAATCTTGGCATTGTTGTCCTAGAGAATGCCTGTCATTATAACAGAAATTCCATTGATGGGATAACCTCAACTTTATTTTCTTGCCACGTAAAGCTAAGCCTCGATCTAACCACCTGGTGCAACCCAAGATCACAATATTGCCTCCAGAGGCTTGTGCAGTGGGTGTTGTGCATGACAGTTAATTTATTCACTTAACTTCTTACTTTGATGTGGACTCAATCTGAGCTCATCAGACCACATGACCATTTTCCATTCCTCGCAAATTGACTTTTTTTTTTTTTTTTTTAATATTTGTTCTCATTGCCTTGTACATGCAGAAATGCTCTCAATTTTATTTTTTTATTATTTAACACAATTTTGAATTCCATTGTTCATTTTTTGCCTTTCGACTTTCCTAAGTGTTTAAGTGATCTGATCCCTGCCATTCAAGATTTTTACTGACCACATTTTTGTGACGGTTCACCCCTGTCCTTACAGGTTTTAATAATGCATGGAATTGTTCTTAACACTGTTCCGGGTATTTCAGCTTTTTCTTAGTTGTTTTCTTTACTGATGATAGACAAAACGCAGCCACATCTTTTCCACAACCATGGGACACAAGAAAGTTTGTTTGTTTGTTTGTTTGTTTATTTTAATTAGACTATTCCAGGACTGCCTCATACACTTGAGTTTAGGATTCCATCAGTGAACACAAACTCCCCAACACCACTGTAAGAAAAACAGCCCCAGTACCTTTATGCAGTCTGGTTGGCATGCTTTTTTTAGGCTTTGTCCACATAGAGTCCACTGCCAATTTGATGTCATGTTAAGAGTAATTTTTAATTACTACAGGTTTTTTTAAGGGTATGTGGTATGTTTTAGTGTGTGGTTTTTAATGTGTGCACTTAGTGTTTTTTAAGAAGTTGTTCTCCTTAGTCTGACAGAAGAAGAGGAGAATCTGGACCTACTTTTCCTGGCTGGCCCCCAATGATTCCTCCTGGTCCCCCGGTGAGACACCATTTGGTTCACTGGTAACACCTATTAGCAGTCAGTTTGTTTGAGATGAGAACACACCTTATTGACCCCAAGGGGATATCTGAGTGTTCTAGCAGCGTACATAGCGGTGAGACACACAGTACAAAGTAATGGACGTTATTGCCACTTGTTTAGAACTGTAGAAAGTGCAATCCTAAATCAAAACACACAGACAATAAATTGACAACAGTGCTCTGCCCAGTGATTAACAATAATAGCAAACATTACACTATCCATGTAGCTTCAGTGCAAAGTGAAAAAAGCTAACTTTTAATTCTACACATCTCATTTGCTACCCTTGGGATAAACAGAAAATGATACAAGTAATTTTCCCCCTTGAATATTGCTTTAAATGTCCAACTAATAACAGCTTTTCACTTCTAGATGATCCCACCACCACCACCAATGAGTCCGGATATGTTGCAGGATGATGAAGCCTTAGGCAGCATGCTGATTTCATGGTACATGAGTGGCTACCACACAGGATACTACTTAGTAAGGGTCTTAAATCATTTGCTAATCAGTACGTGGATCTGATCAAATTCATTGTTTTAACGTGTGTTATAAAGCTCTTACGTTTTCTGTAATTTTACAATGAATTTTTTTTAGGGCTTGAAACAAGGTCGCAAAGAGGCCGCAGTAAAGAAGTCTCATCACAAATGAAGCAGTTTGAAGTTCATTAGGTAAATGTTACTTTTAAACATTTCCCCATGTGGTCTTTTTCAGCTTCTTAATTAAAGATTTTTGAATTTCTGTCTTTTTCACAGGTTAGAATTTACTTCTGCTCTGTGGTCAGTGGGGAAGTCTGTGTCCATTTCATGTTTTGTATTCTTTGTACATAAATGAATTAAAAGCCATTATGTTCTTTTTCACTTCTTGCCCAAATGTTGTTTTTTGTGTTTTGTTTTTTGCCCCCTTAAGGTTAACTTGATGAATTATCAACTGTGCACAACTGTGTGGCTGATCTGTTACACATCCTTTAATTAATCAGTAAAATTCTTGTCACAGCAGGACCCTTCAGAGCCACATTCTATACCTGAGAGCCCACTAAAGTATTGTGTTGAGCACTATGCCTCTGCCTGCCCCGCTCAACATGATCTATGTTCTTAGATTATCAGCCTCTGACAGGTTTTCTTAAGTTTCAAGTTCAAGTTTCAGGTTTGTTTGTCATATGCACAACATGTCAGGACATTTATGCATTAAAATGCTTGTGGTGAGGCTCAGGTTGCTACTCTACAGGAGGACAAAACTATATACATACTAAACATATTAAAATCAAGAATTATGAAAGTTAAAAATAAATACAAAATACAGAATACACAGAGACAGGAGGCATCTGTAGAAATTCTCTGACATGTACATTTATGAGACAGGTATAGTCAGAGAGAGTGGAGCTAAATATACACACGTGAACAAAATTGTTGGTACCTCTCGGTTAATGAAAGAAAAACCCCCAAGGTTAACCGAAATAATTTAAATCTGTCAAAAAAAATATGAAAATAAAAAAAGGAAACTCAGATATTGCTTTTCAACCATGCTTCAACAGAATTATTTAAAAAAATAAACTCCTGAAACAGGCCTGGACAGAAATGATGGTACCCTTAACTTAATATTTTGTTGCACAACCTTTTGAGGCAATCAAACAATTCCTGTATCTGTCAATGACACTTCTGCACCTCTCAGCAGGTATTTTGGCCCACTCCTCATGAGCAAACTGCTCCAGTTGTCTCAGGTTTGAAGCGTGCCTTTTCCAGATGGCAGGTTTCATCTCCTTCCAAAGATGCTCAATAGGATTTAGGTCAGGGCTCATAGAAGGCCACTTCAGAATAGTCCAGAGTTTTCCTCTTAGCCATTCTTGGGTGTTTTTAGATGTGTGTTTTGGGTCATTATCCTGTTGAAAGACCCATGACCTGCGACTGACACCAAGTTTTCTGACACTGGGCAGCACATTTCTCTTTAGAATTCCTTGATAGTCTTAAAATTTCGTTGTACCCTGCACAGATTCAAGACACCCTGTGCCAGATGGAGCAAAGCAGCTCCAGAACATAACAGAGCCTCCTCCACGTTTCACAGTAGGGACAGTGTTCTTTTCTTGATATGCTTCATTTTTCCGTCTGTGAACATAGAGCTGATGTGCCTTGCCAAAAAGTTAAATTTTTGTCTCATCTGTCCATAGGACATTCTCCCAAAAGCTTTGTGGCTTGTCAACATGTATTTTGGCAAATTCCAGTCTGGCTTTTTTAACAATGGTGTCCTTGGTCGTCTCCTATTAAATCCACTTTGGCTCAAACATCGACGGATGGTGTGATCTGACACTGATGTTCCTTAAGCTTGAAGTTCACCTTTAATCTCTTTAGAAGTTTCCCTGGCTGTTTCGTTACCATTCGTATTATCCGTCTCTTTGATTTGTCATCAGTTTTCCTCCTGCGTCCACGTCCAGTGAGGTTGGCTACAGTCCCATGGATCTTAAATTTTTGAATAATATATGCAACTGTAGTCACAGGAACATCAAGCTGCTTGGAGATGTCTTATAACCTTTACCTTTAACATGCTTGTCTATAATTTTCTTTCTAATGTCCTGAGACAACTCTTTCCTTTGCTTCCTGAGGTCCATGTTGAGTATGGTACACACCTTGTTACCAAACAGCACAGTGACTATATGTAGCCCTGTATATTGGCCCACTGACTGATTACAAGATTGTAGACACCTGTGATGCTAATTAGTGAACACACCTTAATTTAACATGTAACATTTAACATGTCCCCATTTTTCAGGGGTACCATCATTTCTGTCCAGGCCTGTTTCATGAGTTTGTTTTTTTTTTTTTTTTTAATAATTCTGTTAAAGCATGGTTAAAAAAGCTAAGTCTGACTTTCATTTGTTCATTTTCATAAATTTTTTATTAATTATTACTTTTGTCAGATTTAAGTTATTTCTGTTACCATTGTGGGTTTTTCTTTCATTAACTGAGGGGTACCAACAATTTTGTTCATGTGTGTAAATATATATGTTTAAGTCTATTCCTGTTGTATAAAGTGACTTTGTGATGTTGTCCATAGCAGTGTTATATAAGAGTATTAATAATAAAGTGTCCGAGTGCAGTGGTGTTGGTGAAAGGCTCACACCTTGTTCAGGAACCTGATGGCTTATGGGTAAAAACTGTTCATTAGCCGGTTTGTTCTGGCCTTGATGCTGCGGTACCTCCTGCTTGATGGCAGTAAGGTGAACAGGCCGTGTGCGGGGTGGCTACAGTCCAACTGAATCTTTTAGATTTTCCTCAGGCAGCGGGACTGGTAGATATCCTGCAGGTCTGGAAGTTTGCTGCCTATGATGGACTCCGCTGTCCTCACCACTTTCTTCAGGGCCTTGCAGTCGTAGGCAGTACAGCGGCCATACCAGACAAGGCGTGAGGATGCTCGCTATGGTGCATCTGAAGAAGTTGGTGAGGACGTCAGGAGGCAGATCACACTTCCTGAGCCTTTGCAAGAAAAAGAGGCGCTGAAGGGCAGATCTCACTGCTTTGTTGGTGTGGAGTGACCAGGTAAGTTAATCGGTGAGGTGTACCCCGAGGAACCTAACACTGCTGACACTCTCCACTTCTGCTACATTGGGAAAGTGACTACACAAATCTACACAGGGGAAGTAGTGGGCCCCTAGAAGTAGCAACATATATCAAGATAAAGGAACACTTAAACTCATTATAAAGGCTACAATAAGAAGGCAATAATAAGCATATAAAAATAAGGCCAAAGAGAGTATGCCAGTATTGGCAGTCTTGATTCATGGGTATCAATGTAAATCCAAATGATAAAACACTGATTGCTCTTTTTGCAGGGGGCCACCACTGATATTTCAAACATTCTACACAATAAAATGACGGAGATGGAAATGGGGCCATTCAAAGTGGTTGCTGTGCAAATCTCCTTTCCAGAGCCCACAATGTTTACAGTGGTGGTGATAGGAACCAGATATACAGGGGTTGGACAATAAAACTGAAACACCTGTCATTTTAGGGTGGGAGGTCTCATGGCTAAATTGGACGAGCCTGGTGGCTAATCTTCATTAGTTGCACATTGCACCAGTAAGAGCAGAGTGTGAAGGTTCAATTAGCAGGTAAGAGCACAGTCTTGTTCAAAATATTGCAATGCACACAACATTATGGGTGACATACCAGAGTTCAAAAGAGGACAAATTGTTGGTGCACGTCTTGCTGGCGCATCTGTGACCAAGACAGCAAGTCTTTGTGATGTATCAAGAGCCACGGTATCCAGGGTAATGTTTTTTTTAATTATCTTAAATAAAGCATATTTAATCACTGCTTAATTTAAATAGGCTTGTATGTAAATAAAAATGAATAATAAGACAGACAAATCTAAAACAGTGACCCCTGCTGGTGGCTTGTGATGAGCCGCAATAGGAGTGTCCCCACGGAAATAGAAAAACCTGACAAAAAGTAGGATTTTTGGATTTGAGAAATTCTGATATTAAAGTGTATTTGTCCACAACGGTGACCAAAAACAAGTGTGTGTGTTTTGGGTTCTGGGTGTTATAGCTATTTATTAATTATTTGTGTCTCTTATCTGTTCCTTCAGAGCAACTTTGTGTACGTGGTGTTCCCTGGGCTGACTGGTTATCCTATTGGAATATTTCTCTCACTTTTGCATTTGGTCTGCTGTGTTTGGAGTCACCGCCATTTAAGGTTTTCTTTTGAAAGCTGTGTGTGTTTGGTACAGTCTCCAGTAAGGGAAACAGTAAAGGAGTGTCTGAAGCCAGTTTTAAGTAGAATACAAATGATAAGACAATAGTGAGAACCTACACGGCCAGTAACCTGTGTGGTTATTTTAAATAATTTTTATTTTATTTTTGATCCTGATTTTTAAACAAACTTATTAATAAAGGTGTCTTTTAATGTTTATGTATTATCAGAATAAATGTTAGCAACAGTTGTACACAGAATCCCAGTTCATGTCTCTGCCCATTTTCTAAAAGAACCTGTGTGCTTTTGTGTGATATCAGGTTTATATTTCCTGGGGTGAAACTCCCCAGGTGGCGTAGTCGAGCTTATACATACTTATACACTAACAAAGGTCACAGTAGCAGCAGGCTGTGCAGCACAATGCCGACATGTATGTGGGGCCAACTGACGAACAGTTACGTCATTAAACCACCAAACGGTTCTGTCGCCATGACAACGTTTAGCTAACCCTGCTAGGTAAACACGGTTTAGCCCGGTTTGTAATCAATCCGTGCCGAACGGTATCCTTGTGGAAAATCCCGAATACCCTCAGTGCTCGGGCCCGTTTGGCTCTGCAGTGTTATCTGTCCTTTACTTAAATAAGCAAGTCACCGAGGCTCATTATAAAAACTCATCTGTAGTTTAAACTTGCATTGCTGAGTTCTCTCAGTGTTCACGGGAAGTTGCTTTGACTTGTTAAAATTTGGAGAAATTTTAGCTACTATGCTTCTAATAATGGAAAGCATTACCCGAGACAGTCCAGTTCTGTTCATGTGTTCAAGCTGAAATAAAAAAACACCTTTTTAATTTAGTTTTAATTGATCCAGTCTTTAAGTGTTTGTGTTGTAGGTACTATGTGTTATTATTCATTATTACACATAGCTTTATTTTAAACCAGTTTTTACTCCATCATGGTTTATTACCATTATCTGTCTTTTTATTGCTCAGCAATTTGAGATGCACACAGCGTGAGTAAGGTGCTATAATAATATAAATGAAGGTTATTATTATTATTATTCATTAATGAATGTGTTTATTTTATTTGTTATTTTTAATTACTGTTAAATTTGGATCTACTGTTTTGGGGAAAAAGTCATATTTAACCACACTTCATTCGTTTTATTGTTTTATTGGTGTTGGATTTTAAACGGTTGAAGGTTCTTTTAGATCTGGACTTTAGAAGGGTGGAGGTTCTTTTAGGACTGGACTTTAGAAGGCTGGAGGTTCTTTTGGCACTAGACTTTAAAAGGGTGGAGGTTCTATGAAATGGGGGGTGCAATACGGGCCTAAGTAAGTTATAAGCGCGTCCTGGATGACCTCGCTGCATGGGATGCCTGGAGTGCCGCACTCCAATGGCAGTATGCAGGAGACACAGAACAGCAGGAACAGCGGGAACAGGAGCGCCAGAGCAAAGCTCACCGCGCTGATCAACATGCCCCTCACTGCTACGGATTGTTTCCCCCGTGTCTTCTTTGTCACCCCCTTCATTTCCTCATGGATGGAGGGCGCCGTCTCCACAAAGTGCGAGGCAGCAATACGCTCCTCCAACTCCCGGATTCTCTCCCTGTCTACCTGGATGTGAGCCTGGTAGTTCTCCGCTACTGCCTTTAGTTCTTCAGCAAGGCAGTTTTTCTTGGCCAGCTTCTCCTCCGCCTCCTTTATAGCCCACCTGGTCTCCTCCAGGTGGCGCTGTAGTCTGGATATGGCCAGGTATTGGGCCTTGATGTCTCCTACACACCACTTTATGTCTTTTCTGGTGTTGTCCAGACTGTAAACGATGGGGTAGCGCTCGTTCTCCAGGCGCTCGTTCTCCGACTCCAGTTCTTCTTTCTGTGCTCCGAGCTCCAGCACTCTGACTTCTCCTTGGCGGAGAGCCTCGCGCGAGCTCCGAACATCCTCCAGCAGTTCACTGTGATCCTCCGTGATCACCTGCAGCCGTCGCAGCTCCTTCTGCAGTTCCCTGTTTTCTCTGCGCACGGAAGAATTTGCATCATTGGTTTGGGTAAGGGCATTTTGCAGCCTTTCTCCTTCCCGCTTCAGCCGCAGCTTCTCTCCATAGACAGCGTGTGTGTCCTTCTTCGTCATGATTACCGAAACAAGTGAAGTTCGGTTAACGCACCCCCTTATATAACCTTCGTTTGTGACGTCATCTCTCCACGTGCTGTACATAGGGTGTGCAACAGACTGCGGTGCAGTGGATGACGTCACGCGTGCTACCTACGCTGCCATCAGCTCGTACCACACTCAATATAGACTGAACTCAAAGCAACCCAAGAGAATAGAAACTGGACAGAACACATGCTGGGTTAAAACCTGGGTTGCGTTTCCGTACAACGACGGAGGTTAGTACTGAAATAACGTGGTGGGATACATCAGTAAACTAACTAACATCTGAAGTGTGGCCGTTTCTCGAAACTGTCCTACTTTGTTGTACCACAGTAGTTTAAACCGCCATGGTTCCAAATGTTTTTGGTTCTGACGTCACAACAACAGAAAAGGTGCAAAGACTCACAAACCTTGTTATATAAGGCCAAAGTAGGGTAATCAGTATACATACTTAAAGTGTTATTTAGGCATCTCATATTTATTCATATTGTAAAGATATAACTTCCCACCACCACTACCATTTACAGTAATAGAAATAATATAACAACAAAGTAATTATAAAATATATAATATCAACAATGAAAATAACAACAATAAAGTTGATGTTCATTATAAATGTAATAATAATAAGTTACACTTTTTATAAAAACTTTTACTCAGAAACAAAATGAAAGAACTATTAGCAATAATAATAAGTGCCATTGCCAGGATGCCAGAGTAGTATGGTTGGAAAAACCTGTGATTATGTCGTAATACAGTGGTGAAGATTTGAGCGTCTCAGACGGATGTGGGTTTGAAAACCCGGGTAAATTCTTTCTTCTTGTTTTCTTTTTTTTTTTCCTTGTAATGGTAACGAAAGCTCTCAGTAATTCAGATCTGGTTTATTAGAGTACTGTAAAGTTTTCCACATTGTCTTTTATGAAATACGTTTGTAATAAAGAATAACTTGATGACATTTTTTCATAGGCCTAGGCTAAGGTGACCCACATGAGCTATAGCGGTTTGATAAATCCAGCTGTACTCATATACACAGATACATATCAGAACACACAAACTACATCTTTACCGCATCTGATGTTTTACATGTTTGTACCAGAAGTCAATTATTTTAGCTTAGTGACAGGTCTGCTTTTCATCGATGACATCATCACCAGAAACTAAGCTTCTAACCACACGTCTACAGCTGTAGTGTCAACTACACAACTGAACCACAGTGTTTGCGAACGTTTGCTGGAACTACGGTTTTGGGAAACATCTGTGTTGCTTAACGATGGATCAGACTAAGTTACCAACGTAGTTTCCTTCATAGTTCCAACCGTGGTTTTGGGAAACACTTGCGTCGTACCTGTATCATCCCATCCATGTAGGTTTTGGGAAACGCACCCCTGATCGACCTGCGGTATCTCCGCGGGTGCAGCAGCTGGACACTGAAGGAGCTGCCCAGTGCTTCCAGAGAGTGGTACATGGGGTGGGACAGGTTCTTCTAAATGTGTTTGAACTTAGTCCTAACACATGCTATATGGAATTCCTGCACAGTCGTATGTGATGAACTTTCTCCTCCCGGACAAAGTAAAAGCACATGGACACTCATATCACACTCGTGGATAAAACCTGATTTTGTTCCAGGTGTAATGTTCTAAATTTAACGCTGGTGAAATCATTAGCGAGGGCTGAACTGATAGCTAATTATCAACACTTCCAGTGTTAGTGTTCGCTTTTAATAATCGATTCTGCCACAAAAGTGAACACATTATTTCAACACTATTGAACTCTGAGCTGAATTTACAGTCTCCAGACCTCAACCCCATAGAAAATTTGTGGAGGGAGTTGAAAGTCCGTGTTGCCCAACGACAGCCCCAAAACATCACTGCTCTAGAGGAGATCTGCATGGAGGAATGGGCCAAAATACCAGCTACAGTGTGTACAAACCTGGTGAAGACTTACAGGAAATGATTATGTTACAAAGCATTGAGCTGAACAAATACTTATTTTCCACCATAATTAACAAATAAATTCTTTAAAAATCCTACAATGTGATTTCCTGGACTTTTATTTCATTTTGTCTCGCTTAGTTGAAGTGTACCTATGATGAAAATTACAGACCTCTCTCATGTTTCTAAGTAGGAGAACTTGCACAATCAGTGGTTGACTAAATACTTTTTTTGCCCCACTGTATGTAAAGATGTATGTGTGATTTCTTCCTTCCTATGCTTTTTCCTGTTACCCTGATTATGGTACACTCTGTTAGGCAGTAAGGGCATTACAACTACTCCCTACCACCCCTAGACGGATGACATGGTAGAATGTTTTAACAAACCCCTGTAGTCTATGCTGAAAAAGTTTGTGGATGACACGTCCTTTTCTTTTTGACAGTTAGAACATGTGTGGAATACTAAATCAGTTCTGGAGTTCGGTTGGACCCAACTTGAGGATCTCTCGAAAATTCTCGTAGCAGCCTCACTCCGCGACTTCTCGCGACCTCATTACCACAATTTTGAAATATTAGTATTAGTATCAGGATATTAGAATATAAATATCAGTGCAGCTAATGCTACAGCAGATCAAACATCACTGTGCTACATTAAAATAAGGCAGGCTAAGTGGTGTCCTGGCGAGTGTTATGTGATGGAAATGTCTTATCACAGCGAACATTTATAGACTGCTCTGCACATAAAACCTCTAGTTAGGATATTTTAATAACCTAAATTCCCTTATTTAAATACTGCCAGCGTTACCAGACTGAAGCCAGCTTCTTATTCAGAAGCTTCTTGTTAAAATCGTCCTTTTCCAGCTTGAATGGCGAAGGAGTCACAAAAGCTACACAAAACAATAGATAGATCGATAGATACATGGATAGATAGACAGATAGACAGATCGATAGATAGATACTTTTTTGATCCCAGAGGGAAATTCAAGGCATCCAGTAGGAGATAGACAAACTATACAGAAGTAACAACAGAAGCAAGATAGAGTTGTACAGATAGAGACAGAGATACAATATAAAGTATGAAAGTATAAAAATAGAGTCTTTATTGTCTGTGTAAAGTATAAAGTATAAATGGAGGTAGTGGTAAACCATTGCTGAGCAAATTAAGAAAATGGCTGTTGTCAGCCATACAGACTATTATATACAGATACAGATATATACAGATATTTATATTACAGCAAGTACGCAGTAATATAAATAATTTCCTGCTAATACTGCCTCCCCAACACACCACAGCATAAAAGAGGACGCTGGCTACCACAGACTGTTTGAACATCAGCAGGAGTTTCTGGCAGATCCTGAAGGACCCCAGCCTCCTGAGGAAGTACAGCCTGCTCTGTGCTTTCTTGTAGACTATGTCAGTGTTTACTGACCAGTCCAGCCTCTCGTCCAGGTGCACACCAAGGTAACTGTAGGACCTGACCACCTCCACATCGACCCCCTTGATGGAGATTGGATGCTGAGAGGGCCTGGAGCTCCTGAAGTCTATACACATCTCCTTGGTTTTGGTGATGTTCAGCTTCAGATGGTTGGTAGTGCACCACTCCACAAAGTCCTCAACGAGGCTTCTGTACTCCCTCTCCTGACCATTACGCAGACACCCCACGATTGCAGTGTCATCAGAGAACTTCTGCATGTGGCATAACTCCGAGTTGTACTTGAAGTCCGATGTGTACAGGGTGAACAGGACTGGAGAGAGAACAGTCCCCTGTGGTGCTCCTGTGCTGCAATACTAACCTCCTGGATCTGTAAAACAGCAGAAATTAGTTTATGTTAATGTTCTCCTGTTCTGCAGAAACAGAAAAAAGAGCAGCCTCCATTGATGTTTCTAACTCTTCATGAAGCTAATCGCCTTTGTTGCCAGCTTCTTAACTGAATGTTCATCGATGACGTCATCAACAAGAACGAAGCTGTAGTTTCAACTACACAACTTAACCACAGTGTTTGCGAATTTTCAGTGGAGCTACGGTTTTGGGAAACACCTGTCTCGCTTACCGACGGTTCGGAATATGTCAGTTACCAATGTGGTTACCTCCATAGATTGAACCATGGTTTTGTGAAACACTTGCATTGCAGCTGTATTAGATTATTATTAGAAATGGTTCAGGTGGTTCAAGGTGAATCATCAGGTTATCAGACAGAGCAGGCCATCCATCTTGCTCATCCAGTCTAGCACAGACCATTTACAAAAGCCTGCTACAGATAGCAGCACTGTTTGTGCAAGACACTATCACTAGTGTTTCAGTAGTGACCAGTCAGGAAACAATACCTTTATTGATACAGCACAGGCATACAAGAAGTACCCCAAACTGCAGTAGAGTCAAAGTTCAATAAAAGATAAATCTGTTTAAAATAAACATAATCAAACTATCCATGTGCTTCTGTTTGTTTTGGTTTTATGCTCCTCCTGTCTCCGCCCTCTTGTCAGGGCCCTCACCTGTCCCTAGTATGTACAGTTGTGTTCAAAATTATTCAATCCCCACTACAGTAAAGTGTTTTAGCAAGTTTGATGTTTATTTTTTATCTTGCTCACAATCAGGTCAAAGAAGGACTTTAATAATAAACAAATGCAACTTAAATTACAACAATATTCTTTGTAGTACATAAACAAATATCCTTTTTGTGATTTCTTCAGTGACAAAATTATTTAACCCCTTAAAAATGACCACTCTCAAGAACAGAGGTCTCAATCAGGTGTCTTTAGTCAGGCGTTGAAAGCACCTGCAGATGTGAACAGAGCCATAACGAGCAGCAATTAAGTGGATTTAAAAGGACTGAGATACTCAGCTGCTTCTACACAGTTAATAATGTCTTTGCAACATGGTGAAGTCCAGGGAATGGTCGAAGAAGTCAAGAGAGGAGGTCATTTCTCTTCATAAGCAAGGATGTGGATATAAAAAGATAGCAAAGACATTAAACATTCCAAGAGACACAATTGGAAGCATAATTAGCAAGTTTAAAGCTAAAGGCACAGTGCAAACACTACCTAGGCATGGCAGAAAGAGGTTGCTGTCAATGACTGCTGTCCGTTACCTGAAACGAAAGATGGACAAAAATCCCTGGCTGACAGTTAAGGCACTGCGACAGGACTTGTCAGAGGGAGGCACTCAGGTTTCGGCCCAGACAATAAGGCGCACACTGCGAGATGAAGGCCTCCGTGCCAGAACTCCCAGACGCTGACTCCAAAGCACAAGAAGAGTCGACTCCAGTATGCCAAAAACCATATGGACAAACCACAAAGTTTTTGGGACACTGTTCTCTGGAGCAACGAGACAAAATTGAGCCTATGGCTCAAAGATATGTATGGAGGAGGAAGAATGAGGCCTATAAAGAAAAGAACACCTTGCATACTGTGAAGCATGGCGGTGGGTCAGTCATGTTCTGGGGCTGTTTCGCTTCTTCTGGTACAGGGAATCTACACTGTGTGCAAGGTATCATGAATTCAGTTAAATACCAGGAGATCTTGGGTGAAAATGTCATGCAGTCAGTGACAAAGCTGAAGCTTGGGAGACGTTGGACCTTCCAACAAGACAATGATCCCAAGCATACCTCAAATTCTACCAGGGCTTGGTTGCAGAAGAAGGGTTGGAAGATTCTGGAGTGGCCATCACAATCACCTGACTTAAGTCCCATAGAAAATCTCTGGTGGGACTTGAAGAAGGCAGTTGCAGCATGCAAACCCAAGAATGTCAATGAACTAGAGGCCTTTGCCCATGAGGAATGGGCTAAGATACCTTTAGAAACTTGTGTCAAGCTATGTTTCACGTCTGAAGGACGTTATTACTGCCAAAGGGAGTTGTACTAAGTACTAATGATGTATGTGACTAAGGGGTTGAATAATTTTGTCACTGAGGAAATTACTATAAGGACATTTGTTGGTATACCTGAAAAGATATTGTTGTAATTTAAGTTGCATTTGTTTATTATTAAAGTCCTTCTTTGACCTGGTTGTGAACAAGATAAAAAATAAAACACTTTACTGTAGTGGGGGTTGAATAATTTTGAACACAACTGTAGCTCCGCCTCTCCCCATGTGTTAATCGATAATCGTTCATTTATACTCCCTGTTCTCTGTTGTTTTTGTTTGGTGTTTTGTCTCTATGTCAGTTGTTTTTTTGTTTAGTTGTTTTTGTAACCTTGTTCCTTGGTAGTGTTTGAGTCTTATTTTTGACACTTTTTTCTAGTGTCTTTGGTTTTAGTTTGTTCTTATTTGTCTTCCAAGACTTGCACTTGCATCCTGTGTGTGTGTGTTTGTCAGCTGGAGTTATAAACCTGAGGACACTGACTCTTATACCCACTGAATAGAGATACGATACAACTAAAGCAGTACTTCAGGTGGAAAAGAAATTTCAGTAGCTAAGAAACACAAAAAGCAGGATGAATCCTGATGGAAGATGCATGTCAGAATGCCTTTCATCTTCCAGAGATCGGTCTGTTGTCAGGAGATTTGAATACTGTGTTTGTGGAATAACTGAAATTTTGTAGGTACCTTGAATTAACTGCATTAACTTGTGAAGTGAAAACAATTAAAACATGGCTCATTAGATTTGGACTGTCATTTCATGTATGCCCCTGGAAGAGCTGGGCGGTTACGAGAGACAGACACACACAGTGTTCAATTTGTACTATGAGTAAATATACAACAGATTTTACACACAAGCACAAGACCCCATCATAATCAATCATATATCAAGCATATTACATATTTTAAGATCAGCTGCCTGAATTTGATTTAATTTGGTTTGACTATGTGGGGCTGAGCAATGCAAGTTTAAAGTACAGATGATTTATTAACATGCACTTTTGTCGTTTGTCTTAATTATTGGCTCTAATTTAAACAAGTTTGTGGAAGTATTAACAGATTACACAGCTCATCTTTCTTGGCTCCTGTTAATCTATATTACTCTCCCACTTGTTTGAGTTCCAGAAACTGAGGTGGACCGGTATTGTGCCGTCCAGCGTTGGTGTGACTTCTGAGAGGTTTAAATCAGAACCAGAAAAAACAGAAACCTACATAAAGGACTCGCTAACTGCCGGAGTACTACATATGCGGCACCCACCACAAAACCACGCCTAAATTCGTCTCTCACCCCGACACCGCTCTCCTGGCTTCCCCTGAGATTATTTATCCTCTAAACGGATGTAATGTGAAATCAGTTACTGACCCTGTATTGTGTTTCAGTCAGAGGCACGGTGCGCTGACGTTAGCTTAGCCTAGCGGGCTACTTTTTAAAACACAACAGAGAAGGTTTATTCTGGCTTTCTATCACCCCAGTACTAATCACCAGACTTTACTCTCACTGTAATACGTTTAATCGTGAACAGCAGAGCACCAATCACAACTGTATTGGGGTATTTGGATCTCTTTAGCTAAGCTAAGCTAGTTTGGAAAAAGAAACCTGCTAACTTTAGCTGTTACTCCAAACTTGACAGAATATATTTTGAATTTGTGTCAGTAAAGCTTCTGTCAGTCAGAATTTAACCTGTTCTGTGGTGAACAGAACTGGCTGCATTCTAGCTAATGCTAACCGTGACTGAAGCTAATCTCTCTTGGTTTAACATTTAAAAACTGGTGTTTGATTGAAGCATGAATGTTTAACTGGTGGTTGTTTTTAAAAACGTGTGCTGATGTCTTCTATTTGCTGTTGGCGACAGTGAACTGAACTCATTTGATCGGTTTCGGATTTGTAATACAGCAGCAGGCTGTGCAGCACAATGCCGACATATATGTGGGGCCAACTGACGAACAGCTACGTCATTACTTTAAACCACCAAGCGGTTCTGTCACCATAACAACGATTAGCTAACCCTGCTAGCTAAACGGGTTCATCATAAAATATGTCTCTGCAAAATCTCTTAAGATATTGAACTATTAATACACTTAAATTAACAGAAATAGTTATTAATAAATACATAATGCTAACTATTCAAAGCCTGTACAATTAATAAAGGTGGTTAAAATATTAAAAGCATTCATTCAATTAAACGCGCCATAGAGAAAGGGGCACTACCCCTTTAAGACGGAGAGCTCCGGAGCAGTCTTTCGAGTGGATGGGAGAAGTGTTAGCACAACCTGAAAAATACAGCCTATTATCTTGAAAAAAATAGAGACTAAATCAGCTCTACATGTGAGGTTTCCAGTTCCGGTACCCCGAAAGAGGACGACAATTTCACGTTTTTTGAATGTATTAAGTTGTTTTTGGTGAGTTGAAACTCCGTTTACTTTTGTATATGAGTGGGTTTATTTAAAGTGTAACCTATAGATATATTAGTGTAAAAATTCTGTTTTGTCTTGCTGTTTTAAATTAGACAGGCTATGTAATGTTTGTAAAGATAGCTACGTGGTGTTTGTAAACGGGTACGGGTTCCAGATTAGAGCCGCTAGCCTACCGCTAGTAACTTTAGCCTGCGTGTTCCGTCGCCCCATGTTGTTAATACAGTGGGCGCGCACGTAGCGCTGTTGGTTTTTTCATGACCACTGATATTGCGTGAAACGGACATTGATTGAGATATTTTGTGCTCTCATCGACCTGTAAAACAAGTCACTTTTTACCCCCTTCTCTGGAATATAGTTTCCTTTGTACAGCTGTGTGCCTCAATACACCGTAGCCTGTGTGAGTGCAGTGGACACTGGATGGCGAGCCACCCCCGGATCTTGTGCCTATTAACAGCTAAAAATGAACCCGATCCTCCTGTACGGTAGCGGACCTGGACTGCTCTGAGGTATTTGAACAATTTTGTGTTTTCTACGGGAAACACTGTGGTGGGAAAAACGGGAGAGAAACTATCTGGAACATCCTGGAACATTCAAGGACAGAACTGTTCTAGAGCACGATCAAAGTATTGAGCAAAGTGGTAAAGTCACTTAATGGACTGAACCAAAAGCATTCTTTTCTTCCTGTTTTTCTTGACTGGTTTTGGAGAAAATATGTATGTGTTAATTGTGAAATATGTATGTGTTAATTGTGCATTGGTTAAGTAAAACACTAAGGGAAGTTCTACAAGCACTCTTTGGTTATAAAAGGACAGACAAGGGTTTTTATTTTCTTTACTTCATTTTTATTCATGTTGTCGAGTATCTAGGACGTCTCTAGAGGGTTGATTAGCACAAAGATCCCGGGAAAATCTAGAAGGGGAAAAAGGAAAAAATAGGTGAACTCTAGGTACAATACTCAACCCTACAAAGAGAGGATCACACATATAATAATGTGAAGCATTGCCAACATAAATATACTTACCGTTGAACTGTCAACAAAAAGTATTGTATAAGGGTCTCTAGAGGGTTGATTTAGCAAAAAGATCCCGGGAAATCTCAGAAGTGAAAAAAGAAAAAATCGGTGAACTCTTACAATTACTCATAACATACAAAGAGAGAATATAATTGTAAATTGCCAAACATAAATATACTTACCGTTGTGAAAGGTCGAAACCAAAAAAGAATCCGCAGTCACACTAGGAAAAAGTAAATAAACTAGAACATAACCGAGTATCGATTTAACCTGTTTGTTAAACTTGCCTAATCTAAAACTAACATCAAATAAAATCCATAGTTGAAATATAGGCTCAACCATTAAAATAACTTGAACTAATACAGCCTAACTAAAGAAGCATAACTCTAACCATAGTTATAAGAACTTAAATACAACATTGCTGGTTTCTGATTTTCTTTAATTTTTAATACCAAACATTTTGTTGTAAATGTTTATAAATGTCTGTCTGTCTGTCAAATTTTAACCCTTTATACTTGTGTCTCTGGTTGTACTATTTGGCATCACTCCCAAACCGACGCCTAGAACTGGGTCCACTCAACCATA
>JAMWET010007825.1:125000-166002 GCA_024036415.1 Prochilodus magdalenae | reverse complement strand
GCATACAGATGTGCATTATATCACAACTACTGTGCATTACAGATGTGCATTACCTTACAACTACTGTGCATTATAGATGTGCATTACATCACAACTACTGTGCATTACAGATGTGCATTACCTTACAACTATTGTGCATTACAGATGTGCATTACCTTACAACTCATCACTGTGGCTGATGCAATGTGCTTATTCACCCCCAAAAAAAAAACAACTTACTGTGCTTAAGTTGTGCATTACCTTACAACTACTGTGCATTACAGATGTGCATTATACCACAACTACTGTGCATTACAGATGTGCATTATATCATAAGTACTGTGCATTACAGATGTGCATTACATCACAAGTACTGTGCATTACAGATGTGCATTATACCACAACTACTGTGCATTACAGATGTGCATTATATCATAAGTACTGTGCATTACAGATGTGCATTACATCACAAGTACTGTGCATTACAGATGTGCATTATACCACAACTACTGTGCATTACAGATGTGCATTATACCACAACTACTGTGCATTACAGATGTGCATTACATCACAAGTACTGTGCATTACAGATGTGCATTATACCACAACTACTGTGCATTACAGATGTGCATTACCTTACAACTACTGTGCATTACAGATGTGCATTATACCACAACTATTGTGCATTACAGATGTGCATTATACCACAACTATTGTGCATTACAGATGTGCATTATATAAGTACTGTGCATTACAGAAGGTTGCATATATCAATCACAACTGTGCACTACAGATGTACGTTACATTACACTATGTGATGGCTCATTTCCATTAACCCTTAACTACTGTGGCATCTACACAATGTGCACTAATATGCCTAGATGTACTGTCTCATGACCAGGGATGTGCACTTATTTACTGTGCCATTACAGATGTGCTTTACACCTACAACTACTTTGCATTACATCTCTGGTGCATTATCTCATTCACACTGTGCATTACAGATTGGGGCCACATCAAAGGTACTGTGCCATTACAGATGTCATTATACCATCCTCTGTGCATTAGGGCTTGCATTATACCATTCAACATGCTTACACATGTGCATTACATCTGGAAGTACTGTGCATTACAGATGTGCCATTATACCACAACTACCAGTGCATTACAGATGTGCATTATACCACCACTATTACTGTCATTACAGACTTTCCGTACAGATGTGCATTAACAGAAACAACTGTGCATTAACACACCTGCTTTATACCACAACTATTATTCAATCACAGATGTGCCTTTTACCTCCACACTATTGTGACCAGATTAGCATTACAGTACGTGCCATTACCGATTGCACACATCACCAAACTAACTTTTTGCATTCCAATGTGGGCATTGGATCCCGTCACTATTCCTACCCATAAAGAATGTGCATGTATACCACAACTAGTGTGCATTTACAGATGTGCTGCACCTTTACCACTACATCAAGTTCTTCTGTGCTGTGCCTACCACAGATGTGCATTACAGATGTGCATTATACCACAATCTATTGTGCATTACAGATGTGGCAGGAACACCTGAAGTCCATGATGTCTTACAAGTATGTGCATTCAGATTGCATTACACCACACTACTGTGCATTACAGATGTGCATTACCAACACTACGATGTGCAGGATACACAACTAATTGTGCATTATAGGTCTTCTTACAACTTTACGATATGCATTCAGATGTGCATTACAGGTGTTCACCGACCTATTGTGCATTACGATTGCATTACAGATGTGTGGCATTACAGATCACATCACAAGTACTGTGCATTACAGATGTGCATTATACCACAACTATTGTGCATTACAGATGTGCATTACCTTACAACTACTGTGCATTACAGATGTGCATTATACCACTGTTGCATTACATACAAGTACTGTGCATTGTACAGTGTGCATTATACCACAACTAACTGTGCTGTGCATTACCTTACTGACTACAGATGTACATTATATAAGTCTGTACCCCACAGTATTGCATTACAGATGTGCATTATACCACAACTATTATGCATTACAGATGTGCATTATACCACAACTACTGTGCATTACAGATGTGCATTATACCACAACTACTGTGCATTACAGATGTGCAGTACAGATGTGCATTATCTTACAACTACTGTGCATTACAGATGTGCATTATACCACAACTACTGTGCATTACAGATGTGCATTACAACTACTGTGCATTACAGATGTGCATTATCTTACGACTACTGTGCATTACAGATGTGCATTATATCACAGGGGGCGCTATTCCAACTCTGATCTTGGTTTAGAAGTAGATAGAGGTAACATAGTGCTGAGCGGTTCTCTCCTGCTGTGGTGTTCAGTAAAAGATCATTCACCTACAGCACTGTGTTTCCTGTGCCTTATTCTAACATCACCATACGAATCACTGCTAGCGCAGGGCTAACATTCCACTAGGATCCTATAGAAGAGCTGGCAACATTTAAAGCTTCCCTGACCTGAAAGCTTAGCTCTGATAGTCACGGTTCATCAGTGATTCAGCAGCCACACCACAGTGATCTAATTTGTCTCCAGTGACTGTCCTCTGGTAACTGGACCATCAATTCTCCAGCCGGAAGTAGAGGAGACTCCGGTCTGCTGGAGTACAGTAGAAGACCCATCTCAGCACATTTTAAATCAGAAACCCCGGCTGTTCCCTCCGTCCTGCTGCTGGCGGAAGGTGCTTTGACGGGGCTCCCTCATGAATCTTTCATAGGCCAGTAATGAACGGTGGGAAGCGGTGTTCAAAGGTAGAGCTGTAGTCTGCTAATGACCTGCTTCTCTGGCGCCTACCTCATCCTCTGGAGCTTCGGAGGCCCTGCTGAGCACGTTCAGGTTGTTTACAGACACTGTGTGCCCATAAGTATCCAGGCACCCCTTACTTTAAGGTTATATAGGCGACAGCTGTGCACATTCAGCTTGAATAGTCTCCATGGTACAACAATGTAGCCACATCAGTGTTCAGACTGCTGCATCAGAGAGTTGGTCAGTTGGTCCAGATGTGGTGGAGGCCTTCCCTGGCACAATTCCGAGGAGAATTCCCTGTAGACTGGGATTTTAGCCACTGCTGGTAGACCCGTATGACCGTACGCTTCCATACACCTGCAGATTCAGCTACTTCCTTCACACTATGGTCTTTGGCCACGCCCACATGCAGTCCCTCCTTTTAGCCAATCATTAACATCTGCTCTGGAGCGTTTACCACACGAGACATTCCCTGCACTGTAGCACCTCTATCTGTGGCTCCTGTTATTCCTAACCCGCAGGGAGTTGTAGCCCCATCATCCTTGTGCAGCGCCATCTGCAGGAGCCTGAAGTTACTACCACCTCAAACACAAGTGAGCTCATAAATATTTAATACTGAACACAAATGCATTTTTCATGTATCTCTTCCACAAGACTATGTGGGCCTTATATTATTATTATTATTATTATTATTATTATTATTATTATTATTACCACCAGAATTTTATTATTACTATTATTATTATTACCACCAGAATTATTATTATTATTATTAGTAGTAGTAGTAGTACCAGCAGAATTATTATTATTACCACCAGAATTATTATTATTATTATTTTTTTGTTACCAGTATTATTATTATTATTATTATTAGTAGTAGTAGTAGTAGTAGTAGTAGTAGTATTACCACCAGAATTATTATTATTATTATTATTATTATTATTATTATTATTATTATTATTATTATTATTGCTGTTGTTGTTGTTGTTAGGCCTGTACATCTTAGATGACAGGGGTTAAATGTGACTGCGTCATGGTAGATCAGACTTGGTTTCAGATCCAGAGGCGACTGCAGGAAGTCCTTGAGGCAGTTATGTAATCCAGTTAAATGCACATTGTTTATAAAAACCTTGATATGCATTCTTTAATGAGTATTATGAGAAGCCGTGCAGGTTGATCTCTGCCCCCCGATCAGTGCATTGTGAAGCTCTGAGGAATTTTACACCCTGAGTTGTTCTAGCGCTCTGTTTGTAAATGACTGTAAGTCTGATTACGGCCCTGCTGTCTCTCGCTGCTCCGTCTCGGGCTGGCTGTCTAACGCTGCCGCTGTATTAAAGCTGGGAGGATTTTCATGCTCTCTAATTATTCTCCTCAGGTGTTTCATCCTGATCTCCAAACTGAATTAGGAGCCCCTCTCACACCGATTGACAGCCCCCCCACCCGCACTGCACTGTGAGAGAGAGAGAGAGAGAGAGAGAGAGAGAGAGAGAGAGAGTCAGAGAGAGAGAGAGAGAGAGAGAAAGAGAGATACAGAGAGAGAGAGAGAGAGAGTCAGAGAGGGAGAGAGGGAGAGAGAGAGAGAAAGAGAGAGAAAGAACAGAGAGCATAGAAGAGAGAGAGCATGAGGATACATGAGAGAGGAGGGGAAGGGGGAGAGAGTCAGAGAGGAATTGAAAGATAATAAAGAGAAAGAGGGAGAGAATAGAGAGAGAGAGGAGAGAGAGTAAGAGAAAGAATAAAGAGGGAGAGAGAGAGAACAGAGAGAGAGGGAAAGCGGGAGAGAGTCAGAGAGGGATAGAGAATAATGAGAGAGAGGGAGAGAATAGAGAGGGAAAGGGGGAGAGAGTCAGAGAGGGATTGAGAGAGAGAATAAAGAGAAAGAGGGAGAGAATAGAGAGAGGAGAGAGAGTGAGAGAAAGAATAAATGGGGATAGGGACAGAATAGAGAGAGAGGGAATGGGGGAGAGAGTCAGAGTGGGATTGAGAGAGAGAGAATAAAGAGAAAGAGGGAGAGAATAGAGAGAGAGAGTGTGTAGAAGGGCTGAGTAAACCAAATTTCAAAATAAAAACAAATTTCCGAACTGATTCTGACAGAGGGGGCGGGTCTTACACACAGGAAGTGTTTATTACAGCTGTTCGCAATGGAAGAGTGGGTGGAGTTTGGGATGGTGAGGTCGTTTTTCCTGTGGAAGGTCTGTAGAGTGTTTGAGGAGCAGACAGAGGAGAGAGACGAGTCGGCGACTCTAAACCACCTGGGCTGTAAAAGCTCTCCGCCGGGTTAGGCAGCTAGCTGGTTCTCCACTCTAGCTAGCGTCACGGCCCACTGACCTTCATTAGCATCTCCAGCTCTGAGAGGTTTAGAGCCGCCTGTTCGTCTCTGTCTCCCACTCACTCTACCACCGCACAACAGTTTGACTGACAAGGGTCCGCCACAAGCACTTCCTGTGTGTTAGACCCGCCCATTGCGTCAGAATTCCCCGTTTGTAAACGTGTTTCCCGTCCACTCGTTTCATTTTTGTAATTTTCGTTTCTTAAATGCCATCATAGGAGAAAAGTAGGGAGGAGAGAAAACACAGAGCTGGAGAACGGAGAGTGAGACACACATCTCTCTATATATGACTAAAGAGAGAGAGAATAGAGGGAGAGAGCCACAGAGAGAGAGAGAGAGAGCCTCCGCTCGCTGTTCCTGGCAGATATTCCCGGCCGTTTCCTGCCAGAATCAATGCGGGCTCGGTGGCTTTAATGGGCGAGCAGCTGTACGGCGGAGTGGAGAGTTTCATTAGGAGGCCCGGGAGGTCAAAGCCAGCTCCTTCACGCTGTACCAACAACACTCAAAACGGCCTAATGAGCTTAAATCTGCTCCCGCCCCTCCGCTGCCTCCGTCCTCCATTACCACCCTGCCTCCAGGGTTACTGCCAGCACAGGGCCGAGTGGTGTGTCCTCAGTCTCCATGTGACGTTCTAGGCCACTGAGTAAAACGTATGATCAGCACATCCGACCTACAGCGTGTTGCACAACGGTTGTAGCAGCATTGAGGGGTGCCTGTACTTTTGCACAACCGCAACTGGTTGAGTACAAGCTTCTGTTTCTCTGTGTACTGTATTATCCTGTTCTTCAACGGGCAGGACCCCCACAGGACCACCACAGAGCAGGTATGATGTGGATGGTGGATCATTCTCAGCACTGCGGTGACACTGACATGGTGGCGGACCTCTAGGCTGCCCACAGGAAGCTGCCCACAGGAAGCTGCCCACAGGACGCTGCCCACAGGACGCTGCCCACAGGATGCTGCCCACAGGACGCTGTTGGTCGGTGGTGGCAGACCTCCAGTCCTTCATCAGTGGTCACAGGACGCTGCCCACAGGATGCTGCCCACAGGACGCTGCCCACAGGATGCTGCCCACAGGACGCTGCCCACAGGATGCTGCCCACAGGACGATGTCCACAGGATGCTGCCCACAGGACGGTGTCCACAGGATGCTGCCCACAGGATGCTGCCCACAAAACAGTGTCCACAGGACGCTGCCCACAGGATGCTGCCCACAGGACGGTGTCCACAGGATGCTGCCCACAGGATGCTGCCCACAGAATGGTGTCCACAGGATGCTGCCCACAGGACAGTGTCCACAGGACGCTGCCCACAGGACTCTGCCCACAGGACTCTGCCCACAGGACGCTGCCCACAGGATGCTGCACACAGGACGCTGCCCACAGGATGCTGCCCACAGGACGTTGTCCACAGGACGCTGCCCACAGGACGCTGCCCACAGGACACTGCCCACAGGACACTGCCCACAGGACGCTGTCCAGCGCTGTTGTGCTGGATAGTTTTGGTAGGTGAGGTGTCCAGCAGCACTGCTGTGTCTGATCCACTCACACCAGCACCACACACACTAACACACCACCATCACGTCAGTGTCACTGCAGTGCTGTGAATGATCCACCACCCACATCATACCTGCTCTGTGGTGGTCCTGTGGGGGTCCTGACCATTGAAGGACAGGGTAATACAGTATACAGAGAAACAGATGGACTACAGTCTAGACCTGTAGAACTACAGCGTGTCCTGTATGGTCAGTGGAGCTGATAAGATGGACAGAGGGTGTAGATGCATTGCTGGGGTTTAACGTTACGGCTGACCGGTACACGTTTCGCTCGAACAGTGTTTTGAAAGCGGATGATTCATCTTCATCTTATTGCACATTTGAGTCATCCGCATAATCAGCATGAGCTGCTGATGAGTTGAATCAGGTGTGCTGGGAGCAGGGAAAGCACTTAAGGGGCTGAGACACACTGTCTTAATGGACTGAACTATCAGCAGGGGGCGCTCTCCATCACTCCACTACCCTCTGGTGTGGGCCCATTCAGTCCGTTTGTGGAAAGTGATGGCTGTGCTTTTTGACTGCAGCCTCTCCTCCAGTTTCCATGGAGACCAAGGAGCCAATGGTGCGTTTCAACTTTGGACTGTACCAAGGCGAGCAGAACGGGGGGTGGCTGTGAATTGCATGTGCAGGGAATAGGCTATGGCTCATTAGGTGATGCCTACCTGCCGAACAGAGTGCCATCCACGCAGGTGGTGTGTTGGGTGGTCTGTTGGGTTACTGAGCCTGTTCGGCCTATAGGCACTGTAGATCTATAAAGAGTATTTAGTGAGGGCAGGCATCAGGATCAGGCTGGAATAATCATAGAATGCCGGATGGGATATTGGAAGGAGAAAATCCAATCCTGACACGCAGACCTAGCCTTACACAGCACCCGCTCACAGTGTGTGGTACTGTAGCTCGCTGTGTAGCTCTTCCTGTGGGGGGTGATGGAGTGGCATCAGAATGGTAGAGGGATTCCTGAAAGAGGAATTCCAAAGGTTTTCCTAATTCATAATCCAGCTGTTAAGTCATTCGGAGTGGCTTGGTGTGTCTTTACAGTGGTAGTGAAGGTAACCAGACATCCTAGTAAACCTACATGTGTCCTCTGAAGTCTGGTGATGGTGAAATGGGGACTTCCTATGAGGACTACTTTGTCTCATAACACCCTCTTACGTATCTCTACACCATGAACCGATACTCATCCTAAAACTCATACACGGGCGAGTCAAATTATTATGACCACCGGCTAATATGCAGAGTCACCGCTGTGTGCAGCACGGACAGCAGGAGTGACTCAACAAGGTCTTGGTAGGTTGCCACAGGGACCTGGAGCCATGCTGACCGCAGTCCATCCCACAGCTGCTGGAGGGGGCATGGGGGAGGATCCATAGAGTGGACATGACGATCGAGGTGGTCCCACGGTTGCTCGATTGGGTTCAAGTCAAGGGGTATAAGGGGGCCAGGGTGGTATTCGGAGTCCATGCTCTTCCGACCAGTGCTGCACACTTCTAGCCGTGTGACGTGTCATTGTCTTGCTGGAAGATCCCCTCCGCCCCAGGGAAGGCGATCAACATGGATGGGTGTCCGTGATCTGTAAGCATGGATGCATGCCTCCTCATTCTCCTCAGACATGTGATTGGACAGGATGCATGGAGTTTCATCTAAAATGGAAATTCCATGGCTGTGAATTAGGTGGAGTTGCCCTTGACATGGGCTTCCCCATGTTTTCACAGGTAGGAGGTAGGATTTATTCTTCACAGTAATTGTGTTGATGATAGATGCTAGTCACGTGAGCATGATGGAGCCAATCCAACGCACTTCAGGTCACTTTGGAAGCTCACTTGAAATTGGTGCTGGCACGTGCACCGAGATAAAAGGCTCCCTAGTGCATATAGTACTTGGTGATGAAGCGCAGGATACCTGGTCCGTATCCACCCCCCACCACCCCATGTGTTTGGTTGCTGCCCGCGCGCGCGTGTGATGCGCGTGTTACATCACAGCCTGCTGACAGTGTGTTGTTGTCCTATCGTGACGAGCGCTGAATGAAGCAGCCGAGCCCGTGAAGCAGCGTGCACGCGCCTTTGGTCTTCCACTACAGCCCTCCTCTCTCTTCCACGCGCGGGCGCACACACACGCACGGCACGTGCAGCAGATCAACACCCTGACCGGCCATGGCGTACAGACTCTCCAAGATGTGAGTAGCCGGGTTGTTCTCATATGCTGTTGTCGGCTTATTAGCCTCGCCGGTTGTCCTTGGACGGTGGTCTTCCTGTTCGAATTCTCCGGTCCACCTTAAATGGCGCAGCACTTCCATTCTGGCGGTGAACTGAACGGAACCGCTGCACCATTTAAGGTGGACCGGAGAATTACAATAAGAGTCTGCAGGAGCACTTGCTGAGTCACAGCTTTATTGCAGACGCTGGGTTTTGTGACGGCTTGGGGGTCTCGTGTCCGTAAACAAGGGTATTCCGCAGGGAGGATGGATGTCACGTGAGCAGAGGCTGCTTTCCAGTAATGATGGAAGAAAACAAAGCCTGTGTGAGGGACTGGGGTCAGAAGTGCAGGTGATCCAAAGCTGGATGATGCCTATCTGAGCAGAGCTGTTGTGCTTGCATTGCAGATATGGAGATGTTGTGTAGTTTGAGTGGGTGTCTGTGTGTGGTTATACAGTGTGTGTGTGTGTGTGTGTATATATATATATATATATATATATATATATTTATATATATATATATATATATATATATATATATATATATATATATATATATATATGCACATATGGGTATGTATTTCATAAACATGGGACGTCCCTGTATGTGTGTGTGTGTACGTGTACAGTGTGTGTGTATATATATATATATATATATATATATATATATATATATATATACTCACTCATTGTAAACAAGAACATCTGCACCCAGAAGGAGGTGTGGGGTTGGACTGGTGTTGGGAAGGATGATAAAGGTGACCAGATCAATAACTGATGATAAATTTAGACTGATATGATCAATATTTATTGAGCTACACATACAGAAGTCTGTCTCTCAGTATGGCGTCGGGCCGCCGTGTTTGCTAACCCAACACGCCAGACGTCTCGGTATGGAGCTGTAGAGGCTCCTAATGGATCCTGTGATAATCCATCCCATGAATATCCTCACACAGCTCCTGCAGATGGTGCGGTAGGGGTGGAGGTGGAGGGACACCAGGTCTTCTGGACAACAAACCGTTCATCTTGGTGCTGACCACGGTGCCTCCACACACGGATTCGTTGGGCGTCTCCACCAAGACTAAAGCGGGACTCGTCACTGAAGATGACCCGCTGCCATTCTGAGTCACTCCATGACAGTCTGGTACGACACCACTGCAGTCTTTGGTGACGGTGACGTGGTGTTAAGGACAGCCGTGGTAACGGTCTGTGTGCATGTAGTCCTGCGTGGTGCAGCCGTCTGCCAATGGTGCTGCACTAACAGGATGACTCCTGGAGGACACCACTGCTTTCTGAATGTCTGAAAGTCTGAAACTTGAATCATGTACATGTGTCATGATGCCAAACCCACCCACCACCAAGTTACACTCCTGTGGGTTGATTCCTGCTGGATACAGATGAGACTATTCGGTATACATCAGCCATGAAGTGTCTGTTATTGTTGCCTCCTTGTTCCGATTTTGGCTGATTCGATTAGAAAGCCGTGCTAGCTTTCAGTTCTGACTCAGATCCCTGCGAGGGAGCTTTGGGAACAGTCGCCTGCATTGTTACACAATGGCCTGAACTCACAACCTGCAGTTGCTTCGTGTTGACAGCGCAGGCTTTTGCACTCTTTCCGGGAGAGAGAGAGGGAGAGAGAGCAGCGTTGACACTTGGCTGCAAGACGCAACACCCTGAAATCATCCAGCAGCTGACGCTTCCCCTCCATCACTTGCTTCATACCAGACACCAGATACTGAATTCAGTGTTTAGCAGCACTGGTCAAGCGCTAACAACCTCTCCCCTTGTGCCCTCTCGGTTTGCGTACGTGAAATTAGCCCGTGTCTGCAGTTAGTCCGAAATTAGCCTGCATCTGTCCCTGTTGGTCCAGCTTATCCTCAGCTCCTCCTCTTTTATGCCTGTCAAATGAGCCTGTATCTTTCATTACGGTGCTTCTGAGCGCTGTCTAATAGCAGTTAGGCTGAAATTAGCCTGCATCTCTCATGATGGCGCTCTGATTCTCGTGGTACACAGCTTGCCGGCACCGCTTGGGCATGGATGGTCACTTTTCCCTTTGCCTTTAAAGCCTTTTCAAACCGCCTTCTTGCTTATGTTACACGCCCCAGGGGTGGGGTCCAAGGAACAGTTATGGTCCCTCTGTTTTTTTTGTTTTTTTATTGAATTCAATATAACAAGGAAACTTTGGTCTCTTTATCTTCTCTTTTTTTCCACAGTTAAGCTCACCACATGAATGCATCCAGACATATTTCAACTTTAGCATTAGTCAACAAAACCCATTTCAGTACTGCCAAAAAAAGCAAACAACTGTGCATGAAACATCAGAAATGATACAGTATCTTGAAAATAGCATATCTACTGCTATGGAAATAAACATTTACCATAATGGCAATCAGTTTACTGCCATTTAGAGCTTTCCACAGGAACTTTCACTGTTTACACTGTTAGACCCGACCAAAGTATGAAAACAAAACACATCCCGAAGTATTTACTTTCTATTCTGTTTCTAATCTTTCATCAAACATTAACATTCACAAACCACCGGGGAGTGTTTCTCCAAACTTACCCTGTTGGCTGAGGCTTATTGTCTGTCCAAACAGGCTAAATGACAAAAATAAGATGAAGCGCTTCAACAAAAAGGGCCAAAAGGTTTAATTACCAGACATGGGAACAAGTCACTAAGTTGCAAGTAACAAGTAAGTCTCAAGTCTTAACAATCAAGTCTCGAGTCAAGTCCCAAGTCAATACAAGCAAGTCTCGAGTCAAGTCCCAAGTCAATACAAGCAAGTCTCAAGTCAAGTCCCAAGTCTTAAACTTCGAGTCCTAGTCAAGTCACCAGATGTCATTTCAATATTTCACATAACTGATGCAGCTGATTCATAGTATATTAAACTGACATAATCATAAATGTTTTTTTTAAGTTTGTATTTCTAGTATAACAAAAACAACTTGCATCATCTCCAACAGTTCAAACAACAAAGTGCTATTTTACTTTAACAGGAACAAGTAGTGCAAAATCGTTAATTAAATAATTTGAGGATTAAATAACCTGCAAAGTACTGTGCAGTAAACAAAGTACTTACTGTAATCTCTAATAGATATGTACTAAAACGCAGTATGGTGGAAAAATGAATGTGACATTATACCACAGTTTACAGCAAACAAAAAGTCAAGGTTTATGGATTAAAAAAAATTAGGAAAGGACAAGGAATATCATATGATTCATGATATCAGTATGAGCTGTTTCCAGTATGCTATAAATTTCTGTAAACAGGCTATACAACTGATACACTACATCATTGTTTTCTCAACCCTGGCCCTGGAGGCCCACTGCCCTGCACGACTTTTTATTGTTTTCTATTCTCCCAACACATCTGATCCAACCCACTTCATAGCCCAGTCCCATTACTGAGTTAAAATAGGGTGTTGAAGCAGAAAAAAATACACACTAAAATGTGCAGGCAACATGGGCCTCGAAGGCCAAAGGTGGAGGAACACGTACCACACTATAAACAAAGTAGTAGAACACATTCCACTACAGGAATTTTTAATGACATGGACATTCTAAGACCCATAAGCGTTAATGTATGGACCTGTAATATATATATCGGTGTCGCCGTACGTCGCAATGAATCATGTATCTCCATTTTTTGTGTCCATTTTGACTTTTATGCATAATTTGAAAACAGCAAAAAAAAACAGCAGTCGTTTACACTGTGAGATCTACATGATGAATAGACCAACAGAAATGGCCCAAAATTGCTTAGAAAAAACGTCTGGTTCCATTGACTTACATTAAAATTGAATGAGGTTTTTGGCCTCTCTTGTAAAGTTGCCATTTTGGAGATACTTGTTTTTTTCCTTGGGACAGCGACGATATGATATATATAATATATATATATATATATATAAACAACAGCATGTGTGAACTGCTGTGTTTGACACTTTTCTGAATGCTAATTCACACACGTCGTGGCTGAGATGCTGTGGTCCTAAACACTTTAATGTTTAAAATCTCTCACAGAGAACGGTGTGAGAGAGGGACGAACAGAGGACAACAGCTTTGTTTTACATTCCGCTGTTGTTTATTATTATATGTCGCTACGTTTGCTAGCTTGCTAACTGCCATACGCGAAATATACACAGCACGAGTTACTTAGTGTTCGTTTTTGTGCAGCCTCAAATGTCGAGTTTGAAGTGGTTGCACCTCCATCTGTGATCTTGACTCCACATGTTCTTGCATACCGCAGTTCGTCTTTTATTTACTACATTAAATCTTTGTAGCTGAACAGGACTTATTTTTGGGATCATGTTACTCGTCTTCTCCGCACAATTTTCATTCAACACTGGCGCCCCCCTCAAAGCTTCCCGTGATTGGCTGTACGGTTACGGCTTTACTTGTTGCTAGGTTACGGATCATTTGATGGGCTGAGCGGCTCAGGCTCCCTGGCGTTACAGCGCATTTAAATATAAATGATCCAGTTACGTGATTCAGTTTTACTTATTCATTATGTTAAAGTAGGTTGTCAAGTCTTTTCGAGTCTTAAAGCTCAAGTCCGATTCCAAGTCCAAGTCAGTAAAGGTAAAGTCTAAGTCAAGTCGCAAGTCTTTAGTAATGTTGTCGAGTCAAGTCACAAGTCATCAGTTTAGTGACTCGAGTCGGACTCGAGTCCAAGTCATGTGACTCGAGTCCACACGTCTGTTAATTACAGGGACAAAATAACCATAGCTAATGAGATACAAGCCCTAAAGTTAGCATTAGCTAGTGCTAATATTAGTGGGACAAGGCAGTGAATACCGAGCCCAGCAGAGGCTAGCGGATGCTAGCGGATGCTAGTTTAAGATTAGCGGGAGCCAGCGGAGACTAACACAGGCTAACAGAGGATAGCCCCCCCTAGAGGTTTGGTTACTTATGTCAATACACTGGTTCAAATGAAGTGCCAAGGCCCATAAAAGAAAGTATATACACATATAAGTATTTACACAAGTAAAATAAACATAAATATGACTACACATTCAGTGTGTCACACTTAGCATCTCCCTGGTTGTCCACCTTGTGCTGTGCTTTCCAGCTCCCATTGTATAATAAGAAAAAAATGGCCATCTGTTATTCTGCTGAGTGTATGCGTCTCTGCGTGTCTAAAAACAGTAGCGGAGAGAGAGAGAGCCCTTAGCCAAGGCCAGACGGCCTCAGGCTGGAATATCATATGACCCTTCCAAGGTGACCATGATCATGAGCCTCAAGGTTAAAGGCCTCTGCATCATCTGTATCCCATAGGGTCTCCACAGTATGGAACAACAGGAGCAGGGTTAGATTAGCATGAGGCCTGGAAGGCGAGTGTGGATGCTTAACGTGGTTGGAAACAGCAGATCCGTGAGGTAATCTGCTGGGGTGGGACGGGGTTATGGGGGCGCTAGCGCTGAGCAGGCCTGCAGCACACTGGTGCAGAGTTATTGGTTTACAGGATTTGTGAAAAATGAAAGGAATATGAGCTCGGGGAGAAACGTCCCAGTCTGGAAACAAAGCCATGACAATAAACTCCTTGTTGCTCTCGCCATTCATCATGAATTCCTCGGCCGGTTCTGAGCTAAAATTGTCTCGCGTCACAGTAATGCCATTGTGGAGCATATGGACAAGGGCCAGTGGTGTCGTTAGAAGGCCACAATGTTTTTGTTTCACCCTGCTAACTGCTAACGGATTGACTTTCCTTCTGCCAGAAGCTCTTTTGATATGATCCAAAACGCATTTCAGATTTCATCCGTGATCTCTCTAGCATGTCCCCTTTTCCCATCTCATGAGTTACCCCGGAATGCCATTGCCGCTTTTGCTTACTCAGCATGATGACGGAGAGTGCACGCTGATGTCTGAAGCCCAGCACAACACAGCTCCATCAGTCCCAACTGTTCACAAGATTCTCTCTTGTTGCGTTATCCGTGGTGCTCCATGCTTCCCGCGCCGCGTGGTCGGGACTCCAGGCTAGTAGCGGGATGCATTTTTAAATAATGGCTGTCCTTTATAGTCACCTGATTCAGTACACTTAAAGTTTAGGCCCATGCTAACCAAACTAGCCACAAGCTACAGATTTCATCTCTACTCTCTTTAGTGTGTCCCCTTTTCCCGTCTCATCAGTGAGCCCGGAATGCCATTTTCCCATTTGCTTTCTTCAACACGATGTCACAGAGCCCTATCTGATGTCTGAAGCCCAGCACAACACAGCCTCATTAGCTGTACGCTATCAGTCCCAACTGGTTACCAGATTTAAGCCTCTCTTACTGGGTTATCCGTGGTGTTCCATGCTTCCCGTTCCAGGTGGCCACACTTCCAAGTTAGCAGCAGGAGCCTACAGTTCATCAATGTTTGTAGTTATAAGCTTGTACATATGAAAGTACATGTTTTGAAACATGGCTGTCCTGTATAGTCTCCTGATTTAGGCCCAAGCTAACTGTACTAGCCCCAAGATACAGATTTAATCTGTAATCCCTCTAGCATAAACCCCTTTTCCTGTCTCAACGGTGACTCTGGAATGCCATTTTCACTTTTTCTTCCCTCAGCATGATGCCGGAGATAACTAGCTGAGGTTGAGAAGCCTAGGAGTATGATGATACACAACTCACAGTTTGATTTTGATACGATACTGTGTTCTTGGGGTTCGATATTGACGGCCTTAGTCACTACTGAGGGGGACAGACAGCCAAGCTCAGTAGATGAATAAAGGTTGATTGATGGATTGATTGATTGACTGATTGATAAACCAGCTACAGTGGTCAGCCTAGTTAGGGATATAGCTACACTGGTCCTTAGCAGTGTCCTTAACTATATGACATTCTGACGTCTGACGTCCATCTGCCAAACCCGTCGCCAACCCCCCTGTGCTGTTGAGCCTCACCAGGCCACCCTCCATTCGCCGAACTGTACCTTCACGTCCCTACTCCTCTATAGCAGTCCTCAACTGGGCTCGGTTTTCTCTGCTCCTTCGCCACTGAGTTTGCCGTTCCCCTAAGGTCCACCGGAAGGGTGATCCCACTTTGGACACCAAATAGAAACCCTCAGGAAACATAGAGCTTTAGATGCACACAGTAGCAGTGGAGACCACCATCCAGTACTACTGAACGGCTAGGTTAGCAGGCGGGTCACTAATAGCCATACAGCTCTCAATGATGATAGGCATACTGCACAGCCACCAAACTAAACCGGCCCACAGCCCAACACAACATAGCACACATGGGGTGAGTCTGCCGTTCCCCTGAAGTCCCATCGCATGGGTGGGGTGGGGTCCCGCTATAGCTTTATGCTATCAGTTCTGAGTATCTCCGAGATTTAAGTTTCTCTTACCGCATGTCCGGCTTATCCGTGGTGCTCCACGATTACCGCTCCATGTGACCACGCCTCCATATTGCTAGCGGGACATAACAGTGCATTAATGTTCTAATTGGAATTCATAGTCTCCTGATCCAAAGCACCAAAACGTTTCAGGCCCAAGCTAACCATGCTAGCTACGAGCTCCCGTATACTAGCTATATTAGCTTGTCCCATTTCTGCATCCCCATACATTCCTCATTTCCCCAGGTCCATGATAAAGACGTGCGCCCTGTTGCCGCTGGGTTTCTGACTGTATGTTTCTCCTTGTGTCATAGGTCTGTAGATACTTTGCACCAGTATTGCTGCCCTGCTCCGTTGTACAATAAGCAGCTAGCTGTGCCTGCCCCTCTCAAAGAGTGCAGGTAAGAGGCCCTCTAGTCTGACCACGTGCCTTTGCTGGTACGTGGAAGCATCCCTAATATCAGAAAACAGCTAAATCAGATTTTAGAGTCATTTCTAAAGGATAGGTGATGCTAATATGGCTAACAGTAGCGGCGGTTTGACTGCATGCCCACTGCCGCTAGCTAGCATGATGTACGTTTACTGGCATTCGGCTGTTTTTAGCCATGTTAGCATTTTATATGGTTGAAATCCTCTTAATTCCTTACCCTACTGGGAATCTGGTGAGCGTTTCTATATGAGGAAATTTAGGAATGACTTCATATCGAAAGGTTTGCCATTTCTGATTGAATCTGCATGGCTAGGGACTGTGTATAAGGTAATGCTCGAAAAGGTCATTCCGATAAGTCGTTCCAGTTTCGTGCTTCATACGTCACGCATTGCTCAGTGATGCTCCCTGTACTGTTGCCATCAACTACACTCATCATAAAAATATAGCTGCACCCAAAATAAATCAACCTACCGGAATGAAACTTGGTGGGTAGGTTGGACATTGTGAGTGCTGTGCATGTGGCCTTATCGCTGTACCTGACTATATAAGGTCGTCCTGTTTTGATGGTAGCACCCTTTGCAAGCGAGGTGTTCCTCAGAGAAGGGTTCGATAGCAGTTTGAGCTGTTGGCGAGGAGAGGAGTCGCATCGTATGGGCTCAAGGAAGTGGTATGGTCCTATCGATGTGTTGCGCGTCATACCGGTCGTGTGGATACTACCATAGTATGCTGTTGGTGCCACTAGTTAGAAGGTGGCATGCACCAGCGACAGAAAGGACCTGGGAGACCTACGCAAACCATGGAGAGAGAGAACCAATGAGTTGTCTGACATGCTCAGAGTGACCCAACAGCAAGCAGGGATACGCTCAATGAGTCATCTGCGGCTGCACCACGCAGGACTAGATGCACACAGACCGTTACCACGACTGTCCTTAACACCACGTCACCGTCACCAAAGACTGCAGTGGTGTCGTACCAGACTGTCATGGAGTGACTCAGAATGGCAGCGGGTCATCTTCAGTGACGAGTCCCGCTTTAGTCTTGGTGGAGAAAAGGTGGAGACACCGTGGTCAGCACCACGATGGACGGTTTGTGGTCACACGTCCAGAAGACCTGGTGTCCCTCCACCTCCACCCCTACCGCACCATCTGCAGGAACTGTGTGAGGATATTCAAGCTGCATGGGATGGATTATCACAGGACACCATTAGGAACCTCTACAGCTCCATACCGAGACGTCTGGCGTGTTGGGTTAGCAAACACGGCGGCCCGACGCCATACTGAGAGACAGACTTCTGTATGTGTAGCTCAATAAATATTGATCATATCAGTCTAAATGTATCATCAGTTATTGATCCTGGTCACCTTTATCTTCCTTCCCAACAGCACCGCACTCCCACACCTCCTTCTGGGTGCAGCTACTCTTTTTTTGATGATGAGTGTAACATCTCCCATTTATTCTCTGTGCCGAGCACAGCTGTATTACCTAAATCAGTTTCCGTTCGTGTGCATGTGTGAACCTCACGGCCCTATTAATAGTAGCTCCTTATGGTTCATAACACATTTCATTTACATTAGAAGTGTGTTGTGTCATTGCCAACACGAGCGGCGGCTATGAAATTGCTCTTTCTACGCTTCGAATAAATGCGTGTGCGGTAATTCGCACGCATTAAATGATATGTTATTCTAACTGCCTATTTTTTTGTTTATCCTAGAGCAAGAAAGGGCTGATTAATTATACATTCATTTCTTTCACTCGTTTATCCTTCCATGAATATTCATGAAAAGCCTCCATAAGTAGAAAATCATATTGGTAGGAAATTGCTTGCCTTTCTGAAACGACATGGCACGTTTGATGCCATATGAACAAACCCATTCTATATAATATAAGCATAAGCCGGCTTTAATTGAAAATGGCTAGTTTCAAAACATGACTTCGATGCAGCTCGGAGGCATGGGTCCTTGATCACATATGCCTTGAATGTCACCACTGTGGATCCCCTCGGTGTGCGCCGGCTGCTAGCACCTTATTAGCCCATTGTGCTTATAAGTGCTTGGCCCCCTACATTGCTGTACTGAAGGATCCATAGAGAAGGATGACTGAGGCTAGGTCACACAGTTAAGTCCTAATGGAGTGGTGATTAAAGCATTCACTCGTTCATCTCCCAAGCCCCTCTGCATCAGACAGGCCCTGTTTCATCAACGCGATGTCCCCCAGTGGCTATGGTATGATGGATAGAAGGTCTTCTCGCTGTGCTCCCTGAGCCTGAACTCGCTTCTACTTCCTAGGAAGTGAAGAAGGGAGGACCAGAAGGGAACGGGTGGTGTTTGTGCTGAAGGAGGAGTCTGGAAGAAGCTTGTCTAACACTTTATATATACAGTGGCCCCCAAAATCTATTTGGACCATAGCTCTCTGAACTAATGAGGTCTTCACTGATAGCATCACATCACACTGATGTGTTTGGAACTGGGATAACTAACTAACCAGAGCTGCTGCATTGCTCCCTGTTTTCAAAAGACCCCGTGACCCCACAGAGTCCAGATGGAGCCCCTGATGTGAGCGGAGGCATGAAACAGAACGTCCACTGCCCAACAAATAAGTGTTACGAGCTCTTGTGCATCCCCTTCAGGCGAGGTACCAGTGCTGCATCCTCCTCCCCAGTGGGGCGGATCTCAGAGTGGTGACAACAGCAGCAGGGCACCCCTGACCGCTCTCCACCCTCTCTGTCGGCCACCATGCCACAGATGCCAACAATGCCGGTTGGGCCCAAACCCTGTGCCAATGTGTGCCAGCCTTGTGCTAGTTTGTAGCGAGCTGCTACAATACATTTTCAAGTATGGCACAAACGTCCAAGTATTTTTGGGGCCACAGTGTAAATAAGCCCACCTGACCGGAGTCCCCTACGACTGAAGTGGGCCTAATGTTGTGTACTACCACCACAAGCACCAGTAACAGCTGGGATTGGATTTGCATGAACTGGGCAAGTTTCTGGATGGAGGCCACGTCAATGTTCAGACGCTCCTACATTGAAGACTTTTGCCCAGATTTGGTGGATGCCTGCCCTGGTGTTTCCTGGTTGTTCCAGGTCGTTCAGGAGGATTCAAATCTGGGGATTGTGCGGGCCAGTCCAGATGTGTGAATGCTCCTGAATGGCCATCATGCCAATCGGTCACATCTGCAGCCCTGTGAGGGCGAGAACTGTCTTCTTGGAATACAGGGATAGGAATGTTGTGTTCCTCGGTAAGATGAGGAGCAGAACTCAAAGCCTGGTTATTCCGGCAGCTCGGTGTAGGCACTGTGGTTCAAAGTGTTTGGTCACCTTTACCAAGAACCCATTTCAGTGTGTACCTCCCCCCGCCAGAACACCACAGGGAGGGGACTCTCTTTGTCCAGCTCATTTCCACCAGTGTTCCCCGAGTCCTGTAGTATAGATCTACTGACAGCAAATCTGGGCAGTCGGCAATTCCATTCATCACCCTTCCTCATTCGCTCGCTTAACCATTTCCCATGAAACTGGAATGACGAGATTTCGACCACAGCTGTCCTATCCTGAGCCAGATGTTTTTTAAAAACGATGTGAAATCAAGTACTAGGTCGCAGTGACGTGCCATGCGTGTTCTCTGTTGATCTGCCCTTCCTGCTAGGGAAGATAACGGTCTTCACCAGTTCTGTTGCCCACCCTCTGGAAGCAGCAGCCCTTCGAGATAGCGCCCTGCAGGAAACCGAGGACAGCAGAGCGTCCAGCCCAGCCTAGGACTCAACTCCTCCACCCCTCCCCCTTCTCCAAATCCTCTCGTCTCTTATGGATCTCCTCGTCTCTTGTCTGCATGAGTAATATATATATATATGGAGCCTGACCATCTCAGAATTGACCTATTCATGCTCCGCCCACAAATGAGTTCTGTCATTGTAGCTGTGTTGAGGTTGGACAACCGAGTCTGTCCGGTCTAACGGCTTCAGGCTGAAGTTTGGATTTGGGTCGTGACGTTAAGCTTCTGGTCTATAAAAGCAGACGGTGTTGGTGTGGCTAATTTAGACAGCCAGGTCGTACACAACTATGCTAAGCTTTAGCGGCATGCTAACTGTAGCTTGAATTACACAACGAAAACCTATCCCTGTCTGTCTGTCTGTCTGTCTGTCTGTCTGTCTCTTCCTCTGTCTGTCTGTCTCTTCCTCTGTCTGTCTGTCTCTTCCTCTGTCTGTCTGTCTGTCTGTCTGTCTGTCTGTCTGTCTGTCTGTCTGTCTGTCTGTCTGTCTGTCTCTTCCTCTGTCTGTCTGTCTGTCTGTCTGTCTCTTCCTCTGTCTGTCTGTCTGTCTGTCTGTCTGTCTGTCTGTCTGTCTGTCTGTCTGTCTGTCTCTTCCTCTGTCTGTCTGTCTCTTCCTCTGTCTGTCTGTCTCTTCCTCTGTCTGTCTGTCTCTTCTTCTGTCTGTCTGTCTCTTCTTCTGTCTGTCTGTCTCTTCCTCTGTCTGTCTGTCTCTTCTTCTGTCTGTCTGTCTCCTCCTCTGTCTGTCTGTCTCTTCCTCTGTCTGTCTCTTCTTCTGTCTGTCTGTCTCTTTGTCTGTCTGTCTCCTCTATCTGTCTTTCTCATTTTTTTCTCTTTCTTCTTTTGGTCTCCCTCATTCCTTCTCTGTCGTTCTCTACTTGCCTCTTTCACTCTTTCTCTTTCCCTATCTGTCCTGCCACTCTGTCTCTCAGCCTCTCCCTCTCTCCTTCTTTCTCTCGTCTTGTCTGTAAGTCTCTCTCTCTCTCTCTCTCTCTCCATCTGTGGGTCCGTCTCTTGTAGGGGGTTTCATTCAGCCTTCTGTAAAGCTTGTCTGACCGGGCCACAGTAGCTACGAGAAAGGTACGTTTGTGGGCGGAGCATGGATACATCAGCACATCCTCTAGGACATCAGCACAGACCTCTCTAGGATGACCCTCACTGTGTCTCCGTCCCCCTGCTGTTATCTGTTACTTCTCTGAGGAGTAGATGGTGCTCTTCTTGCAATATTCTAGTGGGTGCAGTTGCAGAGGGTGGTGATGAATTTGCACAGTCAGGGATTCTGAAGTGAGACTTTGCGTGAGCCGGTAGTAAGAGGGTGCATGTTTTAAGGGGTGCAGTCTTTGATATTACGGGTACTGTAGCTACTGTACTTTCCTGCTTGTTGTTCTCCACTACCACTCAAACGTTTGGAATCCGTGTTTTCAGTGACGTGCGGACATTCTTTGGGGATGATACATGATAACACAGACAGGCCCAAAAGTGTTCTGGCCCAGATGTGGCCCACATTCCCATCTTTACCTGGCCTACGTGCCAGATGTATTGAAGGCACTTGGGTGGACCGGTCCCGGGAGCAGGATGTGGGCCGCATATGCACCACATTGGAGCCAAAAGTAGTCAACTCTGCTGTACCTGTGCCAGAAGTGGACCAGTTCTATTTTGGGACAGGTGGGCCAAATGCATGTGGGCCACCTTTGGCTCACAGCAGATTGCCAGTGGGCCAGCAGTGCCATATCTTTACCAGATGTGGCCCACATTCCCATTTTTACCTGGCCTATGTGCCAGATGTATTGAAGGCACTTGGGTGGACCGGTCCCGGGAGCAAGATGTGGGCCACATATGCACCACATTAGGGCCACACCCCAGCCAAACAAGGCAACTCTGCTGTACCTGTGCCAGAAGTGGACCAGTTCTATATTGGGACAGGTGGGCCAAATGCACGTGGGCCACCTTTGGCTCACAGCAGATTGCCAGTGGGCCAGCAGTGCCATATCTTTGCCAGATGTGGCCCACGTTCCCATTTTTACCTGGCCTATGTACCTGTGCCAGAAGTGGACCAGTCCCAGGAGGAAGATGTGGGCCACATATGCATCATTAGGGCCACGCCTCAGCCAAACAAGTCAACTCTGCTGTACCTGTGCCAGAAGTGGACCAGTTCTATATTCGGACAGGTGGGCCAAATGCACGTGGGCCACCTTTGGCTCACAGCAGATTGCCAGTGGACCAGCAGTGCCATATCTTTGCCAGATGTGGCCCACACCTGCTTCCTAACTGGGAGGTGCTTCTGGTGGTTATGGTGGTGCGGTTTCACAGGTATCACATGTAGTTGTAGTAGGACGTTAGGCAGCAGTGTTGAAATGATTGTGCCCAGAATGCTCAGTGTTCCGGGTGATTCCAAACCTTTGAATGGCAGTGTGTCCCCTTGCCCGGCGTCACTGGCATGCTGTCTTGACCTGTAACAAAAAAAGCCAATAAAAGTTCTATTTTTTAGCAGTGTCCTGTATGTTTATTGGTTTGAGTTCTCCATGCTCGTTCAGAGCTGTCAGGTTTGCAGTCTTTCCCTGAGAAGTGGCTGATCGTTAGAGCGGTGTACAGCAGCTGGGGTTTCTGAACACTGTGTTCTTGGTGGAGTTGCGGTTATGCTGTGGTCCACCAGGGGGCAGAGTGGGACAGGGCTTGTGTTGCAGCATGCGCTGCAGATGTCCTCTGCATAAAAGACACTGTTGCTAATGCAGCGGCGTAATGATGGGGGCTGAGCAGTGGAGCGCACCGTCACACCACCGTCGGAGCCGGAGCCGGAGCCGGAGCCTGGCAGTACAGAGCTGTATTGAATAGCAGATTCATTCTCTCTCTCTCTCTCTCTCTCTCTCTCTCTCTCTCTCTCTCTCTCTCTCTCTCTCTCTCTCTCTCTCTCTCTCTCTCTCTCTCTCTCTCTCTCTTTTCTGTTTCTGTTGTCTCTTTCACTTGCTATCCATCCATCCAACCAACCAATCAACCCCACCTACCTACCTACCTATCTATCTAGTTCATGCCTACGGTGGTGGATGGAACTCTGATCATAGTATCCATCAGAAAACTGAATAAGCAGTTTTTCCTCCAGCGTTATTGATGACCGTTACTCAGACAGCATCTTCAGATCAATATGTGTATCGATTTCCCAGCTTAGTTTTTGTTACACAGTGACCGTCTGTAGAGAGTTTAACATGGACTGATTCTAGAAATTAATTGCACTGGATGGAAGTCAAGTCTCAGGTCTGGTGTAAAGTCTGAGTCTGGAGTCTGTAGGAAAGTCTTGGTCAGGTCTCAAACCTGGGGTAAAGTCTGTAGTCTGTACTGTGTAGGAAAGTCTTAGTCAGGTCTCAAACCTGGGGTAAAGTCTGAGTCTGGAGTCTGTAGGAAAGTCTTAGTCAGGTCTCAAACCTGGGGTAAAGTCTGAGTCTGTAGTCTGTAGGAAAGTCGTAGTGAAGTCTGGGGTAAAATCTGAGTCTGTAGGAAAGTTTTAGTCAGGTCTCAAACCTGGGGTAAAGTCTGAGTCTGTAGGAAAGTCTTAGTGAAGTCTGGGATAAAGTCTGAGTCTGTAGGAAAGTCTTAGTGAAGTCTGGGGTAAAGTCTGAGTCTGTAGGAAAGTCTTAGTGAAGTCTGGGGTAAAGTCTGAGTCTGTAGGAAAGTTTTAGTCAGGTCTCAAGTCTGGGCTAAAGTCTGAGTCTGTAGTCTGTAGGAAAGTCTTAGTGAAATGTGGGCTAAAGTCTGAGTCTGTAGGAACATTTTTGACAGGTCTTAAGTCTGGGGTAAAGTCTGAGTCTGTAGGAACATTTTTGACAGGTCTTAAGTCTGGGGTAAAGTCTGAGTTAAATATATAGTCTGGGGTAAAATCTTAGTCAGGTCATAAGTCTGAATTGAGTCTGAAGTCTGTAGTATATTGAGTTGAGTCACAAGCCTGGGGTAAAGTTGGAGTTGAGTCTGGAGTTTGAGTCCAGTTTAAGTCTTTAAGGTGTGGATATGAGTAGAGCCTTGGATGTGTGAGCCTGAGTCTCTGAGGGGTGGTCCTGAGCTGAGTCTCAAGTCTCTGAGGGGTGATCCTGAGCTGAGTCTCAAGTCTCTGTGGGGTGATCCTAAGCTGAGTCTCAAGTCTCTGTGGGGTGTGATCCTGAGCTAAGTCTCAAGTCTCTGTGGGGTGTGATCCTGAGCTGAGTCTCAAGTCTCTGAGGGGTGATCCTGAGCTGAGTCTCAAGTCTCTGTGGGGTGTGATCCTGAGCTGAGTCTCAAGTCTCTGTGGGGTGTGATCCTGAGCTGAGTCTCAAGTCTCTGTGGGGTGATCCTGAGCTGAGTCTCAAGTCTCTGTGGGGTGTGATCCTGAGCTGAGTCTCAAGTTTCTGTGGGGTGTGATCCTGAGCTGAGTCTCAAGTCTCTGTGGGGTGATCCTGAGCTGAGTCTCAAGTCTCTGTGGGGTGATCCTGAGCTGAGTCTCAAGTCTCTGAGGGGTGATCCTGAGCTGAGTCTCAAGTCTCTGTGGGGTGATCCTGAGCTGAGTCAAGTCTCTGAGGGGTGATCCTGAGCTGAGTCTCAAGTCTCTGAGGGGCGTGATCCTGAGGTGTTAGTCCTCAGGATCTTACTCCTGAGCTAATTAGGTCTTAGTCAAGTCACAAGTCAGTCGTTCCATTGTTTGCTCCATTCCACAAGCACTGGGTGGGCTTTGACTGCCACTCCATGACCAGACATCTGCACTGTCCCCCCACTTTCCAAGGGATTCGGTCCATCTGATGACCTGTGTAAGTGCAACCCAATATGAACATGCAGTATAAACCGCAGATTAGTTGCTGCTTCTGAAGGACGTGATGCCAACATTACTCGCATGTACATGGTGACTGTTAGAGGTGGGGGGTGTATTAGAGGTGGGCTTAATATTGCTCTGAAATTGAATATACCAGCTACACGTAACCAGCGTCTCCGGTTTTGATGAAATTCAGATGCTAACAGAGTGGTGCTTTTCAGCTGCATCAGTTTATATCGAATAATCCCCACCAGCAGTTTCACTCCTGGGGGGCATTAATCTCCCCCTGACCGTCCACCAAGGCCAAACGAATAGAAGTGAGCTCCTCTTGAACATTTGCCCAAGAGTAATTCTCTCTGCTGTGTTCAGTTTTATATCACGTCAGTAAGATTTGGTGTGGCTTGGTATGTCTCTAATCTGTACGATCTGATTACCACTATACACCCAGTGCTTCTGTAGATCACAGCGCTGTCGCCGTGCGCTCATGAGCAGTTATCTGTCCGTCTTGCTGGTTTAAGTGCGTAGCCAGTGCCTGTAAACTGTTCTCCCGCACAGGAATGCAGCCCACGCACTCAGTTTGAGCGGTTTTAAAATGAATCATGACATCAAACGGACTCTGACAGCGTGGAGTTAGCGTGGAGTTGCTTCATGGCTGTTGCAGCGCTTGTCGTTTAATGAAAACGCTTATTTTGTTGATGAAGTTATGAAAGCGTAGCTACTGCATTAACGTGCATGAATCATGCTGAGTCCCATAATCAGCCAGCCACTTCATAACTCACAATGGGGAAGACTGAATCACTGTAGACCTCCTGATCACTGACTGAGAGTACAAGCGGTAGCCTCACCAGGTAACTATTAGTTGTTATGCTTTTTTCCCCCCAATATTTTTCCCAGTTTTTTCCCAATGTTTTTCAGTTTTCCCAGTATTCTCCCAATGTTTTCCCAATATTTTCAGTGTTTTCTCAGTATTTTCCCAGTGTTTCCCAAATATATTCCCAATAATTCCCCAATGTTTCCGAAAATTTTCCCAATATTTCCAATCATTTCCCATTGTTTTTCTCAGTTTTCCCAGTATTCTTCCAATGTTTCCCAATAATCCCCCCCATGGTTTCCAAATATTTTCCCAATATTCCCAGTCATTTCCCATTGTTTTTCTGAGTTTTCCCAGTATTCTCCCAATGTTTTCCCAATATTTTTCCAATTTTCCCAATGTTTCCAAATATTTTTCCAATTTTCCCATCATTCCAAATAATTTCCCATTGTTTTCCCAGTATTCTCCCAATGTTTCCCAATAATCCCCCCCATGGTTTCCAAATATTTTCCCAATATTCCCAGTCATTTCCCATTGTTTTTCTCAGTTTTCCCAGTATTCTCACAATGTTTTCCCAATATTTTCCAGTGTTTCCCAATAATTTTCCAATAAATTCCTCAAGATTTTCCCAGTGTTTCCCAATTATATCCAAATGTTTCCCAATTATATCCCAATGTTTCCCAATAATTACCCAATGTTTCCAAATAATTTCCCATAGTTTTTCTGTTGTCCCAGTATTCTCCCAATGCTTTCCTAATGTTTTCCCAAATTTTGCCCAGTTTTTCCACAGTTCTTAAAAAATTTCCCAATTATTTTCAATTTTTTCCCAGGTTTTTCCCAGTGTTTTCATAATAATTCCCCAATGTTTCCCAATAATTCCCCAGTGTTTCCAAATATTTCCCAATATTCCCAACATTCCCAATAATTGACCAATAATTTCCCCAATATTGTTCCCAATATGTTTTGCTGAAGTCTTAGGATGATTAAGTTGGGTACATATGGGTACAACTGGCAGAGTTGTGGCGTCAGTGCTGGGATATGAAGGCAGATTAGAGAACCGAACTGTCCCACTGCAGAGGACAATCAGATAAAGCTTTATAGATCTGATGAATAATGACATTCAGGTAAATGAACACCTAGCCCACCTTTCATTTCTGCATTCATTCGGGTTAAATAAAACACCAGTAAAGTAGGCCAAAACCGATAGATGCCAGCCGGGTGATTAACGATCCTCCTCGCACTACAACAGCAGCGGCATCCCCCAGCGGTCACTCTCCACCTCCTTTGCCACCCACCCTGCCATAGCCTCCAGTGAGGATGCTGCTCGTGTGCGCTGAAGACCCGACTCCTGGCCTCAGCCAACCATACCAGTGCCTGCCTATGCATCACTGGAGGGGCCCAGGCCACCACCTTGCTCTGTCAGCAGGTCCTCCAGCCAGGCTTCACTGCAGATCCTCATGCTGCTTTCCCTGTAGTCTTCTCATGGTCTCAGTGGCCCCAGCGCTTCCAATAGACTGAGATAGCAGGCAGGTCAATTCCAAACAACTGTCATTAATGGTAGACCCCCTGTTTCTCATTTTAAGACACTCTTTTTTTATCAATGTATAAGCCAGGCTCAGGTTGTCATGGGTCACCACCGCTCAGTCTACTTCAACACTAAGCTTAACCTGATGGGCTTTTACACTCATCGTCAAAAGAATAGCTGCACCCAGAAGCTGTGGTAAGGGTGGAGGTGGAGGGACACCAGGCCTTCTGGATGTGTGACGAGTGACAACAAGGCGGTTATCTCGGTGCTGACCACGGTGCCTCCACACACGGATTCGTTGGGCGTCTCCACCAAGACTAAAGCAGGACTCGTCACTGAAGATGACCCGCTGCCAGTCAGAGTCCCTCCATGACAGTCTGGCACGACACCACTGCAGTCTTTGGTGACGGTGACGTGGTGTTAAGGGTAGTCGTCGTAACAGTATGTAGTCCTGCATGGTGCAGTCGTCTGCCAGTGGTGCTGGCAATAACAGGATGACTCATGGAGGACACCACTGCATGTCTCCAGTTGTGGCTGTTGGGTCAGTCAGGTACAGAGATACGGCCCATCCCTGCTTACATCAGATGAACCTGAATCAATAGCAGGTCTCGCAATGTTAAACCCACCCACCAAGTTCTAGAGAGGTGGCTTATTTCTCCAGGCAAAGACAAGGGGACGTTTCTGTCTCTGTCTGAGCTGTTGGTTGATCTTTCCTCCCGCTGCAGGAAGACTGATGATGCCCTCGCTGTCTCTGTGCGCAGTAGGCGCTCGGTACTGGCCGCAGCAGATCTTGTTCTCTTGGCAAAAATAATTGACGATAAAGCATCTTGTTGGCAGGAAGTAGGTAAGCAGGGGTTCGAGTGAGAGAATGAGTGAACATGCTGATGGCTCCATAACATCTTGTCAAGAGGAAGTAAGGGATGGGGGGATGATGATAATGGAGCAGAGAGAGGGATGGTGCTGAATGATGATGAAGCAGTGGGCTTCTGGTGCTCCATGGTACCCAAGCTGTGGGAGGCATGGCCACTTCTCATCACATAGCATACACAGTACGTCTTTTCTCTTCGGCTGGATTCACCTCGGTGGTGCATCCTTTTTGTGTTTACAGGCATCGGTGTGTTCTCTCACTACACTACCCAGCATGCATTATGCCAATGCGTCCTACATCCATTGGGAATTCCCAAGTTGATAAGGAAATTTGGACTTCTAGCTTCTAGCCACCAGTTCGGAGTCTCAAATGATGCATCCTGTGTATTGCAATGATCTGATGCCGAGCATAGACTCTTCCAATGAGCGAATGTGGGCGTAGCAATCAGACACAACCTCTAGTGCACTATGTCAGCCATCTTACCCACGTCCTTTGACATAAGACATCACAACACCACAGTAAAAATCCCGCCGCTTTCCTTTAAAACCCCATTTGTATGACTTAAGGTTCTTTCCTGTTGGTACAACAGGTAGCATGGCTGGCTAACTAGCTAGCTAGCTAGCATAATAAGAACTAGCATGACCTCAGCTGACTTCGCTGCTAGCCTGCTAAGTTAGACTGATAGCAGCCGAATGCTTAGCTACACTAGTCCACAGCCGACTCTCTACTTTCCGGCATCTTGCTTCCTCAGCTTCGAGCGCCTCTGTAGCTCCAGTTGAATCATGGGATAGCACAGTGTGCTGCAGTAGCACACTTCCAAATGCTTCCTGATTTAGCCAGTTATCCAGGGTTTTGGTGTACGGTTTGATGAGGAGTGTGTGTTCAGACACACTAGCCGGCCCCCACAACTGCTTTCACGTGCCATGTAGTACAGAAGAAGGTGCTATAGTACCATATTAGCGGTTTCCCTGTTGCGTTAGCCCTAAAGCTATACTTAGCCTCAAGCCTCAAGCCCAAGACAAGGCCTAGTTTCCACCAGTTTTCAAGGTCGCGTCTTAAAAAAGGGGGTTCTCACAGTCACGGCATGGGTAGATCTCCACAGTGGCACTGGAGCCGGCGGCGGGAGGGTGTATCCCAACTGGACACTTAACACTAACACTAGCTACTATAGATAGGGTTGATACCCGTCCAGTAAAATACAGAATCGTTCTTTATTTGGCGATTAAATGTTGCATCCTGTATTAAACCAATACGGGACGCGGTTTGTATTATGTATTACCGTAAACCTCTGATACACACGTGTGTCACACATGATTAATCAGATCCACCCCCTCCCCCGAATCAGATACAAAGGGGATGAGATTTTGAACACGTCACTCATACATGACCACGCCCCCTTCCTTTATTTTCATTTCTGAAAGGAGGCAACCCTAATTATAGAGTATGTTACGAGTATGTAGTATATAGTGTATATATAATACAATTATGTAGTATATATATCACTCCTCTCAGCACAGGAAATGAAAAACTCTGGACACTCTTTAATTCCGGTCACTCCAATGGACACACCACCATCTCTGCACACACTCTGGACACACCCCCCTCTCTGCACACACTCCCTCTATCTAGTGTTCATGTTGAGTATACTCAAACACCCACAATGCACACTTAGAACCAGACAATGTTTGAGTACGGTAAAGATGGAGACTGTGGCCCCATAATGCAAAAGGAAAGAGTGGCGCTCCTCATGTTTGGAAAATGTAAAAAGAATGGCGGATGGAGGTGCGGCAGTGGCTGTGGTGGTGGTGGCAGGTCCGGAAACGATGTATAAACCTGTCACGTGATTGTCGCTGCGGCTACATCCGATTACGCCTACTCAGACAGTACGTACTAGATTGGATCCCAAGCAGTAGACTCTTTCAACAAGCAGGTGAGCAGTAATCCCTGAATCTCTGATGCACCATGTCCACCATCTTACCAACGTCCTTCGACGGAAGACGTCACAACAGCACTATAAAAGTCCCGCCGCTTTCTTTAAAAGCTCCCAAGTCCTTTACTATCTATACGTCAGGTAGCTCGGCTGGCTAACTCGCTAGCTAACATAATATGGACTGGTGTGACCTCAGCTTGCTCCACTGCTAGCCTTACAAACTCGCTAGTTCCGCTGATAGTTACCCTGATCACAGACTAAATGGACTGGGTGTTCTCCAGATGTTTCTGGTTGTAGCTGGACACTGTGGTCCCATAATGCAAAGGGAAATCTGGAAAATGTAGGAAAAATGGCGAATGGAGATTCAACAGTGCCTGCGATGGTGGTGGCAGGACCGGGAATGGTGAATATCGGTGACTTCAGCTCAAATTTGTCCAGACAGCCTGTAAAATAAATGAGCTCCAGTATAATGTGTTTGAGTTTTTGTTTTGAAGCAGCCTTCAGAGTCCAGCTCGGTATGATGCAAGCCTCGCCACTTCCTGTTAGTAGGAAACGATGCGGGATGCTCATACTGTGTGTACGTTTAGACCTCTAGGGTTCCTAAAATGGCCATGACGGTGGCTAAAGAAGGGTCAAAGTGTCCTGGAGCTCCTCACGAAGTGGCAGGAGCAATCAGATTTGGTGCAACCTTAAGCAGACCTCTAGCGATCACATCAGAACCCCCAGAGCAGCTGGAGGCACCTGAGCATCAGCTCCACCATGGGTCTCCTGTTTCATCACCTGGCTTGACCACCACCTTTGCTATGATCAGCGTCTGGCTTTGACCATGAACTCTATCTACGGGTCGGCTCCATCTTGCAGTTACTCCCTCCTGGACTAATCAGACTGGATCTAATCAGACTGGATCTAATAGATGTTCTAAACTCCTTTCCTGTTAGTTCTGTCTTTCCCTTCATCCGGGTTCGACCTGAGGAGGTTGGGTTCCCCCCTTGAGCCTGGTTCCTCTCGAGGTTTCTTCTTTACTCAGGGGAGTTCTTCCTCACCACTGTTGCCTCTGGCTTGCTCAAGTTTTACAACACTATACAAATAAATATTGATTGACTGATAATTGCTGGCCATTATCCGGACACTCAGGACCCATGAAACGACCAGGGTGGTCTCTCGTAGATGCCTTTATCGATGGCGTTTAGGCTTTTCTGTTCTCCTGTAATCATAACAGCAGCACCTTTGGAGATTTCACATGTGCTACAACTTACTTCTCCCAGTTCTGTTCCAATGACATCATCGTGCAGAAGATCGAGGGAGTTCCCTCCCTACACCCAGGCCGGCCAATCAGCCGCCGTCAGCCAAGCATTTGCAAGTTCAGTAGTGGTGCTGTTGCCTGGTAACCGGCAACCGGCATATATATGTGTGTGTGTGTGTGTGTGCGCTGGAGTCTCGGCGGATGGCTGCAGCCCAGAAGCACTCACTTGAGGAAACCTCGGCGATTCACACCAAGCCCAACTTCTGGTTCTATTCAGGGACCTTTTGAAGGACACCACTGCTGGACCAGCGTGCCTTTTTTTCCGTGTGCCGGATCTAAATTTGTCAAGCCGGGCTTTTCCGTTAGAGGCTTGCGGAAGCAGAGCCGGGGCGGGTGCGAGACTGACCTGGATTTCTACGATACAGCGGCTGGAATCCTTCGGCAGAGCTCTGGCCATGTGGTTTCCGGCACCTTCTGGACATACTGGGTCAATAGGACGTGTCCCGGCATCGGCGTCCTCCTGAGGGATGCTTGTGACAACTCTGTTCTGCTCCGATGGTGGCCAGGGATGGATGTCCCTCGGTGTGACCTGGGGGTGGTTCTTGTTTGGCTCACGCTCCCTGCTGCTCTGAGGGTCATGGATGTTTGTCATTTCGACACCTGATTGAACGGCACGACCCCGACGATGCTGCGGTTCAAGGCTCTTTGCTTAGACTACTGGCAGTTTCTGTGCCTTCAGCCTTCTACTGGCTTTTTCAAAGGGTAAGCACTCAAGCGTTTGAAGCTCCCTGCAAAAGCGTTGAGCATGGTGTTGAAGCTCCGGCACGCTCAGGATAGTTTTGTGTTTATCGGGTAACGGCTGTCTTGCGTTGTCCCTGGTCAGTTTGAGGAGCACATTAAGCTGGGACAGTAGACATCTCAACTCATTCAAGCACCGAGGCAGCACTTTTAGACTAGCTGGGCTGGGGTTGCCACCTTATAGAAATGAAAATAAAGGACGGGGGTCGGGACGGGGGGTGTTTGAAATCGCGTCCGGTAGTTGGTCTTATTCCGGGGGTGGAGGGGAACGGGGTTGTTTAGGGGAGAGTGTGATCAATCATGAGTGATACACGTGTTTATCGAACAGTTACGGTAATATGGAACAAAGCGGGTCCCGTATTTGAGCTGTGTCCCTAGAGGTTGTGATCATTCATGTGTGTGTGTGACAAACGTGCATATCGGACATTTACGGAAATATGGAACAAATTCACGGACATTTACAGAAATACGGAACAAATTTACGAACATTTACAGAAATACGGAACAAATTCACGGACATTTACAGAAATACGGAACAAATTTACGAACATTTACAGAAATACGGAACAAATTTACGGACATTTACGGAAATACGGAACAAATTCACGGACATTTACAGAAATACGGAACAAATTTACGAACATTTACAGAAATACGGAACAAATTTACGAACATTTACAGAAATATGGAACAAATTTACGGACATTTATGGAAATACGGAACAAATTTACGGACATTTACGGAAATACAGAACAAATTTACGGACATTTACAGACATACGGAAAAAATTCACGGACATTTACAGAAATACGGAACAAATTTACGAACATTTACAGAAATATGGAACAAATTTACGGACATTTATGGAAATACGGAACAAATTTACGGACATTTACGGAAATACAGAACAAATTTACGGACATTTACAGACATACGGAACAAATTCACGGACATTTACAGAAATACGGAACAAATTTAAGAAATTTACGGACATTTACGGAAATACGGAACAAATTTACGGCCATTTATGAAAATACAGAACAAATCGCGTCCTACATTGGTTTAATATGGGATGCAACACTTCTTTGCCAAATAAAGGACGATTCCGTATTTTACGGGGCGGGTGGCAACCCTAAGCTGGGCTGAAGCCAACATACAGGAGCCCCGTTACTGGTTAAATGATATTATATTGATATCTGTGTTGCTGGTATGCCGTGATCAGTCGGCCTGAGTCTCAGTGACCATTGATTTTCCCACCAATCTCCTTCCCTCACCCGGCGGTGCTGACACTGACCGTTTCCCATGTGGGATGAGGACAATAAAGTCCTGCTGGTTGCTGCCCCACATGTCGGATTCAATTTACACGTCCTGTGTATCACCATTAACATAGTAGATATAGACAGAGGGACAAATAGTGTAAGACAGGGGTCACAACCCCCTCCCTCGATCTGCTGACCCGCCTTCAGAGTAAGGAGACCAACCAGAACCCAGATCACCTGCACTATGTATATACTACACACCCATCGGCCACTTCACACCTTTACACACCTGGTTCATTTTATCAGCTCTACTGACCATACAGGAGAACTATGTTCTTTGAGGGTCAGGACCCCCACAGGACCACCACAGAGCCAGTATTATGTACAGTGCAGTGCAGTGACACTGATATGGTGGTGGTGTGTTAGTGTGGTGCGCTGGTACGTGCGGACCTGGGATGTCCCAGGTGGTTGCACTGGTAGCTGTCTTTCATTCGGTATAAAGATCGGTATTGGGGCACATCAAGCCATGTTCTACCTGATGCACCTAAGCCAGATCCTTGGTTGTACGTCAGCGGTGTCATAAAAGAGAGGACAGTTTGCGGCAAAATGTCCGCAGTGTGGAAATATTTCGTCCAACAGCCACGTGTAACGATGGAGTGTAAGCAAACCTAGGCGAGAGTGACAGAGGTGAGTTCAATACTACCAATTTAATGCGGCACCTAACAAACGAGTACGTCTCAACACTACATCTCAGACTGCCCTACTGCAGCTCCAACGACAAAGGCTACGGCCACCTACTAGGTCATCATGGTTTACACTGACAGGTTAACACTATTATCTTGGAAAATGACCCGAGATCGCGACCCCAAGTCATTTAATATAAGTATCTCCGGATCCCGAGCCTTGATCCGATACTTGTAGTATCTCTAGTATCTCCAGTTTCAACTGCTCCGGGATGATGCTCTAAGCGTGATGTTGACTAGTTGCTGGTCATGTGATACTAAATAGAATTGGATGCCTCAGAGAAAAGACAACAAGTGATGGGGCCCAGTGATTTCAGGGGACCGTATCTCCAGTGTCCTGGGGGGCATCATGTTCCACTGACCTGTCAAGTTTGGCCTGTCGAGTCATTTACGTAATGCTCAGCCGATCCACAGTGCTGCTAAGATCAGGTATAGGGATAACGCTCCTCTCTCTGGTTTCCCGTTTGAAGTCGGTTTCTTTTATTTCCACTGAGTTATAGCGCTCTGAATTTTAAGCATCGGATATTTGCGAGATTGCGGGATCGGTATCTCCGGGGCTGGATTTCCGATGGGATCCAGGGCTCGATTGGATTTCTTGCAGATTTTTCCTGAAGTTGTTTTTTTCGAAGTTGCCTGTCAGGCACCTTCCTCAAGTGCACTTCAGTTACGTCCTGTTGGAGATGGGAGGAGATGGAACCAGGGACCTTTCAGGCACAACACTGGTTCCCTAACCTCCTGCCCACGACTGCCCCCTTCTGGCTGTGCCCAACAAGTAATTCCAAACTTCTAGTTTAACCAGTTTGCTTTATTAAAAATAATAATAATTCAGTATTCAGTGTTGTCCACCGTGGCATGGTGGTGCAGTGGCTGCCTCTGTTGCCTCACAGCCAATTGGAGGTCAGTTGGGGATGGTGACTGTCTGTGTCTACCCGGCAATGGACTGATGGACTGAGCCCGTCCAGGGTATTGCACCCTCCGTACCTTCTGGAACACTTGCTTTTGGATTTTCATGGAAACCCAGACGTTCAGGAACTTCATGAAAGTTCAGTTTTAGAAGTTGGTTGCATCTCACTCAATCTCAGTCGCAACTATAGACCCACCAGTCCATAAAACCATACGCCAGACTTTCCGGAATCGGAAATCTTCAGACATCGTCATTTACTCTCAATGTGACTGCCAAATGAATAAGTGATGAGTGGTCTCGGTTTAATAAGGGTGGTCTGCTTCTTTGTAAGACTCCAGTTACTTCGAGAGGTAGCCGAGGTGTCGTGCTGCATCCGTTAGCAACCAGCATTGAGTTATTAATAGTCCCCTCTCAAGCGAACAGTGTCTGTGCATCCGTATTATCCGCTTGATCTGACAGGCTTCAGAACCGCTGGGTTTGAAGTGGAGCATCCTGAGAACCCAGCCTCGCCCAACTCCCGCGTGCAGGCTTCTGAGCATCTTTAATTCAGAGTTGTCTGGAGTGGAGGCTGGGTGATGCCGTGCTGAGGAGCCGAATTTGCATATGTGATGACGGTGTGGGAGTGAACGTCAGACGCTTGGTAGATCCCTGGTGGCCTATCTCAGCACAGCTTGCTGTAATATGTAAATAATGCACCATCAGACGCTCATCAGAGGAATCGGTTTGGAAGTCACGAGGAGACATCGTGAAGCTCGTCCCCGGAAACCCGTTCCCTCAGAATCGGCATAGACGTGAGCTGATGTGTTGGCCTACAGCAGAGCTGCTTGTGGTCCTGGTCACCTGTGGGTGCTCAGTTACGGGTGTGAAGGTTCTAATCTGTCCAGTCAGAAGGCTAGGAGACTTTATGCCGGTTAGTAGAAGGATAAATGGTCTTGTTTACCAGTTTGGGAGCCGGGGTAGGTTTTCCTAATTTGAGGATTCGGGTATTTGCCTTTTTCGTTGGCTGGATGTAGCTGTTAGTAAGGGCAGACTGCAAAATCCTGTCACTGTGGCGTTCCCACGGTAAACGTTGATGACCCGAGGTTATGGTTTGTAATGCCGCTTTATTTGAAATAGCTGAAAACGGTACCAAACACAGTCCAAAACCCAACACAGGCTGGAGGAAACAACCTCTACAGCGCTAACACTGCTGTACTCCAGAGAACCCACCACTCCACCCGTAGTCAGGCGTCTCAACATAGGAGGTGACACCAGGCCTTCTGGACATGGTGACCACGGTGCCTCCACACACGGTCTCCACCAAGACTAAAGCGGGACTCGTCACTGAAGATGACCCGCGGCCATTCTGAGTCACTCCATGACAGTCTGGTACGACACCACTGCAGTCTTTGGTGACGGTGACGTGGTGTTAAGGACAGTCGTGGTAACGGTCTGTGTGCATGTAGTCCTGCGTGGTGCAGCCGTCTGCCAATGGCGCTGGCACCAACGGGACGACTCATCAAGGGCATCGCCGCTTGCTGAATGTTCTGTACGTCTCCCAGGTCCTTCATGTTGCTGGTACGGTCCTTTCTTCTATCCACTGCCGGCAACAGCACGCTATGGTAGCATCCGCACAACCGGTATGGCGCACAATATCCTAAAACGACCATCCCACTTCCCGGCTCCCTACGATACGTCCCGTCTCTTGACCGCTCGAACTGCTGAGGTGTATACTTCACTAGCGAAGGGGCTGCCAACACAACAGCACACGCAACAGGACCACCTATAGTCAGTCAGGTGCAGCAATTAGGCAGTCCTAGCGTACGTCACATGCACGGGCGAGCGTGAAACTTGACTCATTCGCATGTCTCACAATGTCAAACCCACCCACCAACTTTCATTCCTGTCGGCTGATTCCTATTGGATGGCCCTACTAGGCCCATGATGTATGCCCCTAGTACCTAGAGTTAGACCACCCCAGTGAAGTGCTGGGTAAACTGTGGAGGCACTACACTAGCCCACCGCTAAGACGAAGCCTAGTAGACCTAGTAGGCCTGGTACCCAGAGCAAAGCCATGCTGCGAGAGCCGGAGAGCTCAGCGAGGACAGCGGCTAACGGTGCAAAAACGGTTTTCAGTTCAGCGTCATGTGGTAACCAGCATTTTACGTGCCCGGGTTAATCCGTAAAGGTCCCGGCTGTGCACGGTTTCATTTGAAGGCAGGTATCCGACTTGTATCTGCACGAAGTCCGTTTTCTTTAGGCTGTTGGTCCATTCGACCAGCCCGGAATGAGACGGATGGGCTGTACAGTAATGGCTTTTCCATTGCAGTTGCATAAATCTGCGAGACCTTATTACGCCGTCTGCTGCCAGTGCCAGAAATCTAGAGTTTAAAGAGCAGCCGGTTCTTGCCAGGGGCGGAACAATGGCGCGTCTGTGTTTAGCCACTCGGTAAACAAGAACAAGCCTGTACACACTTTCTCTCATGCTCCGATCGCACATCCGAACTTTAGCCTGCTCGTGAGCATAAGCTAACACCTCCGTGGTGACCTCAAATCACCCCCTGGTCCGCACACGCGCCCCAGTCCCGCCCCTCCATGCTTAGATGCTGCTCTGAGGGCATAATCATATTTGGACGCTATCCTGGTTCTAGTTGTTGTTGGAACTTGCAGGTCATTTCCGTAGGGGCCAGTCCGGTCCTGCAGACTGTATGGAGGGGGGGGGGGTTCTGGATTGAGGGATTGGGAGTGGGGGAAGGCAGAGAAAGTGGAGAAAGTCTGACGGAAGTGTGCTTTGCTCTAGCTCTGCTGCTGAACGTCAAAGTGGAAGCAGCGGCTAACAGAATGACGGTGCTGGTGAGCACGGAAAGTTTGTGGTTAGCTTCACACCTTCGTAAGCCGAGTGCTTGCTTGCGAAAGGGGAAGCACCGTAGCCACTAAGAGTGAGACTCTGGGAGTGTCAAATTTAGACTTTCTTATCACAGCTGATGATGCCTGCGCTCTGACGGGAAAGCATCTCCGTAGACCTTCTGGATTTCTTCAGAGATGCCGGGGTTTCGCGTCCGGCTGTCTGGATTCCAGCCGTCTTAGGACGCCGTGCTTTTCTTGTTCTCTAAGGAACGCCAAAGGTCTCGTCGGGTGATGCCATGACCCTGTGGAACATGATGTGGAAGTACTGCATCTACGTCAGGACCCTAAGGTAGGAGGCGCCGTGCCATGGATGCTGTTTGTAGACTTGTGGAAAGCTACAAACAGCTGACGTTGGTTGTGTTATTGGTCCATCTTTGTGACTCTCTGCTTCCTTATTTTTCATACTGGTACTTCAACTAGAGTATTAAAATGCACACTCATCATCAAAGGAGTAGTTGCACACGTAGCTACACCCATAAGGAATCCACCGACACGACTGAAACAACCTGTGACACAAACAAGGACAGGCCTTGTTGCTGTACCTGTCTGTTAGTGCAGCACCGTTGGCAGACGGCTGCACCACGCAGGACTACATGCACACAGGCCGTTACCACGACTGTCCTTAACACCACGTCACCGTCACCAAAGACTGCAGTGGTGTCGTACCAGACTGTCATGGAGGGACTCAGAATGGCAGCGGGTCATCTTCAGTGACGAGTCCCGCTTTAGTCTTGGTGGAGACGCGTGTGGAGGCACCGTGTTCAGCACCAAGATGAACGGTTTGGTGTCACACGTCCAGAAGGCCTGGTGTCCCTCCACCTCCACCCCTACGGCACCATCTGCAGGAGCTGTGTGAGGATGTTCAAGCTGCATGGGATGGATTATCACAGGACACCATTAGGAACCTCTACAGCTCCATACCGAGTCCACTACAACTGGCATGTTGGGTTAGACAGACTTCTGTATGTGTAGCTCAGTAAATATTGATCATATCAGTGATCAATATTTACTGAGCTACACATACAGAAGTCTAAATTTATTATCAGTTATTGATCCTGGTGACCTTTAACCCCATCCGTTCCAGCACACATGAACGCTCCGAGCCCAAACACATACCCATGTTAGTTCCTCCATCATGAAACTGCCATCCTCCTGTTATGTAGAAAAGATAACCAGGCTCTTCCAGGTGGTTGCTATGTGGTAGATGTGGTCTCTGGGCCTGTATAGATTGGTGGCAGCTGAAACCCTGCAGGCCTGGCTTGCTGTGAAGGACAGGGGCAGTGACACCGTAGAACCCAGGGAACCTGATCGGATCATGTGTCCGTGCGAGCAAGCCGAGGCTGTAATTTATTTACAGCATGTGCATCTACTCAGCTCGCCGCCCAGTCCTCTCCGCACCGGCTCGACACGCTGAGAGCTCTTTGAGCCTCTGTGCTAGCGTTCACACGCTGACACCTGGCTCCCTGCTACCTGGCGTGCAGCTGGAGCGCGTTTGCTTGGGAGACGCGTGGATCAGGCCAGACAGCTGGAACGGAGGCTAGTGCTTGTGCGAGGAGTTTAGAGGGAACGCGTCTCTGTGATGTCAGAGACAAAGCAGATCTCTCCAGACAGCCTGCCGGGGCTTCTCGCAGGCCTGGACTGATCATGCAGCAGAACAGGAGCTTCTGTAAATACTAAATCCATCACATTGTCTGGACACCGTGGCAACGTGAAGCTGGTTCCACCTGGGTGAGTACCGGCTTCTGTACTAACAACCAGGGCTGGACCCGAATCCCCCGGCCTGGCTGATGATTCGACTACTCGTTCTTGTGCTCTCTCCATCTACATGATCTAGTATCAGTGAATCGGTCTGCACACGGTTCAGATCTGATCCTCCTCATGTAGAAAGCCAGCAGAGCCACAGGAACATACTCCTGAACTAAAAGAGACAGGGCTTATGATGATCGATCTGAATCCTCCTCCTCTCTCTCTCTCTCTCTCCTCTCCTCTCCCTCTCCCTCTCTCTTTCTCTTTCTCTTTCTCTCTCTCTCTACCTCTCCCTCTCCCTCTCCCTCTTTCTCTTTCTCTTCCTCTCCCTCTCTCCCTCTCCCTCTCTCTCCTTTTACTCTTTCTTTCTATCTTTCCCCATACTTTCTTCCTCTTTCTCTCTCTCTCTCTCTCTCTCTCTCTCTCTCTCTCTCTCTCTCTCTCCCTCCCCCTCTCTCTCTCTCTCTCTCTCTCTCTCTCTCTCTCTCTCTCTCTCTCTCCCTCCCCCTCTCTCTCTCCCTCTCTCTCTCTCCCTCTCTCTCTCTCCCTCTCCCTCTCCCTCTACCTCTCTCTCTCCTTTTACTCTTTCTTTCTATCTTTCCCCATACTTTCTTCCTCTCTCTCTCTCTCCCTCTTTCTCTCTCTCTCTCCCTCTCTCTCTCCTTTTACTCTTTCTTTCTATCTTTCCCCATATTTCTTCCTCTCTCTCTCTCTCCCTCTTTCTCTCTCTCTCTCCCTCTCTCTCTCCTTTTACTCTTTCTTTCTATCTTTCCCCATACTTTCTTCCTCTCTCTCTCTCTCCCTCTTTCTCTCTCTCTCTCCCTCTCTCTCTCCTTTTACTCTTTCTTTCTATCTTTCCCCATACTTTCTTTCTCTCTCTCTCTCTCTCTCTCTCTCTCTCTCTCTCTCTCTCTTTCTCTCCCTCTCTCTCTCTCTCTCTCTCTCTCTCTCTCTCTCTCTCCCTCCCCCTCTCTCTCTCTCTCCCTCCCTCTCTCCCTCCCTCTCTCTCTCTCTCTCACCCGTCCTGGCCGATGATTTGACTTCTCGTTCTTGTTTTCTCTCCATCTATCTAGTAATCAGTGAATCAGTCTGCACACGGTTCAGATCTGATCCTCCTCATTTAGAAAGTCAGCAGAGTCACAG